>JBAIZL010000002.1:161518713-161866213 GCA_036971475.1 Prosapia bicincta
GGTGGAATGGGATTTACTGGAGCCTACAGATCAGTTGCATCACATTATACTGCGATGGAGGGGCGCTGGGGAGTATTATTTAAGCTATTGCTACATATAAAGGTTTTGATTCAGAATTAGTATAGGCTCTGGAATACACAAAAAAAAATCAATGGTTAACAGGTTTTCCTGTATTGAATAATCTGTTGGAAAAAAACATAACAGTTCTCTATGCCGCAAAAAGTCTAGAATTTACAGCAGCACTTGTTGATCATGAATTCTAAAATTCGCATGATGTTTAGTATTTTTTTAAAAGAGGGTAAATGAGAAGAATATTATATACACCAAATTGTAAGAAATGCCATGGTTTCTGAGTCTTGTGTACAGTAAAGTATTCTGACAATCAGATCATGTCATTATTCAGAGGTGAAAGGTCAACATTTTTGATCAATTCATCCATCATGGTTGTAAAACCACAGTTTTTCTATAAGTATAGCCAACACGGAAAATATTTTTTCTCAACTGCTATGTCATTCGTTTTCCAAACTGTTGTAGGTTAAATGGAATTAACTCCAAACACTTGTGTCATGAAAAATGCTTACATAAATCTTCATAAATATTCGTCAAAACCTTGAAAACTCAGCAAAAATCGAGTAATATCTAAACTAAAAACACCATAGGAGACTATGATAAAAAAAAAACAAGTTGCTCCTGTATTCAACACGGGAGTTATAAGGAAATACTTTGTTATTGATAGATTGAAATTGTATACCATTACTACCACCTAAATTGATTTAGGAGGTTCACTTTACAATCCATACAAAGTGGTATCATATCCATTGTGGCACATCGCTCAATGTAAATTACAACCAGTACCTAAGAAACTCAAACAAAAAACAACAACTCTAACAAAAATATTTAGGTTATGCAAATAACAATATTCAACACAATAACTCTCTCACTCATATATAAATATACCTGGAGAAGGTAACTATTAGAGACTTCTTGAATTTTGTAGTCCATTACGTTCGGTGAATTTTATTAATCACTCTTTTTAGGATATTATTAGGCACCTCTTTTTGGTCCCTGTAGAAGTTAGTTAAATAATATGATCTTCCCTACCAGAACCGTAATTTTTTCATAGGGGAATAAAGAATAGTCTTTATACCATCGGTCATAATATACTTTCCTCAGATCTTAATCCTTCCCTAAATTTAAGATCAGAAAGTTTTATCCCCTTATCTCCAATATCTATATTCACAATCCTCTCAACCTTTGTAATACAGTAATGTATTGAAAAACAGTTCAATTGTTTTATTATGATAGAATTTTTCCTATGAAGCAGTAAACAATAAATATTTATTAATTCACTTGACAAAATCCAAGTAGTTACTGATAGTTCTCAGCAGTGAGTTACGCATTGGTCAGTATATTGTTCAGTGCTGTGAATTAATAAATATTATTCATAAATCTCAAGATTTACAAACTAACAACAGCAAGAAAAAATATTTTAGGCTGTGATTACTAACGTAGCTTTAACCCTGCCAGGATTTACATAATTAGCCACATACTTCCTTTTTAAAAATTACACTTTGCTATTACTTGCGACCAGACATTTGTTAACTAAAAGTTGTTAATTGTTAACTTACACTTGGAGGAAACGTTTTCGTCTTACGACTTCTTCAGCCTCCAAGACGAAAACGTTTCCTCCAAGTGTAAGGTAACAATTAACAACTATTAGTTAACAAATGTCTGGTCGCAAGTAATAGCAAAAGTGTAATTTGTAATTTACAACCAGCTCGCCATGAGCAGCAACAAGATTTCGATATTTCCTTTTTACTTTACTATATTACCATTCCTCAAAGATGAAGAATGCCTGAAATGCACCAACTAAAATATAAGTTGTCTTGGGCAGGAGCTTGTGCTCAATTAAATTACAACAGCTGCTTGATGAAATTTATTTTTAATAATAAATTGTTATATCTTACATTTAGTGAGTCTATAATTTAACTATAAGTAATTATTGCATATCTAAGTGAATACTTTGGAATTTACTTGCTAATACTTTTTGAAACAATCTTTCCATTAACAAAGCTGACACTTTGTGAATTCAAGATTATTAGTGAATTCAAGATTATTACAACAAGCAATTTTATTTTAAATGGAAAATATATTTGAAATATTGTATGAATTGAGTTTTTAATTATTTTTGACGTTCATGTTTTATTCATGAAATCAAGAGATAACAAATTATTTCAAAACCTGTGTTTAGAATTACAAAGTAAATATTTTACAAGATTTTTTCTAGAATTCTGAATATATTACCACAATAATACATATAATTAATGGTTTATTATTTAAGTAAGTTAATACTTTTAAAAGGTCATCAAGAATTAAAATGTCACTAGATTGTCTATTTTTATAAATTATATTATTAAAGTTTAAAGTGTAAAAATAAAAGAACAAACCCGAATAGCAAAAGTTAGACCAGTACTTATAACTTAAAAACAATTAAATTTAAACTATAAATTTACAATTTTTGGCAAAATATTTATTAAACATAGATCTTTTCTCATGTTTAAAACTCTACTGTGCTGTCTCATTTTTTAAAATCAACTGTTATGAGTATCAACTGTTTTAAAATTAATAACATTTTATTTTAAATATGCACTTTACTTAGCACATATAATTGTTTCAGTTAATTATTTATAATGTTACTCATGCTCATTTTGAGGCTTATTGAGGCACTATTTTTATGATAAAAACATTGAATTATGTTTTATGTTTTTTTTAATCATAAAAATAGCGAAATACATAATTTCTTTAAATAATCTTAAGAATTTTTAATGGATTATTTTTTTTAGAAAGATGTGATAGGTCTAGAACGTTGGATAAACTGGTCGAACTGGTTGAGGGTCAGTGTGCCACCGAAAGGGACTGTACGGGCACATGACTGTACCAAGCAAAGCAAAGACTGCAGTATACACACCGTGCATCACTGTACTACATCCATTCCTACCAGTCTCTGCTAAGCTTGTGTAGTGTTTATACTTCTTCGGCAAATAAAATGGCGTCCGTGCTTCTGGTCAACGCCCTTACTGTGGCCGTTCTTATAGCCTTCTCAATACCAGGATCTGTCCAGGTAAAATAACTTTTCAAAATAAATTAAATTATTAAAAATATTTTAGCAAATAAAATTTCTTTTTTTTATTTTGTGTCCTGTATATTCTTAATAGTTAAAATTCGCATTGTATTTAATTATTATAACTATTTATTGAATATAGAGCTATTATTATTAAATAAAATTATTATTATGATTAGAGTAAAAACAATTGAAGAAATAAAATTTTTAAATTCAACCGTCAACTTCACCTACACAAAACGATCAAATATTTTCGTGTTAGTGCGTGTCTAAACATAGGCTACTATTCTTTAAAACTAAACACAATCGTTTACACTACAATTAATCATATGGATTAATTTTTGTTTTACTGACGAAGACTTGCTGTAACCCGTGTCATCCTTTGCTTGGCCATCAGCATTAAAATAATGTTTTACGTTTTCAAATCTATCCCACCATACAAGTCCCCTTGAGTTCAATATATTATCCAGGCAGTGTAATATAATATATTTTTTATTGCATAAAAGTTATATTATTGCTTAAAAATAAACACACACAGGGGCGCAATCAGAAATTGGAGCATTTGCCGTCCGCTGATAATGATTAATTCATATTCGTAAAATATTAAAACTTGTGTTTAGTTGCATGCTATCTTGTCTATCTCTTAAATTTTGTATGACAAGTTTAATAGTCATATTAAATTATACCTAGTAAGGTAAATTAAATTATACATGTAAAGTAACTTTACATGTTACTATATGATTTTCTTGAATTTTGTAGTCCATTACGTTCGGTGAATCTTATTAATCACTTAAACAATAAATAGTGTATGACTATCCAAACTTTAAATTTAGTAAATTTGTTAAAACTTACTGAGACACAACGTTTTCGATATTCCTGTCGAAAACGTTCAGTCTCAGTAAGTTTTAACAAATTTAAAGTTCGGATAGTCATAAACTATTGTTTATATGATTTCATGTAAAAATATAACTTGAGTGGATATAACCCATTCAATCTTAGCCCGGCTCCAACAGCGTTTTTCGTAATAATATTCGGGTATATACATTAAGTTTTAGTCCGAATTACCAAACCCTCCCCTTCTGAAACATAATCAACCCGCCACATTACTTTCTGAATGTCTTTTTTCGTATAACCGCACTATTATTTACAAAGACATAATTTTTAGGCCTACCTTTTTTAAAATAAATTCTAGGAATATTAATGTTAAAAGAATTATCAGTGTATAATTTAGAACCTATTAAAAATAACTGAAATTTTCTTAATATGTTTTACGTTGTACGCAGCAAGAGAAAATAAAATATTATAAAAAGTCGTATTATAAGCAAAATAATATACTTATACCCCTTACGTAATCAATAATTACATATAATAATTGCCGTATTATGAAATACTATATTATGATGAAAAGGCAATACAGTGTAATTTTTATATTATGTAGGTAGTATAAAGTTTCATATAAAACATTACTATGCTTAAAGTATTTAACTCTAGTACGGGTTAAAACATGTACGAACAAGGCTTATGTTCCCATTGTACATAGGCCTACAATTTAATGCATGTTTTACACGTGCAAACTTGAAATATTTATTTGCAATTATTATTATAGTCAACTAAAGCTAGGCTGAGTACTAAATACATGTACTTAAAACTTCACTAAACACTAATGAATTCATACAGTCTAGTTAGCACATCACTGATGAAGGCGAGATTGCCGCCGAAACTAGTCTGTGTTAATAAAATATTGTATAATGAGATTTTGAGTACACTCTTTTAGTATTTTATTTACCTTTATTGATCTGTTCTCACTAGCTAAGCTGTAATTAACTATATATTATTGTTTAATTGACCATCGCAGTACAAATATCTGGACTCTTCGGTCCTATTTCTAATCTTTCCGGTTATCTTCTATTTATGTTCATTTCACATAGACAGACTAAACATGAAATACAACGATGATGCTGTTTTGGTAAAATTATTTTTATTGTGGTAAAAGTTGACAAACACTGCAATAGAAATTAAAGTGTAGCTCCAAAACATTGTGTATAATCTATCTAGTATAAAGATAAGTTTACTAATAGGTTATGTAATTTTTAAATTAGTCATTAACTTAATAGTGATACTTCGTTTTAACGTTAAAACTATTAGAAAGAATATTTTTTCAAATGCCAATTGAATAATATTATTGAAATTATTTTTTTGCAAAAGTAAATATTAAGAACAAATACACTAGGTCACGTTGATGCCACTTTCAAGTTTTCAGGATATTTTTAATCACTCAAACTACTGCCATATACAGATATATGTAGACTGAGAAAGTTTACACAATCATCATAATAAAATATAATAGTATTTCCATTTTTCACCGATACCAAAAGTAATATTGTATTTTCTTTAAACTAGTGGAAATATTGGAAAAAACAATACGAGCAGTTTACAAATGACTCAAGTTTTTGAGATATTCGCGCAGCAAACAAGTTTACCTTGTTCAACCATTCTACAGATTAGTAATACACACTACTTCAGAGTTTGTTTCTGCGAAAAAAAATTACTTTTGAATTTGTTGGGAGCTTTTGTGAAGTAAGGCCTACTTCGGCATCGCTTCGTCAGGACAAGAGTTGTTCTGGAGCTGCGATGAAGTATTTTCCAAAAGCGTTCAACAAACACAAAACGTAAGTTTCTTACAGAAATTTAAAAAATACTTGTAAAACTGCTGAAATTCTCTATTTTATATCATTAATATAACGTATAAGTAGAGCATAGTTAGAATATATACTCTGAAATATCAAGCTATGTGAGTGTGATATTTTAGGAAGTAGAGCCTAAACTACATTTTATTAAAATCACTTAATGCGGAAGGTTTAGACCACTAAGAGTTACATTCCAGGGTAAGACAAGGAGTACTCAACCTAAATTTACCGTTGGTTAAGCCTGTTTTGACCCGAGAAATTGCTCGAACAATCTCGAGCCGTTGCCATCCCCTTCGGATTTAAATTGCCCCAGTTTGAGCCTTACGTGCCCTGATCCTTCGTACATCTGTAAAAAAATTTTCTTCAGTTTTTAAATACGGATCATTCAAACAAATATCGCATCTATAAATCAGTATCGTCGGAATTCTTCCTTGAATGCTTTCGTCATTCAAAGAAAAACTTCTGACTTTCATTGGCTTAGTGTTATTTTCAAGGAAAACCTCTTCCCACACAATAGCCTGCCTGTCGCCTCTGGTACTCAAGGGCTTTATTTTTCTATGACGAAACGTTTTTTCAGTTTCTCACTATTCTAGCATAACCTCTGTTATGAAGTACGCCTAATTATTCGGTATTGAAGTATGTACTTCGTAAGTTTATTCGGCTGATTAACGACCTTCATCAGACAACCACTTCTTGCTCGGTTGAATCAAACATTTTGCTCTTTAGTATAAGTCGCGAGATGTAGCAAGAGACTTTGGTAGCCGATCAGTGGCCTTCCTGTCATTTAGAGTGGTGGGTGATCCGCTGACTCGGTGTTTGGCTTAGATCGCTGCTATACGTATCGTTATGCTACAACCATTGAGGCTTGTTCACCACTCTCCCTAGATGCGAGAGAAGGGTAGGCAGCTGCCTGACCTTCCATCTCCACTAGTAGCCGGATCCCCCTCCAGCGTATCTCAAGTCTCTTGCTATAGATCGTGAGTTATATGCCCGTCTCCGTCTTGAAATCGATTCTTCATATTATCTGTCGTGGGCGAGTAGCTTACCTGATTGGCTGTTGACAGTTCCATATCGTACACAACTGAATGTAGGAAAGTTGTAGTTTATAAAATTGCCAAAAAAATATCCCTATATTACCATTTTTAAAGTAAAACTAATTTAAAATTCATCATTCAAATATTTTTTAATTTCATTTCAGCATTAAATTGGATTAGCCATTTGAATTTTCATTTTTGACATCCATATTCCATTTAAATTACTTTAAATTCTTCGATGTTTACAAAAAATCAACAAACTGATTCCGAAAAGTAAACAAGGCAGGCTATGACTTGATGCGCTACAAGACAGCCCTACGAATTTTTAATTTTTACTGGTCAACATAATATTTTTGTTCAGCGACCTGAAATACCTTTAAATTATGAATTTTCGTAGGATTACTTTAAAATTCATCAATTTATTATAAGAATATCTATTATCTCTCCCAGGCTCATTTTAATACATTGAGTATGATATTTCTGCCTTACTTACCATTGTTAAATTCGTTTGCCACTTTTCGGATAACTTCCCATCTATCAGAACATAATTCACCTCCGAACATAATACATCAGATCATAATGCAGAGAATCCGAAAAGCTTTAACAGTTAATAATTTGACAATCCGTGCTAAAGGAGAAAAATATATTAAATAATTGGCCCATTCCAAATTTGCTTTCAAAATTGTTTTTTATTGTATAAACAATTAATAAATTAGTGAAGTAAAAAAAGCTCAAAAACCATGCGTTGGCTTACGTAGATAAATAGCATGCAAACACAACTTATAGACTAACTCCCATGCTGTAAGTCATTTCAAAGTGTTATTTAGTTAGTTAGTTTAAGAGTTTCATTACATGTATTCAATTGAAATATTTCACTAACAACTTTGTATATAGGCCTAATAATTTTAACCCAATAAAGGGCCTCAATAAGCCAATCCAATTAGCTAGGCTGTGTAGTCTGTAGTATTATTTTATCATTTTGTATGGGAATGATATTTAATAAGTGTATAAACCAAAATTTGTTAATGTAGAAAATTCCCATACTGAATGAATGCAAAATAAAAATTTGATAATGGTCAACAATAAAATAAAAATGTGTTCGAATATAGTATTTGTGAGATGTTTTATCGTTTAGTATGTGTTTGTGGTGAATTGTTCTTGAGAGTAGTTTTTATTATGTGTTTGATATAGTGTTTTATTTGTATTGTGTTTTTATAGTTTGGTATGAGTTGTGATTGGTTTTTGTGGTGTTTGTATATTTCGAAATTTTAGGTTTTGTTTAGTTCATTGCTTTTTTTGTATGAAGCGTATAATTTCTAGATTTATGTAAATGCTGATGTACGTGTGTTGCGTGTCCTGTATAAGTATGGTGAAATTTGATTTGGTTGTATATTTTTAATGTCTTGTATGTGTTCCTTGTGTCCTTGTTTGATTTTTACTATTACACTTTGCGGCCGGTATATTTAAGATACAAAAAAATTACTAAACACGAGTGTGCAATATTAAGGCTAGGCGTGAGGATTCATTGTGCACGGTTCATTGACCTGTTCACATGCTCACAAAGGGATGGATATGACTCACTGTGAACAGGTAACGCAGTAAGAGTGCGTGACGTCCATTTTGCCCAAACGTTACACAAATGTTGTAAACACGAGTTCCCCTTCCACTACTAATTTATGCAGTTAGTTTAATACATGATTTATTAAAGGAAAGGTTAGTCTACGCTAGTTTGTACGCATATGTTTCGTAAATGGGATCACGATGCAAGAGTGTTTTTGTAGAGCTTCATTAAGTCTGATGTTTGATTGTTTGGGTGTAGTTTCAGTTTAGTTAGGCCAGTGGTTTCCAAAGTGTGTTAGGGCTGGGGTGCCATTCTTCATTGATCGTTTAAAAATTGAAAAAATCGTGAAATGATTCAGAACGTAAATTTATCTGGTCGTGAAATATTACAAACAGGACAATGCTGTAGACTTGTTAAACTAGTTTCTTTATACCAAAGAGTTACTACGCTTTGTAATAGATTTACTGTTGTCTGTATCATTACCCAGTGAACAGTGGCGGCTTCAGCGGGTAAGCCGGCTACCCAACTTTTTTATATTTATTTGTTAAAATCTTTCTTAATTGACATTAATTTAAGACGATAAATATTATATCTAAAATCAAAAGAAATCTTCATAATATTACAGCGAAATTTAGAATGCACCAAGCAACATTGAAATAGCAAATAATCGGTCTTTTGATTAGCCTATTATATCTGTTTGCCCTGACAGTAAAAATGTCCTTAAACATACCATTTAGATGTTAAACAATTTCTGTGGGATGGCACTAGACCCCCCCTCAAATTAGACCGACCCCCTAAACTTTGCATAGCCAAAAATAAAGCCTGAAGCCAGTGAATACATTTAGGCTATTCATTAACAAGGTAAAATCCTTGTGGTGCTAGGTCAGGGCTAAATCATATTTCTAACGGCTATTTTACGGAAAAATATACCGTTATGTGCTTGTACAGCAAAAAGGAATAAATTAATTGATTAAAACTTTAATTAAAACTTACTCCAACGTTACTTAAAACTTTACAACCAACTGTAAAATAATGACCAACTTTCTGTAAGGGAGTCGCCAGAAAATATTTTTACCTCGAGAGATCCATGAATTAAAATGTTTGGGAACTACTGTGTTAGGAACCGTCTGTTAATCAGCAACGGGGGAGTTACCTCCCTGAAAGGATTGAGACATTTGGTTATTAATAATTAATTGCCTTAAAAAAAAATTTAATTGAAGTATTGTATCAGATATTAAAATTTTCAAACCTTTATAAAAAAATGTTTAAATTATAACTTCAAGACAGTTTTGCTATAACACGAGTTCGCAGTAAAAGCATGTAAATATGCAGTACAATGTCCGAAAAAAACCTTCTTCGTGGGCTCGTTTTGACGATGGCGTTTATTTAAGGAACAACACTAAATATACTTTAGCTTATATCATTAGGAGCTGAAAAATAATTGTAATATAAGCGTTTTTAACGAACTCAATAAAGTCTCGACATTCCTTTATAGCATTGTAGTTTGTGTAAAAGAAAACGTAGAGTTTACTATCGCGTTCTTCTTGTTTCTCACAAGCCTTTAACCTATTATTACACTTAATGTTTATTGAGTACGCTTCACATTTGGAATGTATTTAAATTAAGGAGAAATTTAATTAATTAATTAAAATCTCAAGTTTCATCTTGAGACTAAATTTTATTATTTTGGTGGCATAAAATGGCATTTAATTTTAACATTTTGTCTTTGTCGTATAAATTAACTCCTAGGCCCTACAGAATGTCTAAACTCCTCGAAGAAGGAGTTGCTGGCCTCGCTACTGGCCTGTCGAAAGATTAAACCAAAGCACGAAATAAGAGAACCTAAATATTCTAGAGGCTTTTTTGTCTGAACAAACCGAGTTAAAAGACAGATCAGAAGATAAGCTATTCTAGCTAGATCCAGCGAGGGAAGTTTGACCTTGCTACGTTTGTACTAAATATGTGAAGCTCCCTGGGGGGTTGTCAATATGTTAAAATGTCGTTACATTAAATGTGCATTAGAATCTCGTTAACAGTTAATCGTTAATCCGGATTTCGAGACGATCTGCCTAATTTTTTTTAATATACCTTCACCCTCCCCCGCACTCGGCCTCTCATCGAGGCCAGCAGCCCTCAAGTGCTAGCTTGTCGTGTACGCGGAGGTTTTATTTCTTAAATATGCTGCAATCGCCAAAGTTATTCACATTGTAGCTCATCTATAGCCATTGCATACATACAGGTAGATTTATTAACAACCCTCAGTTTATTTTAAACTAGTTTTTAATGAATACTACATTGTAATTATAATATTCGAATTTCTTTATAACAGTTTGAAGTTGATATATAATTTGTTATAAACCTTGTGAATTTAATATAGTTTTTAGCTGATTAATGATTTGAAAGAATTTATTATCTTTCTGGAGGGCGTGTGTGACCCTTAAAAAAACTTCCCTTGCTGAGGCTAAGAGCGACACAGTTTTTTGTTCTGTCTGTAACAAACGGCGAGAAACAAGTGTCAACCGTCACACATAACGAAGCCTGCTGTAATTTTAGCAAGAATTTAAGAAAACACTGCCATTACCAATAGTTTGATTTTTTCCCTTTGGGAATATTAAAATTCCCAATGGCCCTCTGATGATCACCCCTCTCGGCTACTGACAGGTTACTGGTTCAAATTCCAAGGTAGACAAAGGACAAATTTCTGTGATAGCAAGCTCATTAGCTAGAAGGTTCAACGGCCAAATTATATTATAAAAGATTTTGTACTGAGATCAAAATTTCCAAAAATTTATGAACTGAACTGTTTATTATGAATGTAATTATTTATTTCCAGTAGTTACGTTTTCGATGGCCAATTGCATATTATGCGGGAATACGTTACATAAGATAAACTCATTAAACAAGTAAGCTAACAATACGGAAATTATATTGTTATGTAACTTAACGTAAATAGTCATACTGTATCAGTATGATCTGTGTGTGTGTATCTGTGACCAGCTGTGCAGTAACTTATCTCGCTCTATTTATACTATAAAAGTGCAACACGAGCTTAAAATATGATTGAAATGCGTTTAGGTTACAACTAACACATTTAATCGTTAGTGGACTCTTTGAACTTGACTCGTTGATCATCACCTGGCGTTTGGAAGCTCTTGGTGTAATTTAAA
This sequence comes from Prosapia bicincta, assembly GCA_036971475.1. Classification (NCBI taxonomy): domain Eukaryota; kingdom Metazoa; phylum Arthropoda; class Insecta; order Hemiptera; family Cercopidae; genus Prosapia; species Prosapia bicincta. The sequence goes on from JBAIZL010000002.1 coordinate 161,530,284, forward strand.
ACGATTCATTCTGAATTCTTAGAATTTGTATTTAAATTTTTTAAACTGTTTCCTAATTATAACAATATGAACTCAAATGTAATTTGATTAAAGCGGGAAATACAATTCACAATTAAACTCCGCAGTTACATTCTGTTGTCCTTCATTGGTTTATAAAGTCGTAAAAACGTACACTGCCTCCTAGATCTACATGTCACTTCGAATATTCAACTTCGGCAACACAATTAGGTTCAAGTTCAAACCTGTGCCGAGTTCGTTGCACCTTGCCTATAGAAACGAATGAACCAGTCTTTGCGTATTCGTTTCGGCATTTATCTTTTAAAAACAATAACCTTGCTAGCTACCTTTTGTGCGCTAGGTTATGTTGATTTCTATTATAAAATAAACCTTTAATTGAGTTATTTGGTAATCGTGTTGGGTTATTTCCTAAAGCAGATAACTTGCATTTATACTATTCACTTAATGGTTCTTTTATTTCTTTATTTATTTTTTATTCTTTATTTATGTTATTTATTTTATAAATTTAGGGTGTTTTTTTAGAGGCGACTTAAAAAAAAAGAAACCGAATATATAATTTTTATTTACTAAAATGTAAACAAAAATTTCGAATAACAAAACATGATTCATCATAAGGTTATTAACCACTAAAATATTTCCGCGTCCCAATCAAGCCTTGTATTTCCTAATCCATCTATTCCAAATATATACGAAACAATCAACTTTTTGATTGTTTGATTTCCATGATTAATTATAGCGAATCATAGAGTCTTCTCACGAAAGAAAAATTTCGTGTGTTCGATATTGTCAGAATATGCGGAACGATAAATGATCTTTGTTCTCGGCAATGACTATACAATAGCGTATCAGATTTTGTTCGATAAAAAATATGTGCATATTTTTCATTCAGATATAGCCTACAGATTGCCAATATTTCGACCTTCTTTGAATGATTTACACAGAATGTAATTATTGCAGATGCTTATAAATATAAGAGATAATATCTCCTTAAATGTTTTGAATCGTAAATATAATAAATGTCTTATATCTATAAAATAGGTCTATGGAAGAAAAGTGTTGAATAGTCTGTGTTTACATCATAATTTGTCCATCTATATGCCAAGGTGCTCCAAGGTCATGTAAAATCTCTTTATTTGTCACGTTCAGTATGTTAAATTTGAGTTTAAGTACGAAATTCGGCGCCGACTTCTAAATTTTGTGGGTAGTAAACCTATGATAAATTATGTTTTCGTTATTGGAAATTTTTTTGCATTTTAGTAAGTAAAAATTATATATTCGGGTTCTTTTTTAAGCAGGCTATGTTTTTTTTTTTAATAAAAACTTCCATAATCTATGTTCCTTTTAAAATCGAAGGAACGTTTCCTAATATAGTCTATCCATTTTGGGAAGGCGGGTAAAAGATTAAGTCACCGCCCGAGCTCCCAACAATAGCTTGGGTCAGGCGCTCGGCGGCCGGCCGCCCGCGCTAATGAGGCGTAAAAAGCACTCCACTCCAAAATATTATCACATAAAAGTAAGCGTATTTTTTAATTTTTTATTACAGTTTTGATGTCTACGTGTGATTTCATGAAAAACTAGTCCAAACACGACGGAGTTATGTCAATTAGTAAAATTAGTGGTTACAAAAAATTGTAGTGAGTACAATTTTACTAATTGACATAACTCCGTCGTGTTTGGACTAGTTTTTCATGAAATCACACGTAGACATCAAAACTATAATAAAAAATTAAAAAATGCGCTTACTTTTATGTGATAATATTTTGGAGTGGAGTGCTTTTTACGCCTCATTAGCGCGGGCGGCCGGCCGCCGAGCGCCTGACCCAAGCTATTGTTGGGAGCTCGGGCGGTGACTTAATCTTTTACCCGCCTTCCCAAAATGGATAGACTATAGTAAACTTAAGTAAACATATTATTGCTTAGTTTTTATGACTACACCGTATATTTTCCCCATTATTTGCTTTTGGTTTTCAGACAGATCACGTTTAAATAAAAAGTAATTAAGGCTTCTTCTTTTAAAATCTTAGTGTTCCAGTAATTTGCAAAAAAAGCTTTCTAACTTTCTCAACAGGGCATTAATAATGTATGTACACAGTCTGCAGAGGCGTGGTCGCTTTCACTTTAGTAAATAGGCTACTTGCAAAGAAATCATACAGCATTTAAAGAACAGAATTTACCTTTAATTTTAAATTAAGGAGTATTCAAAGTTATGTAGTTTCCTAAAATAATGCGTGTTTTTATTTCAAATAGAAAATTTCAAACTTCTGAAATAAGTAGGCTGTATAACTGAAGGAGATAGAATATTTGTTTGGGGCTGAAAATGGTAAAATATGGCCTGATTAGTTTTAATTTAAAAACAAACTATATCTACCCGTTTTTAATTTCACTTCGTCCTACTTTCTAAAGCACATTTTTTATGTTGTTGAATCTATTCAAATTCTTTGTCGAATGCAGCGCAAGACTTTGTCCTATTTTGAGACTTCTAAATCGATATATTTTGAGCAGACCAAAGTAAACCAAAAGTACATTTTCTGTTCGAATTTCTCGTGTTTCATTGTTTGTAATATCAAACAAACACATGAAACCTTATAAATGGTCACAGTGCAGTTACTCCTCTACAGATTCAGGCAGGCTTAAAGTACGTATGTGTATCCATTCTGGAGAAAACCTTACATATGTTCGCATTGCATTTATTCCTCTACAGATTCAGACAGGCTTAAAGTACGTATGTGTATCCATTCTGGAGAAAACCTTACATATGTTCGCATTGCAGTTATTCCTCTACATATTCAGGCAGGCTTAAAGTACATACGTGTATTCCTTCTGGAGAAAACCTTACAAATGTTCGCATTGCATTTATTCCTCTACAGATTCAGGCAGGCTTTAAGTACATACGTGTATCCATTCTGGAGAAACCCTTACAAATGTTTGCATTGCATTTGTTTCTCTACAGATTCAGGCAGGCTTAAAGTACATACGTGTATCCATTCTGGAGAAAACCTTACAAATGTTCGCATTGCAGTTATTCCTGTACAGATTTAGGCAGGTTTAAAGTACATACGTGTATCCATTCTGGCGAAAACCTTACAAATGTTCGCATTGCATTTATTCCTCTACAGATTCAGGTAGGTTTAAAGTACATACGTGTATCCATTCTGGAGAAAACCTTACAAATGTTCGCATTGCATTTATTCCTCTACAGATTTAGGCAGGTTTAAAGTACATACGTGTATCCATTCTGGAGAAACCCTTACAAATGTTCGCATTGCATTTATTCCTCTACAGATTCAGACAGGCTTAACATACATACGTGTATCCATTCTGGAGAAAACCTTACAAATGTTCGCATTGCAGTTATTCCTCTACAGATTTAGGCAGGCTTCAAGTACATACGTGTATCCATTCTAGAGAAAACCTTACAAATGTTCGCATTGCATTTACTCCTCTACAGATTCAGGCAGGCTTAACGTACATATGTGTATCCATTCTGGAGAAAACCTTACAAATGTTCGCATTGTATTTATTCCTCTACAGATTCAGGCAGGCTTAAAGTATATACGTGTATCCATTCTGGAGAAAACCTTACAAATGTTAGCATTGCATTTATTCCTCCACAGATTCAGGCAGGCTTAACGTACATACGTGTATCCATTCTGGAGAAAACCTTACAAATGTTCGCATTGTATTTATTCCTCTACAGATTCAGGCAGGCTTAAAGTACATACGTGTATCTATTCTGGAGAAAACCTTACAAATGTTCGCACTGCATTTATTTCTCTACAGATTCAGGCAGGCTTAAAGTACATACGTGTATCCATTCTGGAGAAACCCTTACAAATGTTCGCATTGCATTTATTTCTCTACAGATTCAGGCAGGCTTAAAGTACATACGTGTATCCATTCTGGAGAAAACCTTACAAATGTTCGCATTGCAGTTATTCCTCTACAGATTTAGGCAGGCTTAAAGTACATACGTGTATCCATTCTGGAGAAAACCTTACAAATGTTCGCATTGCAGTTATTCCTCTACAGATTTAGGCAGGTTTCAAGTACATACGTGTATCCATTCTGGAGAAAACCTTACAAATGTTCGCATTGCATTTATTCCTCTACAGATTTAGGCAGGTTTAAAGTACATACGTTTATCCATTCTGGAGAAACCCTTACAAATGTTCACATTGCATTTATTCCTCTACAGATTCAGGTAGGTTTAAAGTACATACGTGTATCCATTCTGGAGAAAACCTTACTAATGTTCGCATTGCATTTATTCCTCTACAGATTCAGACAGGCTTAAAGTACATACGTGTATCCATTCTGGAGAAAACCTTACAAATGTTCTCATTGTATTTATTCCTCTACAGATTCAGACAGGCTTAACATACATACGTGTATCCATTCTGGAGAAAACCTTACAAATGTTCTCATTGTATTTATTCCTCTACAGATTCAGACAGGCTTAACATACATACGTGTATCCATTCTGGAGAAAACCTTACAAATGTTCTCATTGTATTTATTCCTCTACAGATTCAGACAGGCTTAACATACATACGTGTATCCATTCTGGAGAAAACCTTACAAATGTTCGCATTGCAGTTATTCCTCTACAGATTTAGGCAGGTTTCAAGTACATACGTGTATCCATTCTAGAGAAAACCTTACAAATGTTCGCATTGCATTTACTCCTCTACAGATTCAGGCAGGCTTAACGTACATATGTGTATCCATTCTGGAGAAAACCTTACAAATGTTCGCATTGTATTTATTCCTCTACAGATTCAGGCAGGCTTAAAGTACATACGTGTATCCATTCTGGAGAAAACCTTACAAATGTTCTCATTGTATTTATTCCTCTACAGATTCAGGCAGGCTTAAAGTACATACGTGTATCCATTCTGGAGAAAACCTTACAAATGTTCGCATTGCATTTAATCCTCTACAGATTCAGGCAGGCTTAAAGTACATATGTGTATCCATTCTGGAGAAAACCTTACAAATGTTCGCATTGCAGTTATTCCTCTACATATTCAGGCAGGCTTAAAGTACATACGTGTATCCATTCTGGAGAAACCCTTACAAATGTTCGCATTGCATTTATTTCTCTACAGATTCAGGCAGGCTTAAAGTACATACGTGTATCCATTCTGGAGAAACCCTTACAAATGTTCGCATTGCAGTTATTCCTCTACAGATTTAGGCAGGCTTAAAGTACATACGTGTATCCATTCTGGAGAAAACCTTACAAATGTTCGAATTGCAGTTATTCCTCTACAGATTTAGGCAGGCTTAAAGTACATATGTGTATCCATTCTGGAGAAAACCTTACAAATGTTCGAATTGCAGTTATTCCTCTACATATTCAGGCAGGCTTAAAGTACGTATGTGTATCCATTCTGGAGAAAACCTTACAAATGTTCGCATTGCAGTTACTCCTCTACAGATTCAGGTAGGCTTAAAGTACATACGTGTATCCATTCTGGAGAAAACCTTACAAATGTTCGCATTGCATTTATTCCTCTACAGATTCAGGCAGGCTTAAATACATACGTGTATCCATTCTGGAGAAAACCTTACAAATGTTCGCATTGCAGTTATTCCTCTACAGATTTAGGCAGGTTTCAAGTACATACGTGTATCCATTCTGGAGAAAACCTTACAAATGTTCGCATTGCATTTATTCCTCTACAGATTCAGGCAGGCGTAACGTACATACGTGTATCCATTCTGGAGAAAACCTTTTCAAATGTTCGCATTGCAGTTATTCCTCTACATATTCAGGCAGGCTTAAAGTACATACGTGTATCCATTCTGGAGAAAACCTTACAAATGTTCGCATTGCAGTTATTCCTCTACATATTCAGGCAGGCTTAAAGTACGTATGTGTATCCATTCTGGAGAAAACCTTACAAATGTTCGCATTGCAGTTATTCCTCTACAGATTCAGGCAGGCTTAAAGTATGTATGTGTATCCATTCTGAAGAAAACCTTACAAATGTTCGCATTGCAGTTGTTCCTCTACAGATTCAGGCAGGCTTAAAGTACGTATGTGTATCCATTCTGAAGAAAACCTTACAAAAGTTCGCATTGCCGTTGTTCCTCTACAGATTCAGGCAGGCTTAAAGTGGATACGTGTATCCATTCTGGAGAAAACCTTACAAATGTTCGCATTGCAGTTATTCCTCTACATATTCAGGCAGGCTTAAAGTACGTATGTGTATCCATTCTGGAGAAAACCTTACAAATGTTCGCATTGCAGTTATTCCTCTACAGATTCAGGCAGGCTTAAAGTACGTATGTGTATCCATTCTGAAGAAAACCTTACAAATGTTCGCATTGCAGTTGTTCCTCTACAGATTCAGGCAGGCTTAAAGTACGTATGTGTATCCATTCTGAAGAAAACCTTACAAAAGTTCGCATTGCCGTTGTTCCTCTACAGATTCAGGCAGGCTTAAAGTGGATACGTGTATCCATTCTGGAGAAACCCTTTCAAAGGTTCGCATTGCAGTTATTCCTCTACAGATTCAGAGGATAAAGTAGAAATAAAGATTTTACAGACTTGACAATTGGGTTACTTTAGGACTGACTGAGATTACAAAGTTGTAACTCGGTATTAAGTTTTAATTAAACTATCTCTAATTTCTATTAATTTATATTTCAAGTTACTTAGTCGATTTTCATGCCCTTAATGTAGGCGTATGAATTTGTTCTTCTTATAGTTAACAAAATTTCATTAAAATTTTAATACATACTTGGTGTTTAGGTAGTTTTAGGTTTTAAATTTACTTGTTAAATTTTGTTATACCAATTGCATTGTTAGAGTAGAATAACTATTTACATTTACTGGTTCAAGCAGATGCATATTTTTTTAAAAAATTATTGTTTAAGAATAGGGAACGATACCTTTAAATGAAATACTACAAGCCATTTTTGAAGACTACATAAAAATGTGCAACGTAACCAAGTTTGTATATCACGTGATAGGAGGGGCCATGCCGCATTCATTCCGTTTCTCTTGTCTTCTTAACCTTCTTTCGAGATAGCCCTTCATTTTTTGTGTTGTTCTTGAGTTAAGTCAAAGTATTATACGTAGAAACTTACGGACAGCTACTGAAAACATAAATATTGCCTACAATGATTTTTTTTGCTCCTCCATTTAGCTTAGGTGGGTCTAGGATACATCATTTGATAAGCAATGTATCAGATTCTGGAGAGACAACGTCTCCTTACGAGAGCGGTGAAAGGTCAATTAAAGAAGGGGTGAAAGTTTCATTTGTCCAGTGAAATGTTTTAATTACAAACTGATATTAAATTTAGTATTTCATGACTAAATCAGAAACGCTGGAATTTTTATTTCAGAAATTATAATATTTTATGTAGTTTGTCCAGGGGCGGGTCTAGGATGTCCTTGAGGGAGCAAGATGTTTTCTCATCAAGAAAGCTATATCAGTAGTATGAAGTATTTATCCGGTGATACTAAAGTAATTGTAGGCCTACAGAATTATAGATAAGAAAACTATAATTTCGTATTGTTTAGTCTTAGTAGTCTATCTATAAAATATGTACCACATTTAAGGATAACTCCTGCTGCGCCCTCTGGTTATATCCGCCTCTGCTACTATCTTAATACAAGGTTACGTCATATAAGTGTATAAAACAACTGTGGCGTAATGTTTAATTTAAATAAATGAAACCTCTTATACCACAAATGACCTTTTCTTTTAATATTTTTATTTTCATTTTATTTATTCTTTTTATTTTAATTTTTTAAAAATATTGTTATTGTAAATTACCTCTGAGGATGAGTGGTATGCAATTGAAATGTACGTAAGGTTTTAAATAAAAGAAAAAGTCATTTGTGGTATAAGAGGTTTCATTTATTTAAATTAAAGGTATGCCATCTTTATTTAATTTTAGGCTTTCTATCAATCAAAGAAAACAGTTCTATAATTCTAAATAGAATGAATTAATGTATGTATATTTATTATAACTCCTCTCTGAGAGTTATAATTTAGCAACTATAAATATTACAATTTCAAAACTGTAATTTAAAGGGATATTTTTTGCTTTTATGAAATTTCAATCACTGTATATTTCAACTACTGTATGATATTTTTTTAAATTGTAAGAAATTTTTAAAACACTCAACACGCCAAAGACTTTACTCATTTCTTTGTTCTGCACAGTCCTTGCCAGCCAATCGTTGTTTAGTCTAGACTACAATTCTCCTGCCAACATGGTTGTAGTAGGTTTGCGCTACTTTCAATGGGCATACTCGAATGGCCTTCGCATACTAGACTCGAACCTACAATCCGATGTTGCAACCACTGGTGTAACCGTACAACACTACACGATGTTGTACACCAGTCTATTTGCAACATAAATCTTAGAAAAAGGTTTTACTACGTGTAAGGTTATTCAAAAATCTTCATAAAGAAAAAACGTAATCAAACTGAAGATTATGCTATTGTTTTATATCTTTTTGGAGGTATTTTTATACTAAAATCTCTTTGGTAATAAATCTTATCGCAGGAGTTTAAATTTCAGTGAATCAAGATTTTTTCTTGTCTAATTGTAATGTTTTACTAAGGGTTATGATTCTGGAATAACTGAAAACATGCTCGGTCGCTAATTATTCACAGATACGAATAAAATCGAATAATCTTCGCTCTTCAGCAATCATAGGAACTATCAAGCAGTAGAAATCCACGTTGCCATTGTGAGTAGGCCTAGAATCTCCACAAAACACAGAGATTTCAAACACAGTTTGATTACAGGGTGACATGTAGGCGGGATCTGTGACTTCATAGTCCGTGGTGACGCGTCGAAGTTATAATTCCGTAGTTAGTAAGACAACAAAATACCTCTGGAAAATCCTAATGCAGACTTAACATTCTGACAATGCCATTCAGTTGCATTACTCTGTCTCCCATCTATCCGAAGTTAGCCAGAATAATGCTTTAATATTGTTAATCACTAAATACTAAACTGTAGTGATTTATAGGTTAATTGTTAGTTGTTTAACAGTAAGCATCGGTCTCTTTTTAGACTAATACTTTAAGTGTGTCATTTATTATTTATTTAGAAACTTTTGTGTGCCTCTTGGTGACTACTTCTTATGAGAAAATATGAGAATTATTCAGTAAAGGAAAACATTTTTTACTTAATGTTATTACATAAAATTTATTATTTTAATCATATATATATATATATATATATATATATATATATGTGTGTGTGTGTGTGTGTGTGTGTATATTACACACACACACACACAGCCAAACACAATTGGTTTTATATCCCATTAACTTTTTATGAAATTAATATTCAAGTCTCAAATAAATCCTTCCATAAGGACCTTTTTCTTCTTTATTTATGCTATATACACATATGGGTATACTTAACGTGGTATAGCGTATATATACTATATATATATATATATATATATATATATATATATATATATATATATATATATAACGCTTAGCCTATAAATATATGAGACATTTTACAAAGCAATCTTGATATCATTCCTTAAAATGCTTAGAACAGAAAAACAAACAATAATGACATATTTTAAACGTCTAGTTTAAATTTCAAGCTAAAAATAAAACACTTTATGCTAATATAAGTTAACATTCAAGTTAGAGATCTCAATAGTACCATTATTTTATTATTATCTATTATACTATATACTATTATCTATATTATTATTATTATATTTTAATACATTTTAATTCAATTTTTACGTCTTTATTTGAGGAATGTATTTAATAAAGACAATTATTTATTGTAGTTAATAATAAAATAATGTGGGTGACAATAAACATTTATTAGATGTTTACTGAATACAATTTTTTTAACAAATTCAATTCAAATAAGTTCTTTAAAAAGTATAAGATAGTAAAACAAAACAATATATTCAATGTGAAACTCTAAAATTGTATTCTTGAATTTTGTAGTCCATTACGTTCGGTGAATCTTATTAATCACTTAAACAATAGTTTATAACTATCCGAACTTTGAATTTAGTACATTTTTTAAATCTTACTCAGACATAACGTTTTCGATCGCTATGTGCCGATCTTCATCAGTGTCTCTGCTTGGAGATGTTGGGTCAAGCGGTGACGGTTTTAAAGGTAGGTATTCGGTAGTATCAAAGAGTATGTGTGATTTGTATTGTGTTTGTTCATTTAATATCTTTGTATCTTGCTGAGTTGAATTCTTGATACAAACAAATATCGATCGAAAACGTTCTGTCTCAGTAAGATTTAACAAATTTACTAAATTCAAAGTTCGGATAGTCATAAACTATTGTTTAAGTGTCTAAAATTGTATATGTATAACAATATCGTTTAAAGGAAAATAAATCATATGTAAACTGGGATAAAAAATAATGAGCGTTTTTCGTCAAAGACTTCCTAAGGAGTAGGCCATATTCACACACCTCGCTTGTCTCATGAAACGATATTCTTTTTGTCAAGATAATAATGAGATACTTAAATTTCACCTATTTTTTTTATTTTTTATTGGAAAAAAGACTTCGTTTAGCAAAAAATTGCATTTACTTTCTGCATTTTATTTTTTCAACTTAAAGGCTACAGAAACGAACAACATTTATTAATTTTCATTCTATTTCTATTTTTCATATTTCCGACGTATAAGCAACACCCACTCGTCCTTACCCACTGCAATAACAGAGTATTTCCGGTCAGAGTTTCTTTCTAAGTTGTTTTACCTCTCTCTTCATTTTACTATCTTCTGAGTTCCCTTGGAATTAACTCAATATTTTACTTCATGGTCAATCAATTTTAAGTAGTTCATTCACAATAGGGACACTAACCACATGTGCATGTGAGATAAAGGTTACTTACGAGAGGCTGGCTACCACGAGGGTTGGGCGTGTTTAAATGGACGTAAAGGGGGGGGGAGCAACAACTTGATTCTTTACAAGTTTTTGTTTAAATTTGTTTATCTTATTTTGTGTGGGGTAATGACTCTCTTGAAACATTTTTTAATAGGACCAAAATCACTATTCTAAAAAAACTCTGGTCCTTAAAACTCCGGAAGTATCTGTACTTAGAACACTCTGGTCCTTGAAACTCCGGAAGTATCTGTACCTACAACACTCTGGCTCTTAAAACTCCGGAAGTATCTGTACTTAGAACACTCTGGTCATTAAAACTCCGGAAGTATCTGTACTTAGAACACTCTGGTCCTTAAAACTCCGGAAGTATCTGTACTTAGAACACTCTGGTCCTTAAGACTCCGGAAGTATCTGTACTTAGAGCACTCTGGCCCTTAAGACTCCGGAAGTATCTGTACTTAGAACACTCTAGCCCTTAAAACTCCGGAAGTATCTGTACTTAGAACACTCTGGTCCTTAAAACTCCGGAAGTATCTGTACTTAAAATGAGGCAAATCATTATAGTATTATTTGATTTTTTTGAAAATTTGGCAGTAGAATTATCGTGACGTAAAATGTCAAAAATTTAATAAAAACACAAATTAACATTGTACTCAAATAATGTTTGCCGTATATTATTTTTTGTTTTATAAATTTATGTCACTAATGTTTATTGAGTGGCAATATTGATTTGTCAATATTATAAAATATCTTGGATAAGTCAAGAAGAGGTGAGAAGAACGTATTGAAAAAAACTATGATGAGCTGTTACTCAATAAAGCTGATCCTGTCGTAGCAAATCCTTCGTCTTGTTTAGAAGGTTTTAGTATTCTTACAATATCTAATACACGGATCTGGTGCTGCACAGTGATTATAGGCTAATTTCAATTCTACTATAAAATACTACCTATCAAAATACTAGATGTATCACTAAATGTATGTAACACGCCTTGATAGAGGTGATACAACTCGCGGGATCGAAATTTACTAACCCATGTAAAGACACTTTGAGCCTCATTAATACTGCGTCCAGATTTCTAAAAACAAAAGCAATTACTTCTATACTCAAATGGTGCTGTCGAATAGTTGAACGTTGTTACAACTAGAGGTTAATCGATTAGGCCTTCTTTATGTTTTCAAGATGAGTAGCATAGCAAGCCATATTCTAAATTACTTAATTACTTAAAATTACTTAATACTTTCAAATTAATTTTAATTGTTGGTAATGGAATAAAAAACAACGTATACAAATTAAATTATGTTCTATTGTAATGAAAATCACAATTAAGAGTCTCATTGTGTATCCAAAGAGATAAAGTTTAAGTATAAGTAGCGACATAAATATGTAGGCCATTGTCAACTTAAGCTATATATATATATAGCAAACTAAAGCAAACAGTGTTGCACGTTATGTTTAAATCCTGATTGTTTTGGTTTTCTAACTATTGAGTTATGCTTAATTAGTTATCATGTTAACAAGATAATTACGTTATAAATAATCTAGACTCGGAAGATTAAGCGTCCTCGAAACTCCATGAGCGCGCACACTCATATGTTCTGACAGCCTATCTACCACCTACAAGACCTTGGTCTAGAAGAATATTTTTTAAACCGTTATATTTAGTTAGTTTTTACTGAATTTTTTAAATTTTACATATTATCTCTTAGAAATAGAGGGGAAACGCCACGTAGCTTTGTCGATATTTATTGTCGGAAATCGATATTTTTTAAAAAAATTTTATGAGTGACATAATTACAAAGATTTTAAACTCTATCAAGAAGTATTATGAAGAATCAAAAACCTCAATAAAAATTACCAAAATATTTCAACGTGCAGGTTTTGTGTTGTACATCTTGATCTTCATCAAGTCTTACAAAGCGATGCCAATAAAAACTATTACAGTGTAAAAAATTTTAGTTTTGTAGAACAAAGTCTATTAGGTGACTTATAGGAGGAAGGTAAGGCCCCGGGTCTGGTCAGCGCGCGTGTGTGTGTGTGTGTGTGTGTGTGTGTGTGTGTGTGTGTGTGTGTGTGTGTATGTGTGTGTGTGTGTGTGTGTGTGTGTGTGTGTGTGTGAAAGAGAGAGGGGGGACGTCCAATCCTAATAGAAAGACTTATTTTTTAAAAGTATATTTATATCATGAAAACACATTGCTCTTATTTGAGACAAAAACAATAATATACGCTTTCGATTGTGTGTCTTGAAAATACAAAACTTATATAAGTGTAGGGCCTACTAATTTTGTTTTTTTACTTCATGCCCGTTATAATGGGTCACAATGCCTCGGTCACCACGGTAGAAAGATCTCCCCCACCTGCTCTTCAAAATATCGTCAAATAAGAGCTAACACTTGCAAAGCAACTATATATTAGTAATCCAAATACATTTGCCACACTTTCTCTGCGTAAACGTTGTAATAGATATTTAAAATTGTGTGTTTCGAAGTAGGAATTCATAGTTAGACAGTGAGATTAGTAAGTAAACAATCGATTAGAAGGAACGCCATTTTGAAGACAGGATATTCGTATAGTCAGTAGCGATGCGTGATAATTTGCTGTCATCTTGATTCGGAGGAAGAGCCAGTCCGTCGGCAATCCCTCCCAAAATATCTAATAATTATTTTACCGTACGAATGCTAGTCATTAGTGTTTAACTAAATTTATATTTGAAGTACATTCTAAATTATATTTAACTATAGTAGGCTTATAAATTATATTTAACTATAGTAGGCTTAAAAATTATTTATTGAACGAAGTTAGCATAATTTATATAAAAGTTGCTTATTGTAATCATCTTGAATTCATTGATTAAACTTACGAAGGGTCAGCTTCCTAAATAAAATGATTGTTTCAAAAGGCGTCAGCAAGTAAGTTCTAAAGTATTCAGTTAGTTATGCAATAACTACTTATTATTTATAGGCCTATATCTCATTTATACTTGAACTCGATTCTTCCATTTGGATTACATTATATACAAGTCTTCACCAGACGTGATTCTCTGACTCTGACTCTCCAAGAGCCGGAAAGCCAATAGATCTTTTAAATAGATAGTAATGACGGATTACTGATCCAATCTCCTCTATGTGTAGATCTCTTTTACGTGTAAATTCTTTTAAGGCAAAACTTCTCTCCACCGAAGCTTTAGTTGTCGATGTCGTGGAGCAAAGTCCAGTTAAGCGGTATACTCGATTAAAAAAATGACTAAACTATCTTCGTGTAAAAACAGTAATTACTTCAGAGGACGTCTTAATTCACGCTCATATTAAAGTTCTTGTTATTAAAAAATGCTGGAAAAAATTTTATGAAACTGAGACAGTAAATTCTCAGGGAAGAGTTTGGCATCAGAAAAGCCTTAAGGGTTAGTGTATTTAAGGTTTCGAATGACGAGAAGAATTTACGTAGCCTAAAAATTGTCAGTAATTTTTTAATAGAGTCTTCTACTAGGTGGTACTAGACGTGGCCAATGCCGACTCCCTACAACAGGCTGAAAGAACCGAGCGTACAATAGACCTACAAACGGAGTATGATTTCTCTTGTTAAACACTGGGAGAAAGAGCGCGAGGTAGCCAATTGGGGAGCTACAACACGGAATTATATGCGCTGGCAACAGAGAATCCACTGCTACTCACAGCTACTTTTCACATTTCATTCGACGATCTATGGAAAATTTTGCGTTTCTTATGAGTTTAATTTTCATTGTCTTAAAGAATATATAATTTTCAATTTAAAATGTGTTCTTTCATCGATGCATCTATAGACCGAATGCCTCGTCACTGCGTATAGTTCAAAACTAACGCATAATCGAACCATTAATCTAATATTGATTCTTTTATGAAAGCTTACACAACACATGACTCACATGGAAATATATATAAAGATAGACGACGCTTGTTAATGTCAAACTTTGGCCTATCTTGTAAAACATTAGGACTAAACACAGCGTAAAACCAGTTATCAACATGAACTAACACGTAGTTAATGGTTTAAATATAGTAAATTAGGAAATTATTAAATTTCATTAAGGAAATGTAGTTTTTTAATGACACAAACAACGATATACTAACGTTAAAACAGATAAACAAAACCAGTGCGATCGCGTTTCGTTTGGCTTAATTGAAAATGTCAGTTAACAAAAATTGTTTTTTGTTTGTTACACATTTATAAGTTCTAACTTACAACTTAATAAATAATACAAACAACCTCTAACCACAAATATTTTTATTCTAGTCTCATGTAGATTTCGCTTACAATACATCAATACAAGAGAGACATGTATCATCATGTACCTGAGGATGGTTACTTTGTAACCGATATGTACATAAAACTAGAATAAAAATATTTGGGGTTATAGGTTGTGTGTATTATTTATTAATATTAAACTACAGTAAATTGTTCCAAGTAAATAGTGAACTTATAACTTGACGTTATAAATGAAACTAGTCTTTTGGAACAGTTATTATCTAAAGATATTTAGATAATATTAATGATTTAGATTTACACTCGTTGATGAATTCATTTATAAAACCTATTTTAAATAAAGTAAACATAATATATTTGCTTGCTCTCTCTCTCTCTCTCTCTCTTTCTTTCTGCACATTTTTAAGGACCCATGCTTTATAAAGTGGGTAAAATAAAACACAACTAACACTGACAATATAGACTTACTGCAATAGCGCATCTAAACATGTCTTCTAGGGCGGATTGTGTATTGACATTCCAGAAGTACTGAGAGCTATTTTATCCCCTACGATAAAATATTAAAAATTAAATGCCAATTTCTGTATTTTTACTGCCTAAAATCCCACACAAGATTAACAAAATGAGAGAATTATATTTTTTTTCAATTTAAACATAATCCAAATTTAAAGAGCAATCAAGGAATACTAACGTAGGCTTACATCTACAAGGTGATATTTGATCAAGGAATCATATTAGAGCTTTGGAGAAAACATAACCAAGACTTAAAAGCAAATTAAATTTTCATTTTCACAAACTACAATTCTAGAAAGTAATATTTGAGAATAGAATCCTTCTTTGAAAGTTTGTTAGAATCGTCCTCTGTTTTCTCATGGATAAAAAACCTTAGATGGTGCATTTATATCGCTTCACAGGTTTATTTCTCAAACATGTGGGCATCCCTAACGAAGTTGCCCACTTTGAATCAAGTCTTTTATGGGCATTATGTTAAAATATTTATTAACAGGAGTTGTCACCTTCCTTTATATATAGTCTAGATTGTCTTGCAGTTATATTTGTTTATTATAAAACTGGCGAATTTAAAATAAATTATTAATAAGGTTTTATTCCCCAAATCTTCTTGCTGCGTCCCTGGCCTACTGATCTGGAGATGGCATAGTAGGCCCCAGTCTATACAAATTAAGGCAGTATGACATGCACATTTATCGAAATCTATTTAAGACTAGCTTCAAGAAATGTCTACAATATTATTGACTGGTAGCGGGAAGTCTTTATACTATTTAACAGCATGTTCACTTCAGCTAGGTTACTCTGCCCATGAGTTATAAAATCCCACCTTGTTCCCACTAACAGGAGATCGTTATGTCTTTCTCTTATTCCTACCTATAACTGTCTACTCTCTTTATCTTTCTCCTTGCAAGGAGGTAACGGGTAAAAATGGATGGTAATAGTTTCTTCTTATGCTAACAATGGATAATAAGTCTTTTATGCTAACCTACATACATGATATTTTCCTATGTATTTAATACCAAGAGGGTGTTCCAATAATCACAATCCATTCCTATCGTTTGTAGAGATATCAGTTAAACTGACTGTCGTAGAATTACAAAACTAATTTACAATATTTTGCATATCTTTATGGAAAATTGTAGACCTATACCTTTGTTTTTTTTTACAAAGACATATAAAGACGTTTACGTCAAATAAACAAGAATTTTTCAAGAAATATTAAATGGAACGGAAAACCCCAATAGCTTATGCCCTGCATTTCTGATACATACGGCCTGGACATTCCGAATTGTTACGGTGCTAGCTTTTAAAAGTAACTATTATTGTTCGTTTTCTTTTATATTGCTGCTAAGTTTTTGAGGTTAGGGCTAAAAAAACCTAGGCTATTCGTTTACGATATAAAATATATTTTTTTTAATCTGAGGACAGGCGTCACAATATTCTTAACACAGAAATGTTTACTTTATGCTTAATTGTCGGCAAAGTATAATGAAGATTTACAACAAAGAAGATAGTCAGGCATACATTACCAAATTACAGAGATAAGATTACTATTTCTCAAGGGCGTAGCTAGAATTTTATTTTTTAAAGGATAAAAATATTTTTTAACGAACATTTCTTGAATATCTGTTGTAAAAACCAATAATAAACAAATTCTGATATTTGTAAACATATTTTAAACTGCATTTTAAATTTTAATTTAACCATACTTAATTTAACCTTACTCAAATAAATAAAAAAATCTCATTTTTCCCCGATTTTGAAATATTTATTTAAATAACTTCTACCGTCTTTAAACTACTTTAAATTGAGAATAAATCTAAATCTGATGCAATCTTGATATTTCTATTCTACTGGGATATCATTCAAAAACCTAATATTAAATAAATATAAGTATTATTATATGGTAAAATTTGAACCTTATTATAATTATAATTACAGTATTTACTAAATGTGTACACAACTATAGTTCGTAAGTTATGAATCTATCACTCTAAGATTTATATATGTGTGTACTGTATATTCTTTATAAATCTCTGAGAACTGTGGCATCCCTAACTCCAGGGACAGGCCACGCCTACTAAAAGCAGTCTGGCGTCCTTTTGCAGCGCCCCGGTCAAGACGCATCATATGTAACAGTTGAGCGTATTCAGAACAAATATTCTTGGGGAAGTTGTTTATATTAACGGGGTGGATAAGTCTCTTTGGTTCTGGTAGAGAACAGGTTAATGTAAACGACTCTACCCAAGTATTGCTTCTCTTCTCCTGTTAATGATCTTGTGCTTTCCTGTACAACTTTATCCTTCATCCTACACTAGCTTAACGAGTAAGACACTTATATAATCCCGATAGAGTTACTTCTACTTCAAGTGCGCATCCGGTACACGCAATCCATAATCCTTTAATACATCCCAAGCCAAGGCGTTTCTTGTCTTTACCTTAATCCTATCTATGTTAAGAATCCTAGCCATTATCTCCATAGGCGCTAATAGTCATATTGACTGAGTGCCTTAAAGTAATTATCCCCTTACGTCAGTGTTAAGTCCACAGCTTCGTAGAGTTTCTAACTGAGAAACACAGGAGTGCGACAACGGTAAAGATAACTTCATTTAGGTTCATTTGTCCTTAAATATTTCTATTAATTAATAACTGAATAATTTACTATATTTAAAGAGTATTTAACTAAGTGAATACGTAATGGCTTACTTGCTGACGCGTTTCAGAACATTCGTTCTTTTTACGAAGCTAACCCTCTACTGGCGGCATCGGTTAGGTACAAAGCATTTTGAAGCCAACAGCTTCTCTATTCAAAATCCCGCTTTCAAAAATTTTAGTTTCAACCGACATTAAAAATTTATTGATTTTTAAACCTGTGAAGGTGATTAGTCCTACTATCGATAAACTTTGATATTTGCGTTGCACACCACACACTTCCTTTGCCTACATTGTTTATTGCTAACTTGTGAAATTGTTTTTTTCTGTCAAACAAGAGCCAACTTTCTCTTGGTCTAGTTTAAAGGCCGCCGGCAATTAGTTTGGCCGTACAAGGTATACAGACAAACAAATACGACAAAATTAACTATTGTTACTTGTATAATTATTACTTTCTATTAACAATGACCTCAACAGCTTTGGTTATTGGGTCCGGTTTCGCTTTATCAAGTTTCTCATTTACAAAGCAGAAACTTTGAGGTTATCTTGCATTGTTGAAAGCAACCATCGCGGTACCAGTCAGAGACGGTTTCGTGACTAAGTCATAAATGAGTCAGGCACCAACCAGCATCGTGATGTTAAATTCGTTATGCTGTGTGAAGTACTAAACCCGCTGCTTATAGGCTACAGTGTAATAAACCGAGCGTACGCAGTACTTTCGGCACGGAATAGAACCAAATCCAAATTAATTTCTCGTTGCAATTAAAATAATGTACACTGTATTTATAAGAAGAATTCTTATTTTATTCTTATTTCTTGAAATTGTAAAATAAATTATGTCAGTGGAACTATAAAGCCTATGTTAAATCGAAACACTTATGTCTGATGACAATACTTGTATACTTACGGCCTTATATCATAAATGTAAATAGTTATTATTAATATTTGTTGATTCCATCTTCACGTGAGCTACTAGTTTTCACTTAACACTTGTAAATATTTACAACCTTGCCTATAGTAGCATTTACTAATTTTTGTTGAGGGCGGCCGTTTCAGGAGATGTGTCTCATTGTTAACTCAGACCGTAACGAGTATACGAGTAAGTGCTACTATAGGTAAGTTTGTAAATATTTACAAGTGTTTAGTTATTATTAGTTGTGTAGGAAAAAAATGTAGTAAGCAGAATAGATATCTTTTCTCTTTAAACATTTATTTCTTGTCGCTGAGTACAGGTATGAAATGTTGATGTTTGCAAGACTAGTGAATAGTGTCTACCACGTTAAAATCCGGTGAGTAGGAAATACTTTTTCAATGACCCATTCAGGCCTTTAATTTGTTTGCTCTTCTTTTCCGATAAACCCATTCCCTGATGAATGTTATTGCTCTCGACATTCCATATTAATTAAGATGTAGTTTAGTACCGAAATATTTCACAATAAACACAGTACAGTTGCGCTTAGGTATCTACTCACAGATACAAGACAGTCGACAAACGCGGAACTAGAGGTAATGGGTATGTATCGAGCACATAATTTAAATAAATATACGACATTATTGAACTTTTAGCCAGTGTTTTGTAAACATTTGAGAAGATCCTGAAACATAAAAAATGTAGGACATCAAGGCAGTCACCTTCTATCCTTCCGTCCAAACAACACAGATATAGTCTAGAATGTTTTAGTTATCTACAGTACCCATGTGAGTACACATGCGTCTATACGTAAACACTACAGTTTCGACCGCTTTTCCAGAGCCACTCCGTATCAGTAGGACCTTCCGAACGACCAGGTTTTATATCTGAACATATGGTGAATTGCATCTGAAAATTATTTCAATATAATTATTTCTTGAATAATATTTATTTCATGGCTGATTGATTTCTCCCATGACAGAGGATGAAGTTTTCTATCACCATTAGTAAAAAGTCGTCTTCCTAGGTCACCAGTATTACATTCTCATCAATACTCATTACTAATATACTGGGCCCTATATGGAAGGAAGCCTCTCCGCCGTTGTCATTTGCAGCGCCCCTGTAGTAGTCCACAGCGCTCCTGACGTTGCCGAAACTTCTAACTGTGGGAAACAGTATCTGTAATTATGATAGTCATAATTGTACTGGTATCTATGAGTAGATTTCTTGGTTGTTCGTCTACGTATAGGCTATCGGAGGTTCCTGTAAGTGCTGCAGCCCGAATGCTTAAATCTGAGGTCGACCTATCGTAGGTTAATTTCAACTTCAGGTGAGGCCAAGCTTTCTTCCACAGCCCGTAGTCGTTCCTCCGTTCTAGATTCTAAACTAGCAGCTAACTTACTCTCTAATTTTCTAAGTCCATTCTTCAAAGTGCTTGAGCTATCTCCTAAACATCTTACTTTACTCTCTAAATTTTTTAAATATTTCTCTAACTTATCTGATAACGTATCATCCAAAGCAGTTATTCGATCATCTCTTTCCTTATATTTTCTAGTATCTTATCCCATTTATTGCTGCCGCAAACCGTGACAAAACGCGCACTCTCTTACAGCACAGTTTGCCGCTAGCGTCCAGATCGCGCTCTTCGAGTTCCCGTTTTAAGTCTGTCACTTTGAGCTCACTTAATTTCACAGTTTTTGTAGCCATTTTTACTAATTTCCTATTGTCTTACTCCACACCCCACTCCTGACACCATTTCTTACTTTCTTATTGTAGTTCAATAAATTATAAGATAAATTTTAGATTAAATAACTAAAATGTATCCCTACTTTTATTTACACATTTATACCAATTTCTCACATTGTTGTAATTAGGTCTAATAATAACTACTCGGTTCACTATTAATCGTTTTACACTCAACTCGCACTAAACTTGTCACTCTGACACTAAAGCTTTTAACTCTCCACTACAATACAAACACTGACTCCATTCACGCTTAACAAAACCTTTAGCTACAATAAAGCTAAAGGTAAAAAAGAGCTATCCAGCTGCCGCTTCAGTAAACAGTTCTCGCTTACGGTTACTTGACTTTGGCAATATGTGTGATGTTATGTTGAATGTAGTAGCAAATTAACTAATACTAGAGCCTACCATATTCTTCTAATAATTCGGTAATAGTTCAAAAAGGCCAGGTAAACAAACACATTTTTTCATTACTTACAAATGTATTACTTGAAAAATACATTTTATATCAAAGTATTATAAATCTCGCAAACCAGAAACAGATTTTAAAACTTACATTTATAATTGCAGTAAAAATAGCCTCCAAAAAGCATGAAATTTTATAAATTCAAGCCTTCTTTATAAAACAGCGATATGTCACACTTCGCTACACTGTAGCTGTAAAATAAATAAATTGGGATAGTTTTTGTTAAAAATAAAATTAACAAATAATAATAATTTTAACTGTTAATTAACACTTTAATAATTGTTAACTATCCGATTACTGAAATGAAACAGTGGCCTTCGTTTTCCTCGAGATTGCAACTATGTAGCCTACGTTGAGAGGAAGTAGGCTACGTGGATAGTTTCGCACAGACTACCCATAACATTAAGTTAGGAAATTTCTTTTTCTAAGCAGACCATCCTAGCAGAATACGTTGTAGTAATATTTTAATGTAACGATCTTGTAGGCTAAAGTAATGTCCTGTTTTATTAATAAACATGAGTTCATACAGTTTCGTGTGTATTTGTAAATTGAAGTTAGGTTTGTTCATTTAAAGTTTTAACCACTATATCATTTCACAGCTACTTTTATTTTTTAATTAAATATATTTAAAATATTTTTGGCACTTTAAAGTAACATGTAGGTCTGCTAACTATTAGTTGTTAACTTATTTGTAATTGTTAAATTAACAGCTATTGACAAAATTCAATTTTGCTGACGTCGTAAGAGTTATGAACTCAAACAAATTACATTTTTCAAGGAATGAATTAAAAGCACCCTTGAACAGTACTTTCCTTATACTGGTTTTTACTTTGCAAATTTCCCGGAAAGTTTCGTAGTCCAGTTTTCAGGAAGGATGCTTGAGCCGCTGTCGTTATTCCGGTAACCTTTCCACGTCACTGACGATTTGCGGTTTCATTAATTACTTCCATCCTTCCGTTTTAGATAAATGTGGTTGTTAACCTTTGTAGTTTACAAGGAATATCAAGTAAAATCTTCACTTTATCCTACAATATCAAGAAACCTGTCTACGATCGGGCCATACTCCGATTAAGTCCGAACTTTTAAGCACTGTATT
Organism: Prosapia bicincta; assembly: GCA_036971475.1. Taxonomy (NCBI): domain Eukaryota; kingdom Metazoa; phylum Arthropoda; class Insecta; order Hemiptera; family Cercopidae; genus Prosapia; species Prosapia bicincta. Next base: position 161,552,780 of record JBAIZL010000002.1, read on the forward strand.
TCGCGTATGACGTGGCTTGTTATTTAGGAAAAGAGTTTTTATGTTACTCCTCCTTTTAATCCCAGAGAATGCACATATGGCAACCTTGCATAAAAATGGAGATTCTTAAGTCGATACCAGCATAATCAAAAGTTTGCCTCTATGACTTATGGATTGTTATGGCAAATGCTGGTCTAATTTGGAATTGATATATTTTTTTGGATAGTACATCCAAGTTGACTCTTGCTTGAGTTCAAAGTAATTCTGGGAATATGAATTTCTTAAACATTTTTCAAAACCTAATGATTTTCAGAAAATTGTTACCTATGCCTTTCGATGTTTAACGATTTTCAAAAACTTTATGACAACGTTTTCTCAGAAAGTTTTGACCTAGTCCATTGGTTGCTGAGATTAAAAAATCCCTGTATAACAGTTTTTGTGAATACCCCTATAGTAGTTTTCGATGTTTAACGATTTTTAAATACTTGATGACAACGGTTTTTCAGAAAGTTTTAACTTAGCCCATTGGACTGGTGAGGTTAAAAATCCTCTGTATAACAATTTTGGCAAACATTTTTATAGAGTAGTTTCAGAGAAAAAGTTACAAATATATATATATATATATATATATATATATATATATATATATATATATATTATAACATAAAAAATGAGGCTTTAGAAAAATTTCAGTTAGTTGCTAAAATAATTTTCTGTAGGATTAAGCCAGGAAAGACACAAATAGTGGCGACAAAGCAGGTACCATGTCATTATCCTTTTCCAGGAAAGCTATAAGCGGCAAATTGACAATAGAGGGTCCAAAGCTTGTTAAGACGGGAAATCCAGTGGCCGATATAGCCATGGGAAAATTAACCGTGTAGCGTTGGATAAGACGAACTGTGGGAACGTACAAGGAACATTGGTAGTGGGAGAGATGAGGGATTTTTAATAAAAACTAAAGGATCAGGGAAGTTAGGGGGAAATTTGAGGAGAGTCTCAGAGGAAGACAGGTTGGTGGGGACAAGGATGGAAGTGTTGTAAAGGGAGAATTTTGTTAAATTAAGTAAAGAGTTTTTTTTATAAGTAAAATTTAGAAACGTGCGACGTAAAGTTTTTTTTAGAAATATAAAAGTAAGTTTTTTTTGTGTCAAGTGTAAGTGCAGAAGGTAATAACAAAGGCCAGGATTCCAGGGACTCTTCAGAACAATAAGTATTATTTAAGTGTAGCCAACAGACATCTATCTTTTAGTTCAGAACAAATTTTAATTTCATCAAAATTTATAAAAACTATTCTAGTTTCACTATTTCTAATTTAAAAAGCAAAGTTCCCGTAATAGCGACCCGAGAGCAAGAATAAAATTTTAATACTGTTTTTTTTTTGTTATGTTATTTTATTAGAAATCTAAAGCCTCAGAAGTCCACCTTTTATCATTGTAATATTAGTTAAGATATCAATCCTGTCACTGCAAAATATGAATATAAATTTGGAATAATGTGTAGAGTTAATTGAAGAGAATAAATGCAAGTGATGTTTAAAGATTTGTAAGATTGTTAATTCTTTATAAACCTGAAGGTGGGACATTAAAAAGGTGAGGTAAATAATTAACATTGAAATATAAATTTAATTATAAGTTACGTTATAATATATATATATATAATTTCGAAAACTTGAAGACAATTTTTCAGAAACTTTTAACTTAGCCCATTGAATTGCTGAGGTTAAAAATCCTCTGTATACCAATTTTGGCAAACGTCCTGAGAGTAGTTTCTGAGAAAAAGTTTACAAATATACATACGAGTATATACAACTATTAGTTGTTTAAGAATATTAGATAAACCATATTTATATTACAATAAATCAAATTGTATCGACATTTTGACGTTAACCAAATTCATAATAATTACAAATTTCATATTTGTGGAATTATAGGTTTTAACAAATATTTATGGTTTGATTCATTCGAAATATCGTTTTCTTATTTAGAAGCTATTAAGTAACATGTAATAATAAATTATACAATTTTTGTTTAATATACCACTTTTGAGGGAGAATTGTTAGTGGCTATGGACTCCACTATCCAATATTTGTAATACTTGGAGAGAAAAACGTGGGGCGCTGGCAACTCATGATAGTTAAGGAGGAGTAAATGAATTAAATTATAGTGAACCGAAAATGGGATTCACTGTAACTTAATTCATTTACTCCTCCTTAACTATCATGAATTGCCAAGTTTTTCTCTCAAAGTATTATAACTATATCTATAGCCACTAACAATTCTCCCTCAAAATTGTAGAAGGCCATGCAAAATTATGTTATACTTTTTAGTTCATTTCAAAAGCGTGGTATAAAAAAAATATTTTATTTTAATTTTCTGACTTTTAGTCTTTTGTCCGGGTGAAATATTTCAATCGATTTTGCAAGAATATCATACAACATTTTATGTTATAAGTTTTATTGTAGAATAGCTGTTATAACACGTAAGTTATATTACCTAAATAATTTATTATCGTTAGGTTTTAACCTAACACTTTAGTGTTATTATTCAATATTTTTCATCGGTTGATAAAAATTTTAATTTATAATTCAATAAACGTACTACAATTATTTAATTCAATATAAACACTCGTGAAAGTCTCTAGCTCCTCAAGCAAATCTAATTTGTTTAAAAAAACTTAAAGTTAGTGAATGTCGTAGAACAGCTGATTTAACACTAAAGCTATCTCACCCAAATTCGATTTGTTTAAGCAAATGTAGACACAAGAAACCGAGTGAATAGATTATTGCATTGTCATCTAATTCTGACCTATGTTTAAAATTTCATTTCTCTAGCTCATCGAGAAGTTAGTTTTAACTCGATTTAAAAATTCCACCAGACAGATATGACGGAAACCGAACTAATAAAACCGTTTTAAAAACAAAAAAAAATCTTAATTGGTCGATCAATATCAAATATTGCCCAAGTCTAACGAATCCAAGTACTAAAACACAAATTTGCTATTTCAGGTTATACTTAATGTTATGTAGAACTATGACCTCAGTACAAGTATCTCAGGGAGATTTTTCAATAGGTACTCAAACTCTAAAGCGATCCGATTCTAATTTTTTAATGTGTCAAATTTATTCCGAATATTCTATAAAATATAAGTCAGGAATTTCTTATTTATTGTGTAATTACCAATAGTGGCATTTAGAGATAAATTTTATTCAATATTGCTATTGTTACACATACAACCTACTATTAGTAACAAATAAAAGACGTTCACAAAACTCGCAGATGACTCAAAAATAATAATTTGTTTACCCAAACTCGTTTCAATGACAAAGTCATCATCATCGTCATCAGTAAATGTCGCTACTACAAACTCTAGTTTACAAACACTGTAGTTTTAAGTTAGAGTTTGTAAAAGCAACACTCACTGATGATAGTGACTATGTCATTGAAACGCGTCTGAGTAAATAAATGAATAATTTGTGAGTTTGATGTACGTCTTTTATTTGTTATTAGCATAACCTCACAAGCTAAGCTCAAAGAATAGTTGCTAATTGTTCAACTCACAAAGTTTTTTTTGTTGCAGCTTTGTACTTCACAAGTTACAACATACCTGCTGCTTATAGATGTGTACTAATTCAAACGTAAAATAACAAAAGAGATTAAATAAATATTCATGAGCCATTTGTTGTAGAAATTTGCAATGTTAAGTGTAACAGAATACAGAATATGATGACAGGCTGCAGTGGCCTTGGTAATAAGTTGAAATAAAATGAAACAAAATTAGCAGTGGTAATCAGGAGTAATGCCACCTGGTGTTCGTAAAGTCAACTATTTCGTCATTTGTAAATTAAACTGAAAATGATGCTTGAACTGGCGAATTTGTAATAAATAAAACTTGTATAATATGTCACAGATACACACTCTCAACTCGCGTGCGCACGCGCGCGCGCGCACACACACACACACACACAGTTTGCATTATAAACATTCTGGAAAATTCTGAAATAATAATCGTTCTTAAAAACTATCAGTTCTTCACTATTCATTATAATTATACGATTTTATTATATAAATACATGTAACCCTACGGTAACAATGTGACCCGAAAAAATAGGGACTCTCCCGATTTTTAGAGTGATGTCCCGGTGTTCTGTAAAATAATATATTTGTCCCTAATGTCAAACGCATTTTGTATCGCCAATAGGCCAATGCAGTAAATTGTAATGTATTTGCTATTTGTCAAACTTAAAATTTGAATAAATAAATAAGGCTAAACAGATGTTGTTAACTCTTAGGAATTTTGTTGAGGAACACAAATAAAACATTTTAAGTATGAAATTTCTTGATGTAATCATCTTGAATTCACTGATTAAACTAATTTTGCACAACTTAACTAAGTGAATACGTAATTGATACTTGCTGACGCGTTTCAAAACTATCGTTCCTTTTACGAAGCTAACCTTCTACTCATAAAGGTAGAAGGTTAGCTTCGTAAAAGGAACGATCGTTTTGAAACGCGTCATCAAGTAAGCAATTATGTATTCACTTAGTTAAGTAGTGTAAAATTAGTTATTTTAAGTATATTTACATTATGTTATATGATATGATACAATTCTAATAAATTGCTTTTTGACTTCGTTTATCGAAGTATTTCGTACACTCTACTGCATCCAATAGTATATTGTCCTGATTTCGACCAGTAAAAAGTGCTCATATTATGATATGATAACTATGATAATTTTAGTTATAATTATGATAATTATATAATTATGTGAAATATCTGGCTTTGAAAAAATTTATTTAGGATTTATTATTAATAATGGCTAAAAATATAAGTAGAAATTTTTATTTCTTAATATTACTTTAGTTAAGAAAACTATTAAACCTCTGATTTACTACTTTATTCATATTATCATTACATTAGAGGAAAATAAAATCTAACAGATGACTACCACTAGATGCAGACGGTTTTCGGGGTCCCCTTCTTGTTGAAAGGAGTGGGGCATGTGTTTTAGTCTCAACAGCATTCCCATGGTTCACATAATTGTTTTTTTTTCACAGACTGAACAGGCCGGATGAATTGTGATTTCTAGAACGTAATATAAAAAGCGTCTGCTGCTAAAATTTAAATATGCATCGTACTTATAAGTCTTGTGTTATATAACAATAAAAGTTAATAACTATTAGAATTCTAAATGTAGCTTTTATTGTTATTACAGTGCTATTAAATAGGCATACTTCAATGAGTAGCTAGCATTTCAAAAACTTTTAAGTTTAGGCCTACTTTCGTCTCATATTTCCATGAAATATTTCATCGAAATTAAGGTAGACAAACAACTCATTCCTGGTATTTTAATACAGTATTTTTCTTTGATTTTGTTCTCCTTAGCTCTTGTAAAAACTTAAAATTAAAATAGTTTTAAAAATATAACTCACCAAGTCAGTCACAATGTTTTCGACAAACCAATCACTGATGCGCCACCAATGCTAATTGCCTAGCACAATAAAAAAATTTAATTTGTTAAAATTTTATATTAGTGCAAGACATTAGATTACGGCGTTTTATTCTGAATTCTTTCTAACACAAACTTGCAAATCTACCTTGAAATAAAGTTTATTTAAAATGTTTAAATGTATCTTCTTTTGACGCAGATTATAAAAAAATTCCACAAGGAACTGAATTTATATAACATAATGTCATTACTTCCAAAGAGTGTCTAGCGATCAGGAGATAACCAACTAATTTACCAAAGATTTTGTTCGAAGATTTCGAAATGCAAAACATTGCTGTTAAAGCTAACAGATGTTTTCGTCTTCACTTAGACATTATTTAAAGGCTATGTTTAAATAATTTTTAAATAATATTTTCTAAAATAATATCATATATTTTATTAAATTAAGTGGAAAGTTATGATTTCATTCAACTGTTTTTATTACTCATGGGTTTGCGTTACTCTGTACAGTACATCAACATTAGGCCTGTGTTAAAATACATGTTTAAAAAAAATATATTTCCTAATACGGGACGTAATAATAAATATAATTATTTAATATCCTGACCTCTTATTTTACTGAAATAACACTATAGTTTCCTAAGATATATTTACTAATTAAGTGCATTTACTATGGTGTAGCCCATTTATAAATTTTGAAAGTAAAATTTAAAAATTTGTAAATATAATAAGTTATAAAATTTTAAAATAATAATTTATAATTATAAATAAAGTTATTTAATATTCTGTACTGAACGAGTTTTATGCGTTTTATTAAGAACAGTATATGCAATAAATTCTTGAACCATTAAAGTATGTTTTAATGTTACGTTAAGTTCTTAATGATTTCATAAGTTTTTTTATAGAAATAAAATTATATAAAGTTCTGTTATTAGTCCCAAAATTGTCATGGTTTCATTGTATCAGTATTTCTCAGGTTATATATTTTTTAAATTCGTTTTAACAACTACAATATGAGTTACAGTATATGAATAGAAACTATTATTATCAGGTTTTTCTTCAATAACAGTTTATTAATCCCAATTATAATTTTTCTTGGTTTAAAATGAAGTAGTAACTTTTTAAAAAATATGATTTTTTCAAAGAAGGGTTTTAGGTTATAGGATGCTCTACGCTGAAATATGATTAAGATATTTAGCTTAGATAAATTTTCCATGCTCTTGGTTTAAGATTTTATACATATATGAGGTGCACAGCCAGTGTAAAAATATAAATATCAAAAGAAATATATTTTAATGAGTTGATGTATATTTGTGCCTCTCTAGTTTGTTTACATGACGAGAGTGCTTCGTAAAGCAGGCAAGTTTTTATAACCTGATGACGTTCGTGAAATGCAATATCTTAGCTTGGGCTTCCTTCATGTACATCAACCATTGAGGAAAACTATTGTGTATTATACATATATATATAAGGATAAAAAGACAATTACTTAACTTTAATTTTTTAAAGGAAAACCATAAATAATTCATTGGGTGAAATATAATTAATTTAATTACGGTTAATAATGCTATCAATTATTCTGTAACGTCTAAGAAAATGGCATTATGTAACTATTTATTATAGTAACATATTTACTATATATTATTAGAACTATTATTAAATTATAATATATCCTACCACTCTTCATGATAATTTGCAATTTAGCTACTTATATAGATATGCTCAAAGAAAAATGAAACTTAATAGTAGTCTGATATTAAAGTAGTAGGCCTATTGTCCGATTCAAAATTATGGACCCCTGAGTTTAAAGTGTCATGGAATGTAAACAAAAAAAGATATCGATATGAGAGTTACATTGAAATTTTTGTAATGTAATTGGGCGTTTAGGCATGTAAAAAATATTTTTTTCTAACTATAACTTCCTATTTATTTTTTAGTTGGAATAAAAAAGTACCGGTTTTTGTGTGCTTTTCAACCAAGCCGTAACTTTAAAAAATCATAAGTCAACAATTTGAACTCCGATCGATTTTTTTTAATAACTCTTAGTTCGTTTCATTTTAATTTAAATCTCTTGAGGACGTGACTATAAGGGTCGCGAAATGAGGGACGGTTAAAAACAGTTATTTATGAATAAAAGAGACACGAGAATTGTAGATTAAATTTTACAAATAATTTATCTAACAATTACAATTGCTTAGTAGAAATTACTTTACAATTCACCATTGTTGAAAACTTTTAAATAGGAATATTGCCATAAACCTATTGTGGCTAGGCTTAATATAATCATTGGGTTTAGTATCCTTTCTCTTACGTAAAATGACTTATAATAATATTTCGTAGTTATTTACAAATAATTACTACAAATACAAGTTTTTTTAATACATTTCAGGTGACGGTAACATACTCACCATACTATCAACTTCATTATACTATGTTAAAGTACAACTTCTAATGGAATGAAGACTTAATATGTGTATAATAGACACTAACATATTGTTACACACTAATAGCAACACAGGTTAAAACACCTAGACTACAACAAAACAACTTTACTGAACACAATAGAAACTAATTTATAACAGCACTAAACATATACATTATAAAGCTACCTCTAACACCAATTGTATAAGTTCGATGGTCAACCCTTTGAAACTAAATAAAATTTCTCCTAGTTGAAATTTCACCCATATTATCATCAAGTAATATTTAAATTTTAAATATTAAAAAATATTGCTTTTAGATTGTGTCTTCATTGTAAATTTTTATACGGTTAATTTTATGACATATAGTTCTTTATATTATGCTATATGGCGGAGAATAATTTTGTTTTTAATTAGTTGAAGTTTGCTAGATGTATATAATATCTTTAAAGTGACAACAAAATAACTTGTTATATTTTTTTACAGCAGTCAATAACCAAGATTCCAGTTACTGTATATTATGAATCGTACTGCCCTGACAGTGTTAGATTCTTAACAAAACAACTGTATCCTGTTTATATAACACCCCTTGTGTCGTACTTCAACCTCACCCTCGTACCATATGGAAAGTCAACAGTAAGTTGTATTTTTATTCACTTTACTATACTATAGTTATTTTTAATAACTATACTCTCAAAAATATAATTATTTTTATATTTGTAGTAATTTTTTAATCTTATCAAATAATGTCCATTGTTACAAATAATTCACTGCATAGGTACAACAAATAGAATGTTTAAAAATAATTCTATAGAATAATTTCGTTTTAATTGTATTTGTATTTTCAATAATATTAATTTTGGTAAAAAAGTATAAATTATTAGTCACACTATTCTAAAATTTAATGGTTTTCTAATATTTTTTGCAATCAGATAGGCCTACATTGCATAAAATTCTAGATTCATATGTAAACAGGTAAGTCTAAGAAAAAAAGCTATTGAATTATAATACTGTGCCGTCGTAATACTACAGAAGAAATATTGAAAAATTATAATAATTTTAAAAAGTATGTTCTTAATCTAATACAATAAAATCCGTTTAATACGATTTTCAAGGGACCATAAAAAATAGCGTCTTATAGGGAAATAGAAAATACTGTAATACCTACAAAAGATCTACTTACCATTATACGTGGTATATATTTTCACATTCACCAAAATAATTTAATCACAATTGTTAAAAAAACACACGAAATAATGAAAGACAACTGTACGCAACACAGAAATACACATTTAATGAGAAACCATAACATAATCTGTGATTACTGTTTTTTACTGTTTATATTTTCTTAAAATAATTTTCAATCTTATTTTGTTTTAATTTTTCAATGAAGAATTTTAAATCAATGTTTCCAATTGGTTAATCTTTTCGATAGGATTTAAATTCCGAAGACGGTCAAGAGACCATAAAAAATAGCGTCTTATAGGCTAGAGAAATAGAAAATATTGCAATACCTACAAAAGATCTACTTACCATTATACGTGGTATATATTTCCACATTCGCCAAAATAATTTAATCACAATTGTTAAAAAAACACATGAAATAATGAAAGACGACTGTACGCAACACAGAAATACGCATTTAATGGGAAACCATAACATATTCTGTGATTACTGTTTTTTACTGTTTATATTTTCTTAAAATAATTTTCAATCTTATTTTGTTTTAATTTTTCAATGAAGAATTTTAAATCAATGTTTCCAATTGGTTAATCTTTTCGATAGGATTTAAATTCCGGAGACGTTGATAATTTAACTTCTCATATCAGCCAGTGGACTAAATGCTGCAGCAGGCGTTACTAGCGGCAGATGATCTTCTTCATCTTCATTATCATCATCATCATCCTCACTCTCGTCATTTGTAGTGGAAAATATTGAAGTATAACGTCTGTCACAATTCCTTCGTAACTCACAAGTTGCTATTTTCGTCAATAGATATTAGTCGGAAGATTCGTCAAATATGCCCTCCTCAACTTTGTTGTCAGTACACGCCATGGCCAGTTCACATGACACCATTTGATATCCGCTTTTATGCAACGGTTTTTAATTACCTCAAGACGGACTTCATTCCAAGCCGAAGCAACATAATTAATAGCAACCAAAATGTTGCTGATTACCTTATTCCATGGCACATAAGTGGCTAGCTCTGGTTGCTTACGGTAATGCTGCTTTGCAACTTATATTATCCCCTGGCTCATGGGTGAAGCTCGCTTGTAACTTTTGGCGGTAGAAAAACAATACCTATTTTTATTGGTTAGTTCATTATTATCTAAACAAATATTTCGATTCTTTCTTTGAAAAATCGTATTGAGACCCAATAAATTGTCGTTCCGTGCACGACCCTGCGTAGTGTAATGGGATAGAAATGAACTAATGTTCTCGAATCATCGCGGTGACTTTGACTTTGCCACGACCAACAATTTAAGTTTAAGAACCATCTGCATTTGTTAGCACTTAAAATCGTGGAATTTGTCGTTCTTATAAACAAGTGACTTATCTGGCATAAGTTTGAAAAAAAGTCAAACTCGTCAGCATTATAAACATCACACGTGGGAAAATCCTTCAGAAATTGTGTTAACACGTTTCTTTCCTCATACAAACATCTTCCTCACTTACTAACTCTGCTTCTCCACTGATCTGACTATATACAAGGCCGTATTTAATTTTGAATCGGTCAATCCCATAAAACAAATTGCTCTCCTGTCGTCCATGCACGACGCTGTGAGCGTAAATGGATGGCAACAAGCAAATGTTGAAACATCGCGGTGAATTCGAAATTCTCACGACCAACAATTCAAGTCTTTCTGAACCATCAGCATTTACCCACGCTTGTACTGAAAGTTTCTCTTTGCTTAGTTTTCTACCGTGACATTTGTCCTTATTATAAACAAGCGATTTATCTGGCATAAGTTTGAAAAAAAGTCAACAATTTGTCAGCATTGAAAACATTACACGTGAAGAAGTATTTCAACAACTGTGGTAACACGGTTTCTTTTCACGAAGAAACATCTTTCTTATTTTTTGACTCTGCTTCTTCACTGATCTGACTATATACAACGCCATATCATGTTTTGGATCGTTAATCTATCCACTTTACCCAGTAAACTTATTAATTTGAAGCTCTTGGCGTTTTCTCGTCCTTTACCGGTTAGCAGTGTGCTATTCATTGGCAGATGTAAGCTACGTGCTTGGTGAGATCATTGTAAGAAAACCTTTTCCAATTCTTAATACTTTCCAGTCTTATGTGAATTTTCATCATACACTTCAAATTCTCAATTTATCATCAACTGATAAAGCTTTTCTTTTTATTCCGCTTCTCTCATAAGACTAAAAAACATTCAATACTTGGTAACAACAAAACACTAATAATAAATGATATTATGGCATATGCAGTTACGTACTTACTGTACAAATTCTCCAATGCGACTGACTAAGCCCTAATGACTTGACGTTTTGTATGACATTCGTGTTAAGAGGATGAAGGAAAAGTGAAGAAGGGAGGGAGAAGAGAACGCGTTATTAGTAGAATGTATTATGTACTTTTATACACGTACAGTAAACAAGGAATTTTGTTCTAAGCAAACAGGAAGTTGCTGATGTCTTCTTATATCGTGTAAACTCGGGACTCTATATCACTGATGTAAACATACTGAATTTTAGGCCGCCTTTATCAACGTTCTACTCTGCTACCTATCGGATTCTGTCCCGTGACAAACGACTTTTCCATATTCATTGATGTGTTATACAGTAGGCCTACCGTAACTGCATAAAACTACCTCAATGTCTTTTTACTGTAATTTAATGTAAAGACAGATTAGGCCGGCCTATGTTTCTTGATGCTAAGTTTTATGGTCTGAGAAAAAAATCGTACAGGCGGTAAATAGTTTTAAACAGTGTATAATATCAATAGTTGTACAATATTCTATTAGGTATTATATTATATATATTATTACTATTGTACCTTGTATATAGTACAATATTTTTATTCAAAGTTAAACATTTTATTATATTCACTACAGATGAATTAAATTTACTATCTCTAGAAATTTTGGTACTTGATTTGTGTGTGTGTGTGTGTGTGTGTGTGCATCTCTCTCCCTCCCCCTCCTCTCGCCCCCTCTCGCCCCCCTCTCGCCTCTCTCTCTCTCTCTCTCTCTCTCTCTCTCTCTCTCTCTCTCTCTCTCTCTCTCTCTCTCTCTCTCTCTCTCTCTCTCTCTCTCTCTCTCTCTGTGTGTGTGTGTGTGTGTGTGTGTGTGTGTGTGTGTGTATGCAATCATATATGTGTGTGTGTGTGTGTAAAAAATTACAATAAGGGTTTCAATCAATTTTTTAATTCAGACACCGTTTTTTCTTACATTAAAGTTTATTTTTATCCTAACAGTCAATCTTTAGGTTTGGGAAATTATTTGAATAAGCGTCTACCCACTGTAAAAGTATAGATTGCTATAGATTATATCCATTAATTTTTAAAAATAACTGTGGTTAATAAAGAGCTATTTTTCAGTATATAAAGAATGAAACCGGGGCTTACAGCTTCAGTTGTCATCATGGAGCCAAAGAATGCACAGGGAACAAGGTACATGCATGTGCAATAAATCTAATTACTCCATTTGAGGAAGCATTCAAGTTCATCAACTGTGTAAGCAACAAGATTGCCGATGACCCAAAGCTTGAAGATTTTCCTGGTCCACAGGTAGGCCTATTACAAATGAAATTTATTACTTTTATACATAAATTCAACTATTTTAAAGTTGTATTGAATTCTTCAACATTTTCATTTTTGGAAAATTCATTTCTTGTCTTTAAACTCTCATGCAGAGAGTGCGAGAGACAACCAACATTATTTCATTATACTATTCTGAGTTTTCAAACAATAATAAATGAACCATCAAATTTTAACACCAATTCAGCATTTTTAAAACATAATTGTGATTCTTCAAAAAATTTGATGGTAATTTTAATATATAACTAACATTATATTATTAGTTATCCTACTATACAAATGTACACAAAACTATTGTCATACTTGTATCTCAAATTTTAAAAAGCTCCAATGAAAGCACTCGACATTTGTTTATTTAGTAGTTTATAATTAATCTCATATTTATATCAATAACACCAAAAATACTTTTTATGGGAAATGAATTTTTTTATTCTATTGCTTGTGATTGTTATACAAGCATTTTTAATATATTTCTATTATGTTAAAATATATTTAATTATTACAACAATATTCAGGACTTTAATAATTTGTTTCAGTGTGCCAGCAAGTTGTCTATTAGCTACGTTAACATTCAGCAATGTGAAAGCAGCATGCAGGGTGATGAACTCTTAGCGGCATATGGAAATAAGACTATGGCTCTTGAACCCAAACTTAGCTCTATACCATATGTAATGTTTAATGAAGTAAGTAATAACTAGTAATTCACAGCATTATTAATTTTAAAAGGCATCATTAGTCCTATATGAAACTAGTATTTTAATTATCTTTATTATATATGCTAATTGTATGTACATTATGTAAAAAATCAATATTAGATATAATTAAAGAATAAAAATAAAAATACTCACAAATATAAAATTTTTTATTTCATATGCATTTCAACGACTAATTTGTCGTCATCCTCAGTGAAGATACACAAATCAAATTAACTAAAAAAAAAAAATATTAAACATAACCTATAAAGTTTTAACAAAAGTAAAAATTAGATCTGGGCATTGTCAAATTTATATCCACAGCTACTAATATAATTACATTAAATAACATATGATAATTATAAATATTTAATTTTGATGAGCCTATATTACTAGTAAAACATAATAATAACAAAATTATTTAAATAATTTAAAAAATTTAAAAAAATTGTGAGTTGTACCATATTTTTATTCTTTAATTATAACTTTCACTCACAAGCGAGCTCGAATATTATTTATAATATTAGATATGTTTAAGTGAATCAGTGCATTTTTATAGAGTAAAATTACTTACTCTAACTGTAACTACGGTAGTATGGAGAATCAGGGACGTTATGTTTGCCTTTTATTATCCTTGGATTCCATTGGGAGGAAATAGTTTCTCTCATTAGGTAAACTATTTTGTTTAGCACTATTATGGATTAATTGAAACCGTTAGAGTCAGGTGGGCCAACCCTCATTTTTTAAGAAACTGAGTTAAGAGTAAAAATAGGTGTGGAAATATTTACTTTTTACTGTCAGTTTGGCCTTATTGCTTAAAGACCATTCACTTTTGATTAATTGAATGTCGTGTCATTTGGTTAGTTAAATTTTAATCATTTGAAGGCCCTGACCCCTCATGGTCCTACCTCAAAGTAAACCTTTTTTATAAAATGAACGATTTTTTAATTGAAATACCAATCCCATTTTCAACTAAAATTTTATTTTTAAAGAAGTTATGTAAAAAAAAAGTCAGCTGAGGGCAATGCCAACAAAATTGAAAATTTAAATTTATGAATTTTTTAAGTAGGTTTACCTCATTAACACCTAAGAAATATAATGAATAAAAACTAAAATGTTTGGTACAAACTACACATATTAATTATAAGATGGGTATTTCTAATAACACCAACTTTTTCCAACTTCCAAAAGACTAAAAATGTTATGTATAATATTTAAAAACATATTAGGCAATATAGAGGAGGTTAAGAAGACAAATCACTTAATGAACAGAAAAAAACAGCATACAAAAATTGAACACTATTTGTTGAAGATTGGATAAGTATGTTTAGAAAATGCTTTTACAGAAAAAGATGTTTTAAAAAAAATTGCAATTGGTTTATTTATATAAATATACATGACTTACTAATAATAATATTTTTGTACACATAGCTGTACACTGATATTACAATTTTTTTTATGATACAGTAAGATGTCATTAAAATCAATTTAGTTACAAGTTCTTTTTTAAACACTATATTTATTTTGTCCAACTCGAAAAACATTGTTTTATGTTTCTAACAAAATGATTTTATTATATGATCACATGAATAAGGACATTTTGCAGTTCCTCTAAGAGATTCTGCATTGCAACAGATCACAAAACCTCTCTGTTTGTAGAACCAACTTTAGATTAGTTTTGCTCTGTTGACATCAGCTCTTTGATGATTTTGGCCAGTCATTTTGATTATTCTGTTACTTGATTCAATACCTAATGGGCCTTTTCTACATTTTACAAAGTTAGGTTTTGAAAAATCATAAAAATTTTAAAATGTTATCTGTGAAATTTAATAATACAGTATTACAACTTGTAAGACCCTCTAAGTCATAAATTACTTTAGACAATACATTTTCAAAGGAAATAGGTGATAATCACCAGTCTCTAATAAACAAATAAGATACTTAAGAGAATTGCATAGTGCAATAAAAAACGTTTTGTCTTAGTAAGTATTTTTAAAAATTTTACTTCAATTATAAAATCTTGCAAGTTTTAATATTATTAAATTTGATTATAAATGTTTTACCAAACTTCATGGTAAATAAAATCAATAAATACATTATGCTATGCTTTATCGTAAGTAAACAATAAGTATAAAAAACTAAATATTAAGACAAATATTTTATCAAAATTTTAAAGAACAAAAATGTTTTAAAAATTGTGTTTTTTTTTGGCACACATTGAATGTAATTACTTTCAATTATATTTGATCTGTGAAAAACTGCATACTTAAAAATATAATATATAATTGGAATACGTTTTTCAAAACAACGCAGATATAAGCTCGTACCATTAAAATTAAGTGCATTTTTAATGAAATATCACAAATTGAACCTAACTTTATTAGATTGTTTAAAATATAACATTTGAAAATTACATATTACTATAATTTTTTACAACTTTATAGCCTACATTATATAGAAATATGTTTACTTTCTGATTACCGAATCCAAATGTTTGGTTTAGCTATGTTACTTGAATTAAAAATCCATTTGACCTTGTCTAGCTTGAAACATCTGTTAAAGCATTAAAACTTTTTAAGTAAAAACTTTTGACACTTTTATAAGTTGCTTATAAGATTAACAAACTGGGAGTCAGCTGGACTCCACTAATATACACAGGACGCAAACACATAACTGTGCTCTACTCTCTCATCAAACTTTTCCTTAATTAAACTCTCTGATTTTTTAAAATTGTCATTATAAACAAAATATTAAAATTATACCACAAAATTTTCATTATATTTCAATTCTGTATATATTTTAATTTTGCACATCTTTGTGAGAAAATCTATACTGAACAACATTTAAATTATTTGAAACTGTTCATGGGAAACTAATAATAATTATAAATGCATAATAAAACATAGATTACGTTTTTATAAGATTTTTGTAATTGTGAGTAGATTATACTTTATATTTATTAATCATTTTCAGATAAAATGACAAATTAATAAAATTACAAGGAAAAGACCACTAAATGAATAATGGCGAGACTAGCCAGTCTGAGATTATTCTAATCCCTTGTGCTATTTATATATGCCAGGGGACCTAATTTTTTCCTCTAGTCACACTTACAGTTTGCTAAAATGTCAATTGTTTTTTCTGAAATCAAGTATATAAGTTTGTCTTTATCAGGATAAACATATATCTTAAGAAGCTATATGTATAATTTATTGTTACAGAAATATGTAGAAGGAGAATCCGCCTTAGCAACCACCAATTTTAAATCTGCTCTATGTGCACATATCACTGGAACCAAACCTGCTGAATGCACTGCAAGTTCATCAGTAAATATTGAAGCTACCCTTTTGCTTACTACAATTGCTCTATTTATTTCCAGATTCTGTACTTAAACCAAAATTCTGAAATAATATTCATAAACTATATAAGTATAAACATCTGATCAAAATATAGTTGTAATTAATAAAAGTTTAAATATGGATCTAACTATTTTCTAAAGAAGAAATGTTGTTAATATTAGAAGGATATTTGTTTAAAGTTTAGAAGTAAGAGAAAAAAGTTGTAGTTCTTTTATATTAAATCTCTTTGGTTATTTTTCCTATTACTTTTTAAAATTTATAGTACTTATTTTTTTATTAATAATAGTATATAGGCAGCAAATGTAAAAAAGTTACTTTTTGTAATAAAAGATTGTTTAAAACTGATATTTTAACCTATTTTTTATTCCCCTATAATAATAATAGTTCATGAAATAATAGAGAAGCTAATTTATTTCATGCAAGTTCCAACTATAGAATATATTACGCTTGGGTTCGAAACAATACAGTATTGTACAATACCTTTAAAAACAGTAAAAACTATGGAAATGTTTTAAAGTTTACCTGAGTAAAATGCTTGGTACAAAAATGTTGTTGGTTTAAAATTGCAAGAAATAAACAGTGACAATAACTTTATTTAAAAGAAATAATTCTTGATTGTTGGAAAGCTATTATATTTAATGTATGCCTTCTTTTAAATCATTTTTGAAAAATGGTAAATGTTTAAAGAATTTTCTCAGATTCAAATGTGTTTCTGATATAAAGCTATTGGTTAAAACATTTGGACTCTCCTATGTTGATCCCCATATATCTCTGACTTTTTATCCTTTTTCACTATTTCTTCATTTACTCTTTCTCAACAAAAAGAATTGCGAGATATATTCTTCTCTCTTTTGATAATCTCTCCTCTTTTTTAAAAGATATATTTTATAAGTAATCTTCCCCAGCTCCCTCTACTTTTGGTTTATATTAAAGTGTTGTGTTAACACTGACCATTCAATAGTATCTCAGTCTTCTGTTTGGTTTTTGAACTTCCTCGGTAATGTATGTACAGCGCAGTGTTCATTTTGTGTATATAACCTCATCTTTATTTTTATAGTAATCATAACTATACAATACAGGGTGTTTTATTAAGGCCCAACCCATTGTTAAAAGTGACACAATGTATTTTTATTTTCCATACTTTACAAAGGAATAGGAAATGAAAATAACCTTTAAAATTTTCCTTAAACAGATATACAGTAGAACCTCTCAAACTCGATACAATGTAGACTTAAAGATTGTCGAGTTTTGAGGTTGTCGAGTTTTGAGGTTGTCGAGTTTTAGGGAACTTAAATAAAAATAACTAGGAGTTGAATAAAACCGCTTATTTAGAGTATTAAAATTGTACATTTATTGATTTATTATATACAATTATATATTTATATCAACATTTATAACTTATAATAAAAAAAAAAAAATTGAGACAAAGGCCTAGTAGAATCTGAAAATACAGTGTCCATTACAATTATTATTGAAGTTGTTTATGCTGCTTATAAAAAGTCCATCACAGTTAGTTATGGGAAGTTTTCTGAACACTAGAAGAAAAGTGTAAAAGTAAACTTACTGAAGTCGTTTGAAAAACCCTGTGATTGAAGACTGCTTTTCTGTCTCCACACGGCGTCTTACAGCTTGATCACGGAGTCGCCTGAGGAACAGAATTTCCATTCCAGTCACATTTTGCTGCTTTAAGTACTGCAATCTCCCTTCAATAAATTTCACAGCCTCACTGTGGCTAACTTTTCTTTCTTGTCGATGGTCCTCTTGCTCTTCTTCTTCCGAATTGTTCCCTTCCACATCACGCCCTTTGACAGCTGCGATGATTTCATCTTCTCCTAATGGTTCTAATGCTCTGTCGAGATCCATCCATTCATTGACATCATTCCTTGAAGACTCTTCACACCCTGGGATTTTTTTCATGAGTTCAATCAAGTCGCTATTTTCAGAATTGATTCCATCGTGACGCAACAAATCATTGCCTGCGTGTTCTAGAAGTTTCCTCCAAGAACGAATGGTTATATCCTCAAGCTCGATCCAAGATTGAGAGACCCATCCAATGTCATCTAATTATTCGATCTTCTTTAGTTTAGCCGTTAGCTCCTCACCCGATTCCCGGGACAACACCAAAGATGATAAAAGCTTACGTCTGTACCTTCTCTTTAACGCTGCCAAAGCTCCTTGGTCCATCGGTTGACAGAGAGACGTGACGTTCAGCGGAGGAAACATTGCTTTAATGTCTTTGTCCTGTAAATATTGCACATCAGGGTGAGTCGTAGAATTATCGAGAATCAATAGAGATTTTTTTTCTTCCGAAACTTCTTAACCTGTGGGACAAACTGTTGAAAAAACTACTCTTTAAAAATTGCTTCGCTCAACCATGTATTAGATTGATTTCTACACCAAACTAGGAGTTCAAAGTTGCCATCACTTGTGCATCTGGCAGTTTTAAACGCTCTTGGTTTTTTTTGCTTTTCCAATCAGCGCTAATTTGAGTTTATGTTCTCCTGTTCCATTACTGCAAGCAAGAATAGTCACACGCTCCTTACTTCTCTTAAAACCTGGTGCAGCTTTTTCATCTCTCAGAGCTAAACTTTTAGTAGGAAGCATTCGAAAGTTTAGTCCTGTCTCATCTGCATTGTATATTTGATCACATGACAGTCCTTCTTTTTCAATAAACTCGTGTAGTTTGGTCTTGAAGTCACTCACGTTGTTAGGGTCAGCTGACAGTTTTTCCCCGCAGATACTGAGCAGCTTGATTCCATATTGTTGTTTCCACCTTGACAACCAACCATTGCTCGCTGTAAACCCAGGCTGTCCTTCGTCCTTAAATTGTTCATAAAACTGAAGAGATTTCTCTTGCAGAATGGGTCCAGATATAGGCGTTTCCTTCTCCATGTGCACACGGAACCATTGGTAAAGCGTTTCGCCGACTTTTTAGACTCATTCGCCGACTGCACTTCTCATTGTTTTTCATTCCGCGATGGATTCTGTACACTGTCTTTTCAAACACCACGATTCAATTTCAGATTTCTTTTTCTTCCAACCGAGCACTGTATCCCTATTGATGTTCAAGTCCAACACTATTTTATTTACGCTTTCACCACGCTCAAGTCTCTAGTCTGGAAAACCTAGTAACCTAGTCTGAGTCTCTAGCGCTCTCGGGCGGTCTTTACGTTATGGGCGGTGTAAAAAAATTATTAATTCATCATTAATTCACCAACCCTGTCGAGTTTTACAGAATGTCGAGTTTTACGGAATGTCGAGTTTTACGGAATGTCGAGTTTTCGGGAATCGAGTTTGAGAGGTTCTACTGTACTAATAATCATTATAGTTACATATTTATAACTATGAAACTGTTGAAAGGAAGCAGGTGATAGATTGTAAAGTAAACTATATATATTTAGAGTAATGCTTTTTTTGTTACCAACTATATTCCACATCTAAAATTTCATTTATTAAAAATGGATATAAAAGCTGCGTAATATTTCTAGCTTTGTCTAACCACAAGTGGGTAGAGATTCACTGTAACTAGGATCAGGTAAAACCATTCATAAAGAAAGGCAGACAATATTTAATACTGAAACCCATCATTAAAAAAGTGTTATTGAACTGAAGTATTATATAAATAACAAGTTTCTAGGTAACTAGTGTCTTCTTCTAAATGGTGTTTCTTATGAACTGTTCACTGATTGACTGTTTTAACACAACTGGAAACTTTTAAAGTTTTTTTTTTTTTTGAGCACAAATGGAGTTGAACTCTTTGGAAACTGATTCATTTTTACAAGAGCAGATAAAAAGGACAACCTGTAGGAAGAACATGCTGTACTATTTGCAAAAGATAATTGAAAATAAAATGATGAATGTCTTCAGAGCCAAATAATATTTTTACTAATCTGTAATTAATGATAAACACTACAGCATTTGGGCTGCACATCTGAAATTTCTGGAGATAATCAGCTGAAACGTGTTATGCATTATGTTGATTTTCAAAACATCAAGTTCCATTTGTAGATTGTTTTTTTTTACTTTGTTATCAATAACTTACAACTACTACCACCATTCATTTTTGGGCTGTAATAAAAAGTCATATTTCTAAACTAATGTTAAAAATTTTTGAGTAAAAATATATGGGAAAGTAAGTAGTTGTGATCACTCCCTCCAAATAGTAAACAGGTGAAATCTACAATGCATTAGTAAATATTACTGAAAAAAGCACTGATTAAATGGTTTCTCATGAGACAAGTTGTTTGATAAACAAAAGTTTTATTTCAACTTTCTATGCTGCACTGCCGTATGGTATGACATTTTACTCCATATTAGTTCTTGAATTTTGTAGTCCATTACATTTGGGGAATCTTATTTAATCACTTAAACAATGGTTTACGACTATCCGAACTTTAAATTTTGTAAATTTGCTAAAACTTACTGAGACAGAACGTTTTCGATCTCTAGGTGATGATCTTCATCAGTGTCTCAGACTGATGAAGATCGCCACATAGCGATCTAAAATGTTCTGTCTCAGTAAGTTTTAGCAAATTTACAAAATTTAAAGTTCGGATAGTCGTAAACTATTGTTTAAGAAATTAACCCATATTAATGTTCTAATCTTGTCAAACGCTGCAAGGTAATGACATGAAAGTATCCCAATCTGTAATCTTACTTGGAAACACGCAAAACAATTTCAAATCTATTCGAAGTGACTTTGAATTTCAAATATATTTAATTAACGCCAAGAAAATAGCAATGAAAATAGATATAGAAATACATAGAAGAGACAATTGTGTTATGATATGATGAAAATATGACCCTTGACTTAATGAGTGTATTTGATTGACCCTTGACAGGTCTTCGAGACATGTAAAAAATTGACTTTTAGTACAAAGTTTAGACACTAACATATAACATATGAACTATAAGTGAAAGATCTCAATAAATTATGAGCATCGATTAGATGTGTTGAGTTTCTTTATATTTATAAAATTAAAGAAATAACTTTAGAAACTACACCAGATAAAACTTTGTTACTTTAACTTTATGCAAATTTCAAGATAGTTATCTTGACTTAAAAGTTCTTTCAATCATTATTAAACCTGAACATTGCTTTAAGAATACTATTTACTCTACCAGTGACAGTGGATGAGGCCAGTTCTAATTTGATTGATTGAATTTTCTGCACTTTTTACTACTGTTTTTCTCTTTCAGTAAGACTGGAGGACTGACCTCTTCTTCCTTTCCATTATAACATTGTTGATCTAACTTATTTTTTACTGTTTATCAGAAACTAATATTTTACTGAATTCTATTTCATTTAATTGACAAATATTTCCGCAATTTTGTTCGTGCAATGAATTGTTTTTAAAACTTGCAGTTTTTGTGTTGTACATATTGAGATTTTTATAGAAATTACACTTGTTTGTATTATCTTGGCAAACACTTGTTTGCAAAGGATTTTTTTTTTATATTTTAATCTTTTCATTTCCCCATAACATGATTTATCCTGCAAGCATTAATTCTTTTATCTTTTTTGCCCCACTTCTTTCTGGTAAGTGTAATAAGTGGTGGTTTTTCAAGTGAAGTAGGAGATTTTTGCTTGACCATTTTAGAATGTTAAATGTATTTTTAAAATTATAAAAGGATGTATTTATTATTAAAGTTAATTTCTGATATTACCTGTATTCTTTAGTTCTTTCAAAGAGTGTTTTTCATCTCAAACTACACAGAGACTCACAAAGGAAAGGCGTTATCAATCAATGTTACAGATTTGTACTGGGCAGGCTTAACAAGGATGTTCCCAACTTTAATTCAGTAATAGAGGATTAAAGTTCCTAAAGTGAAGAGATTTTTATTTGTGTCTTGTCTTGCTCTGTCATCTGTTGTTTTGTGTGTTCAATCACCGACTAAGTTAAAAGCAAATTCTGATCCCAATGGGTATGAACAATCTTATTGCATATCTATTTTAACCTGCTAAGGACATTTTAAACGCATGAATCCTTTTTAATAATAACATTTTTCCCTGCAGTATTTTATGATATTTTCTCTTTCAAAAATATTTTATATTCATTTTGCAAAAGTCGCTAGACATTATTATTTCTTTCTAAAATAGAAAAAAACCCCTGCAATAGATTAGAAACAAACAAAACAAAAAGTGTTTTTTTATTGTCCTTGGTTAGGTAAATATTTAGAAATATTTTATCAAATATTTTCCTTTTAAAAAAGTATATGTTCCAGTGTAAATCATTTCAAACAATTACAGTAAAAAAGAAAAAAAATACTTCTTTTAACTTGGAAGTAAATAGTATTTTTATCCTCCTTATCTTAAAATATTTGTAACCTATAATATTAGGCATTCTTTTGTTTAATTAATTGTTTTTAGAAAACTTAAAATGGTTCAAGTCATTAATGTATAAACATTAGAATGAATCACAGATTATTATTGTTAGTTTTATTAAGAAACAATTTTTAGATTAATTTAATTATCAGTTGTAGTGTTTATTCTTTGGAACTATTCCTAGTTTTTATTGTTGGTAATTATACCACCAGATAATTTAGGTCATATTTTTAATATAGAATTATTAATTATAAGTTGTAATGTAAACTTAATAAATAATCTTTATAATTAAATTACCATAAACAAACTTTTTTAACATTTGTTGATTCCATCTTCACGTGAGCTACTAGTAATCACTAAACACTTTAAATGTTTTAACTTGCCTATAGTAGCACTTACTTTGCTTGTTGAGGACGGCCGTTTCGGGAGATGTGTCCCTTTGTCAACTCAGACCGTCATGGTTGATGCTCGGCTTGCAATATTAACATTTGTTGATTCCATCTTCACGTGATCTACTAGTAATCACTAAACACTTTAAATGTTTTAAACTTTCCTGTAGTAGCACTTACTTTGCTTGCGTCAAACGACGGTCTGAGTTGACAAAGGGACACATCTCTCAAAACGGCCGTCCTCAACAAGCAAAGTAAGTGCTACTATAGGCAAGTTTAAAACATTTAAAGTGTTTAGTGAAAACTTTTTTCATAATTCTTTTCAAAATAATATTTACTGAACTTTATTTTGAAGAATATTATTTGAATGTACTAAGGTACTAAGTACTAATATATTATCAATTTTCTAACTCGTTTAAGTGTATTATATCCTGATTGGATATATTTATAGTTGAAATGATCAAGCTTGATTTAACCTACAGAAAATATTTTCTATTCTACAAGTGCATTAACTCTTTTTCCAGTTATAATCTATCATTAGCTATATTTGAATATTATAATTTTGATACCTGAATAGTAGAGGGTAATTTGGTGACTACTCAATAAATACACTTGAAATATTGAGTTTAATATTAATTTTCAGGAATTTTATTAAGTTGTTGTTGTTTGTTGTTTTTGTGTACTGAAGTTTTAGGCAGTATCAAAAGTCCGAACGATAATGGTCGCCAGCTCCAGGGCCTTTTGATTGAAATCTTATCAAGTGATTAATACAATTAAGAACAACTAATAATATAATAACAAAAATAAGTTCAATTATTTTTCAATTATAATATTAATAACCATGAAGATGAATGTGGCATTAAAACTCCATTTGGTTTGGTGAGTTTTACACTGCCACTAAAAATTCATAAACATTTTCTTGTAATTAGCTGGGTTTAAGCCTGTATAGAAAAATAATTTTGTCACCTTAAGCCATTCAATCCATAAAAAGGTAATGTCTGCTGTCTCCATTGAGGAAAAGTAGAAAGAATTAAGCTACTATGACATATGCAAACATTTTCCAGCAACGAGAGGGTGCTATAGCAGCAACTGCTTCACCTACAACTGGACGTATTATTCAAGTAATGGCACATTGGTGCCATTTTCTAAAATTAAATGTATAGCAATAATGTTAAGAGAGTCAAGGTAGAGATTTGGTGAGTATAGAAGTGGTGTGTGTATATTTGAGTGTGAATATTAAATTCCGACTTTTTAAAGAGTTACATTAAAAATCTAAGTGTTTCTTCTTATTAAATATCAACCACATATTTCAACTGTTGGAGTCTTTACCAAACATAAATTAATTAATTGGCAATATTTTGAAAAGTGGGTGTAACTTTTACAAATGTATTTATAACTTTTTAGCACTTGGCTCATTTTAAAGTGTATCGATCTATAAAAGTCAAATTTTCATGAATTCAATACACTTATATAATTTTTATATTACTCCTACTTCTCTAGAAGATAAGCCTTATAAAAACACACTGCTACAACTGTTAGTCGTGTATCTTTTTATGGGAGAATGTGTTAACTTAATGTTTTTACATTACCATATATAGTATACTTGTTGGTATTAATAAGTTACATACTCTTTTGACCTGAACTTACATACCCCCCTAAGTGTAAAGGTTTCATTGACAAATGTATATTGTTTTAACATTTCCAATGGTTGAACATTTGAACAACATCCAACATTTGAAATAATTTTAAGTAAGCAAAAATATAAATCATATTTTATATTAACTAAATCTAATCCTGTTTCTGGACTTTCGCCTGTTTTTAATAACAAAACTATTTTATTGTAAATGGTACAAGAATAAAAGAAATACATGTTTAAAAGATTTGGTAGAAGATTTGCTACCCTTTAAATCGACAAGTGTAGCCATTCTTATGTATTTATTTATTGAGGAATTTGACTCAACTGTAAATGATATATGATTAGAGAAAATGAAGGTTAACAGGATTCGGTATTTAGGAAACTTTTAAATCAACAAAATTCCAATGTGATAAGGGATTTATGTGTGCATCATACAATTTCCTAGAAGACAAAACCATTAACAACAGATAATTTGTAGTCTGTCCTGCTAAAGAAGGTCGTTAATAAATTATAAGTTAAGAAACGTCTTGATATGGAAAAAATTTGTAACATAATATTTTATTTAGATTTTTTGACTCTGAAATATTTTATAAGAGATATTATTCAGTTATATTAATTAGTAGCGATTTTCCAAATTTTATACATTCTATTAGGGATGGGCCGATTCCGATTCTCGATTCCAGGAATCTTCGATTCTAATGGTAAAAAGTAATCGTCGATACTCGATTCTCCATTGATTAAAGGGCTAATTCTGATTCTTGATTTGTTTTAACTGTTAAAATACGTGTGCGGTGTAAATTATTGAAAAATAATATTAATTACCCACTTCCGGTATGTATTATGTATGTATCAACCTTAGTTATGCTTTGATTAAATTAAACGACTAAAGTAAATTATATTTAACGAAAATATATTTATTATTTGTGACACAACAACAAAGCTGCTCGTAAGCATTTCTGATCCGTTTGTCACCGCACATCTCTTTCTGTCCTCACACTCGCCCTCTGGTGGACTCTCTCTCTCTCTCTCTCTCTCTCTCTCTCTCTCTCTCTCTCTCTCTCTCTCTCTCTCTCTCCTCTCCCTCTCCCTCTCCCCGTCTCTGGCCGCCTCCGCTTCTGTCAAAATAAAACACACAAAACAGTATTTTATCTAGTTAAACAAACTGAAATACCTATTACTGAAGTAATATTGTAATTGTAAACTGAAGTTTCTATTTATAATTTAATATCAATCGGTATGTTATCCGATATGTTTGCATGCTTTCAGAAATTCCTATTCATAAAGCAATGTCGAACGTTTTGTGCAGCCTATTAAATTAAAACGTAACTTTTAAAAGGGTTCGTCGTATCACCAAGATGTTAATTAAATTCATTATTAGACAATAGGCCTAATGTAGTATAATATATAGTATAATAAAATAATAGGCCAATGTAGGCCTACAAGAATCGAGTATCGACTTAAGAATCGAAAGAAAATTTTGAGAATCGAAATCGGAATCGAAAGTTTTAGGTATCGGCCCTGTATTTTATTAACCATTTAAGGCCTCCTTATTTCCAGAGCCTTCTTGTGTTTACAAATAATTCTCCGACTTTCCTGAACTTTTTTTTATAAGTAGACCCTACCGTTGAAACATCCTCAGCTTGTCATTGAATAAAAAAAGTTTTACAGTAACAAATATAAATCTGGTCGTTGTCTTGATGTTCATGATGGTTGGCAAAGTATTTACATTTGGATTTAGTAAAATTTAATGAAACACAATGAATGAGATTGCATTTTCGATTGCAGTGTTTCAGTAATTTTGTCATGAATTTACACTAATTACAAGTTCGGCGATTGGTTACTTTACTCTCATACTGGATAGAAGTATTAACAGCCTCATTGCGTTAAATAAATTTTAGGTCAGACAAGTCAACAAAACTATCTTCTTTTAGAAATCAGATATCGTACTTGCAGTAACTTGAAAAGATCTGTTTTAAGTCCGATTCCAGTAGGCGTTTTACAGTGATAGTCTTGACTAGTCATTTATTTACATTGCTGTAGTTGGTATTTTAATACTAAGATCTTGAAAGTATAAAACAATTACACCTCGTTTAATATAATCATTAACATCCTGATATCTGAAATCTTACTTGGTTCCTACATATTGGTAAGTTCCAAGCAGACATTAAAAATGATACCTAAATAGAAACAATCATCTATAAACTTCAATTCAGGACAAAATTTATCCGATACTTAAAAATGTTTGCCTCATTAAAAATAATAATTTAAATAGAAAATAAAAATATTTAGGTTGAAAGTTAACTGTATTTAAGTTGCAACTATATGTAGGCTATGTCGTGACTTGCAGGAACAACGGTATGATAATGTATATTTAAAATTGAAACAAAACCTTTTCGATCGCATTAGGCTACCTTCAACAATATCTCTTGGCGCCGATCAAAATACTAGTGATCTTGACGATTATTAGTCCTGAGACACTGGTGATGATAAGTAGGGCCTACCTATTGCAGTCGAAAACGTTTTGTTTAAGTTTCTTAATATTCTACTTACTTTAATATATGTTCATGTGTGATACAGTGTTACAAGGTTTGAACGTAAAAAAATCGAGCATCAAGGATAACAAAAACTACGAGAAAATGTTTATTTCAATTGATTGAATGCAAAACTGGTATATAATATTAGGCACCAGTATAGTGGTATTGTTAAAAATTTGTATTTTTTTTAAATTCTTATCATGGTAGGCCTAAATATTTTCTTTATTAAAAATCCAATTGTCTTTCATAAAATATTTTATTTATATGGGAACCAAATTATTGTTATTTACTCCAAGTTTCTGGAAGATTTTGAACAATTAAGATATAAATATTCAGTGTAGAGCCTAAATAAAACAGGTTTATCTTTTGTGAATTCCAAACCCTAGTTTGTCGAAACATGAAGTAATCACAGGCCTACTGTAATCAAGAATTCAGGAATGTAAACAACTCTGCTCTATTTACATCTTGTAAATATCTTTCGAATAGTACAGTTAAGGCATGTAAATATTTGCATAGTAAGTAAACAGACCAGGGCAGAGAACATAGCATCCTACCAACATTTAAACCACAGAGAACTGACATTCGACCCTAAAAATTCTTTTGGGTCAAAATGTTTCGTTGAAACTAAAATTAGCAGCCTAAAAATTGCTTAAAATAAAATTTACTTTTTTAAATATTTGTTATTAAATAACTACGATAAAATTCCTTAATGAACAGAAATTATCTAAATAAATCATCTGGTAAAATTACACCATCATAAGAATTTGACTGTAATAACAGGTTAACTTAATAATTTCATAACCTTTCATTCTTCCGTCAATATAATTAAAACCACTTCAGGCAACAAAAATGTAAACAAAGGGATTTTGATGTATTCAAAAGTGCTCTTTTCGAAAATGTTATTACAAAAAAGTCTTTTGTTTTGTTTATATAAAAGCAAAAACAATTTCGAAGTTCTAGAGCTTACAATGAAGAATGTGTCACACTTAGGATTGTCTTTGATGCTTTATATTATTGTCCCAAAGAAAAACCCTACTTAACTCTTAAAAGTTGTTAAATTATATATTTTCATAAAAAGACGAAAAACTTATTTTCAGTTGAGAAATTCTAAAGTTGCTCTAACTGAACTTACCTGTGCATAAGCAGCTTCCAGTGATATTTTAGGTGAATATCTGGGGTTTGTGTTTTTTATAATCTTATAATGGTAATAGAAAAATAACACTCCATTCGATGTAAATCAGTTAAACCGTAGCAGAAAGAGGGTAATCAACATTTCAAAGTGGACTAGGAATATACGTAAAGGGTGATAGAAATGCAGGAGAACCTTACAAGACAGAGGAAAAAAACCGAAGCCAGGAAAACTTCCTCCACGTGGGGTGAGTGCAGTAACGTTCTAAATAGCTTGTTTACTAATATACTAGACACCTTGTTTACAGTGCAGAATATAATATGCTATATGAATACAATGATGTAAAGTACGAAATTTTTAACATCAAGTTGTTATCTCACAGTATTTTCGATATTATTTTTTATTAAAATAACCTTTTTTAAGCAGAATATTTCATAGGTTGTTTTTGTTTCAGGGAAGAATCTGCAGCTGCCAATATAAGTGTGAGGAAATTCAGGATGAAAACAGAGTCTCTATGAACAAGGAACTCTACAAACTAGACTATATCGCCCAAATATCGTATCTTAATAAGGTTTGTCTGCCGATTGGTGACATAAGGCGGTGCCGGGTATGTGAAAACTGTTCAAAAACACACTGTGCTGTAAAGTATTTTATCAAATTTAATGGCTCCTCGCTTAAAGTTTACAGAAAGACTCTGTAACATACTCAACTCCTCGTAGAGTTCAAATAGAAAAAAATAAATATAACTGCATAAAACAACTGTGGCGTAAAGTTCAACATAAATAAATGAAACCTCTCAACCACAAATAACATTCTTTTTTTATTTAAAACCTTATGTACATTCGGTTGCATAGCAAAACCCAGAGTTAAAACCCCGGTTAAAATTACCTCAGAGGTAATTTACAATAAGAATACCTTTTTTTTACCTATTTTTATTGTGAGGATTATTGCTATGCAATCGAAATGTACATAAGGTTTTAAATAAAAGAAGAAAGTTATTTGTGGTTGAGAGGATTCATTTATTTATGTTATAGAAAAAATAAACCATTGAATGATAGTCGTGGCACACATGATAATCGACCAAATCGGATTCCTGAGGAAAGTAGAGCTCTTGTTATGAGCCATATTGCTTCTTTTCCTCTCCAGGATAATCACTACTCTAGAAATGATAGTAAGAAACAGTGTTTGCCCCCTGATTTGAATGTACAAAAAATGTGGAACCTTTTTAAGGAAAGATATCCCGATACAAAAGTTAATTAATTATTATCGAGACATTTTTAATACGAGTTTTGATTTAAGGTTTCGTATCACTCGATCAGACACATGTATACTCTGTGACTTTCTTTGATCCAAATTTGCTAAATAGAATAGAAACCGAGAGTAGGTTACATCATAATAGAGCCGATAGTGCATACACGACACTTGGAAATGATAAAAAGACAGGTGAGGTTAAAAAAGCACCATTGTTCTCTGTTTTGATTTAGAACAGGTCCTATATTGCCCTACTCTGACACATGACGATGTTTTCTACCAAAGACAGTTATCCTGCTACAACTTGTGTATTCATAACCTAGGCAAAAACAAAGCCATGATGTTTCTTTGGGATGGGACTAAAGGAAAGCGAGGCTCTGCAGAAATTGCGTCGTGTATCCTTGCATATGTGACTCATCATTTTACACCTTTACCAGAGAACAAAACCCTCAACTTAATTATATGGTCAGATCGGTGCATATCTCAAAATAGTAACTGGAAAATAATAGTCCTTATACAGCATCTTATTTTAAATATAATCTTCACCGCTGTTGAACAGAAATTTATATAACTGGTCACAGTTTTTTACCGTGCGATAGGGACTTTGCCCTTATTGAGCGCCAGAAGACATCTGCAATGGTTTAAGTTCCTTCTCCGTGGGTAGAGGTACTTGCAGCTGCTTCAGAAAAGTTTTTTGTTTAGTGTAATGTCTGCTCAAGATTTTAAAGACTTTAGCATCGTTGAAAACTCACTGAGGGTAGGCACTTTTCAAATCATTTATTTCGTCTGGTTTAAACTAACACATGACGATCCAACTTCACTGCAAGCTAGACCATCCCATAATATCCTTCAACGATGGACTACTCACTGCCTTGCGAAGGAAACACCAGGAAACAATAAAGTCCACCTCCCTCCCGTAACAGTAGCAAGATTTCCAAGGCTTTATGACGGACCACTTTCGATAAAGAAGGCGAAGAAAGAAGACCTAATGGATATAGTGCCATATATGTGTTTGTGTTGTTGTTACTGTTCTTGTTGAGTATTTTTCTGTATACTCAGAAAAGTACACAGAGAAATACTCAACAAAAACGGTAACAACAACACAAACAACCAAAACACGAACACAAACAAATTCATCACCCTCACATACATAAACAAACTCACAAATAAAATAGCACACCAATTCAAAAAAGGCAGGATACAATGTAGCTTACAGAACAACAAATAAAAGCCAAACAGCTATCAGACACAGCATTAATAACAATACCAACACATACAATAACCCAGGAGTATACAATCTAAAATTCAACAACTGCAATAAGTTCTATATTGGACAAACAGGCAGATCTTTCGCCGAAAGATATAAAGAACACAAAAGCGCACTGCGCACTACTATTGAATCCACCTTCGCAAATCACCTCATGGAGACTAAACACTCATGCAAAAGTATGGAAAATAACATGAGCATCCTCCACACATGCAACAAAGGCCATAAATTAATCACACTAGAATAGTATGAAATATATAGACATAGCAATACATAAAAATGAAATCTTACATGAACAAACCTGGCACAGATCACATATACTTTTCGATCACATCACTTCTAACTTTCAAAATAATGGTAGCGAGGAAGCACAACTGCAGCATTCCTAGCGGCACAAATACGAGGCTGAAGAAGTCGTAAGACAAAAACGTTTCCTCCAAGTGTAAGTTAACAATTTAACAACTTCTAGTTAACAAAAAGTCTGGTCTCAAGTAATAGCAAAAGTGTAATAAATTATTTTCTACATTATTTCGTAAAAAAAATAATTAATAAATAATTTTTGAATGCAATAATTTTTTTTTTTAATATACTAAAAAATTTTCAATTTGGCGTTTGGAACGTTACTGGCGGGACCCATTAAATTGTTAAATTATGTAATAAAACTTACATTTCTTTAAAATAACAAACAGAAAAACCATTTATAACCAAATTTTTAGATCATCTTGCGAGGAAAGGAAAATTATTATTAAATAATAATAATGAACACCAACTCACAATCAATATATTTTATCTCCAGATAAGCGTTAAATAACAAAGTCATTGTTTAGATTTACAGCATTCGAGCAGTGTAGCTGTATGAAGCTATATTACCTGATGATGATGATGATGATGATGATGATGACGACGACTGTGTCATTGAAACGCTTTGAGGAAATAAATTATTGATATGAGTTGGAGTTCGTTATTTTAATTTAAGTAGGAAATATTTTGTTTTGAGTAAATAATAATACGATTTATCTTGATTAATAATAAAACGAACACAAACTCTCAATAGAAACATTCACTTGAATAGACACGTCTCAATGACAGATTCGTCATCTTCTGCATTTAGAAAACGCATTTATAAACCTTCCTGACAGACAAAAACACATCGTCATACAAAAATATTATTCTGTATTTAGATCGGAGAGGAATGGTAGACTATCAGCAGATCATGGTAACGCCCATCCGGCTCAAGAGTTATAGTAATTCACAAGATTCTCGCCAGAGGCAAGCGTCCAGGCTTCCAACATGGAAGGTATTGTCTTCCCTTTACTACCAAGAAATGGACCTCTGTCCTTCGAAGTAACACCTTGTTTTGTCTTAAAACCTAGTCTTCTTTACCGGGGACTTCTATAAGCACATAACAAACTACTCAAGCTGTAACATTTTAAAAGTTTGGAATAATTTAGAATGTTGCATAAAAATTTGTTCGCTTTAGCTAACTTAAATTGATTCACTAAAACACTTGTAAATATTTTACAACTTGCCTATAGTAGCACTTAGGCTTACTTATATTTGTTAAGGACGGCCGAAACCTACGAAAACCATGAGATCAGTTACGGTCTGAGTTGACAGTGCGACACATCTCCCGAAACGGACATCCTCAACAAGTAAGTGCTACGATAGGCAAGTTGTAAAATATTTACAATAGTTTTAGTGAAAACTACTAGCTCACATGAAGGTGGATTCAACTAATATGGAAATTAATTCTTCGACCTAATTCTAACACAAAATTTTGTTTTTAAAAATTTATTAGCAGGGCTCGGTAGAAATAAATACATGCAAAAAACTGGCACCAATCAATGGTCCCTATTTTGAAAGTGTGAGAGGGATTTGTGTTGACTAAGCTTGATAAATCCTCTGCGTTTTTCTGTTCTGATCTAGTTTTGGGAGAAAGTGGCCTAAGGTTGCAATCTTTGTTAAACGGCTTACTTAAACTTTTTATAATGTACTACTCAAAATTTAATAACACTTGTGTTTGTAAATTTAATAAATAGCTTTGTATTTAATTTTTCTAAATTTAATTATGTCTAATAATCCGTGTAATGTTTCGAATGTGTAAATAGGTACTAGTAAGTTCAAATGATTGCCAAGTTCTAAGTTATTTTTTTAATGTAATTTGATAAAATCGGTAAATGTACAAAGTTACCAGTATGCATCTTAGCCAAACGTTGTCAAATAATTTGTTCAAGATATAATTTTTTTTTTTCAAAGGAACAGATCAAAAACATTTTAAAGTGTAATATTAATATTGTTTGAATTAAATCTCTTTTTCGACCATTTAAACGAGAACTTTAATGTAATGTACTTTTCTTCGGAACAATTTGGATAGACAGCGAGTCTGTCTAGGTCGAATTGTTAGATACAATTGGTAATATAAACAATTAACCCGGTAATTATTTTTAAGGTATAAATACTAATTTATGTGTGAAGAAAGGTTTTTTATTTTTAAATTAACTGAAGACATTACAAATAACTGGGGGAGGGCTACAAAACAAGCTGGCATGGACTCAAAAAGGTTTTAAACCAGTTGTATATTTGCAATATTTATATCAGTTAGTTCTTATATTGGTAGTTTGTACTCAGAGTGTTATATGTAAAGCATCAACGAGTAAGATGTTAGTCTGGCATAAGCTTAAAGCAGTTGTATATAACACATTTGTTCAATTTTAGTAAGTAGTGTATATTACTGTTGGTTAAGAAGTTATTTTCTGAAAACCGAAAAGAGATTAAAAAACAGGGTTTTCAACGTTTGTCATAAAGTAGTTTATACCAAATTGAATGCAAAAAAATATATTATGTATTAAGATTATTAAAGAAAAATGCTTGACAAATGAAATTCTCCAAATATAACTTGAAATAAAACATAGTGACGTCAAATAGGTTACATGGCTAGAGCCGGTGTGAAGTATAACAAGTTCCTAAAATTATGTTGGAAAGAAAAATCCAACATACTACTCTTTCGTAATTGTTCGAACTGTTTCAAATTGTTTAAACATAGTTCCAAAACTACCTCTTCCAAAACAGTTTTCTGTAGAGCCGCCACAGGACGCATCTCGGCTAAAGCACGTAATAATTTTTTTATAATCTCTCTCTCTCTCTCTCTCTCTCTCTCTTTCTTATATATATAGGGGGTGCGTGCATGCGTGTGTATGCATATACATTTTTACGTGTAACGTGAATGAAAATATAACAACATCTTTAAGAAAAAGTAGGTTATTATTCAGAAGCCATACATGTGACAAATAACACATTGACAAATCTGAATTACTTACTTTAGAGTACAAAAAAAATGCAAAATGAATATAAAAACTATTTCACTAGAGTTTTATAAGTTGCTTCCTGCTATAGCCTATATATTAAATATGGTGATATGTTTTCTTATAATATAGTTAATAAATTAAAAATATTTCAAAAACAAGAATACTTTTAATACATATATTATTCTACATATATATATATATATATATATATATATATATATATATATATATATATATATAATGAATAATAGTTATTATCTGGAGTACATCCGTTCATTCTGCAATGCATAAAATCGCAGCTCCGACGTTTCGCTAGAATTTCATCTAGCATTGACGAGGTGAACCCAACAATAGTTGGAAAGCGATGTGTTGTTGGGTTCACCTCGTCAATGCTAGATGAGATTCTAGCGAAACGTCCGATTTGCGATTTTATGCACTGCAGAATGAACGCAAAATGTACTTCAGATAATAACTATTCATCATATTTTTCCATCCGTGAAGGAATACGTATCAGCATATATACATATATATTTATTGATAGATGCCTAAATAATTACTCTACATTGTCAAGATTTATTAAGTAAATTATTACAACTGGAAAACCTTATTTTTACAAAATAACCTAATCCTCGTCAAAAGCAAACAAAACGGCTGAAATAAAATAATTAATTCCAAAGTCATTTCCGTTTCAAATGGGAAATCAAAGCATAATTGAGTCAGTGTTTTCCCATCCATTACTTCCGGTTGCTTCACTGCTAACAACTAATTTAGTTCAGAAATAAATGAAACATGTGTAATTTATTGCACGTTTTAAAATGGTGGAAACAGCATAATTTTTTTGTTTGTTAAAATTTATTTTAATTCATTTTAAATTAGGTTTAATCACACTTTTATGCTTTGATCAGAATATAGATGTGTTGGTCACGCGAAAATAATTTTGACTGATAGTAGAAAAAATATATGTCTAGTTAAAATTTTCAAACGTTTTGGAAAGTGAAATAATCTTCCGCATTTGATGCTATTACATCTTAAGCTACTTACACCCATTCACATACATAACTATACGTCAACACTTGCTTATAATAGCACTTACATATAAAGCTAAACATGCCGATTTATAAAGGACTAACATATGCACAGAACCGAGCAGTATAAAGTACACAAACACTTCCAATTACATCCACGAAGCACACTCAACATCCGTTTACATGTTCCTAACCTAACCCTATATATACCAAGAGGACCCATACAGACCCTACTGACAAAGTGACTCACCTCCAGAAACGGCCGTCCTCATTTATACAAAAAGAAAGTGTTACTATAGGCAAGTGTTTACATATAGATATATGTTCATATGCCTACGTAAAAAGAGCAGGCTATCTATGGGAGTGAAAGAATTTCATGACAATTTTATGATAGAAACAAAAATATGCATTTTATAAAATGTTGCAGAGGGCAAATAGTAAAATAGAATTTGGGAATTATTTTTAAAAAATAATGTTGTACTGCTGTATTTTGTTTCCCACTATTCTGAAAGATTAGAGAACCAGTTTTTTATTTTCATCGGAAGACTAAATGTATGTCAATATTATTCTGATTTCAATGACTTTCTTCGAGTCGTTTTGAGTATAAGTTACGAAATACAGTAAAAGACTAGGCCAGCCAATGGGCAGTGGGCTATATGACATTTGGAGTGTTGGGGTGCTCACTGACACAGTGTTTGTCGAGCCTCGCTGGTCCCACAGTGCCTAAATGCGAGAGAGAGGTAGACATCTTCTTGGCCTTCCCCCTCCATTAGCCAGCTAATTCCTCAGGTCTCTTGCTATATCTCGTGCGTTCTACGCAATCACAGTGCCTAGATGCGAGAGAGGGGTAGACATCTACTTGGCCTTCCACCTCCACTAGCCGTCTAATTCCTCAGGGCTCTTGCTATATCTCATGCGTTCTACGTAATAACAGTGCCTAGATGCGAGAGAAGGGTAGACATCTGCTTGGCCTTCCACCTCCACTAGCCGGCTAATTCCTCAGGTCTCTTGCTGTATCTCGTGCGTTCTACGCAATCACCAATTGAAATTCGTTATCCATTCCTGCTGGTATTCAAGCCGCATACCATTCGTTATGAAATAAGAGGGATACAACTGTTACACACATTTCTATAAACTGGATAAAGCCATGCTCTACTTCCGATTTATGACTCTTCCCCCACTGAAGCAATGATGTCCTTCACTCCTAATCCAGAGGCGTCTCATGTCTCCTGGGAATATACGACAGATGTGCCCAGCGACACTTGTGACCATGATGAAATATGCGACAGTTGTGACCAAGCTACCCCAAATATACCATGGATTGGGAGACCCACATTATTTCCTGCATTAGGTATGATTATAGCCTCTCTGATTCCCATCACACTTTGCCCAGGCTTTGGACTGGCTAAGTGATAGAAAACAAGTTTCACCATTACTTAAAAAACACAAGTCAGTTTTCTATCATTTAGGCGTGTTTAAAATCAGCTATAAGCTTCGTCATTTTTATATCATAGTTTAACATGTCAATTTCTTTTTTTTGTATTTTAATTTTTGTTTTTTTTGTTTTTTTAAATGAATTTCGTACTATTTACAAATATGGTCATTACTTTTATCACTATCCAGTTTGAGCTCAGTCTAATTTTTGTAAGTAGGACATAGTTAAAAGAAATGTTCTTATGTCACCATTTTGTTCATAAGTCTTGAATGTTTTGTTAATGCCCTCGTCCAGTCTTATATTTTCTCCTCTTCCCTCCAAGCGTCATGTATGCGCGGGCTGCATTTTCCGCTTCAGATTTCAAACAGCTAATCAATTGTTTGATTCTATGATTTGTTTTCTGAAGGGTGTTGTTTAGTCTGTTGTTCCATCCTACAAACAGCATTAGTTGTTCTATGACGTCTGTTGTGGCAGTTCCATAGTTCAATAGGGTAGTCATCATTTTCCAGCCATGTTTCTAAGA
Organism: Prosapia bicincta; assembly: GCA_036971475.1. Lineage (NCBI taxonomy): Eukaryota > Metazoa > Arthropoda > Insecta > Hemiptera > Cercopidae > Prosapia > Prosapia bicincta. The sequence goes on from JBAIZL010000002.1 coordinate 161,590,278, forward strand.
AAAACTCAGTTAGTTTTGCATTTTCTGAAGCCTGAGAGTAGATCTCCAACCAACAGTCACTAACATCCTCAGGTTTAAGGAATGCAAGAGCTGCACACATTTGAATGTGAAGGCGTACTTGGTCATTGTCTTTGTAGTCGCGCGTGAGACCTACCTCCTGCACTCTTCTCCAACGACACTTCTTCATGTGGAAATAACACCCCTTTACCACAACCAAAGGGAGCACCTCTTTTAACGCTGATATCGCTGCTATTTCGAAGTCAACGTTGACAGTTCTTGGCGACCAGCTAGGTATAACTTCACGTATAATTTGAAACAGTCTAATGTATGTCTCTTTCTTTTTATTCGGCAACAGTGCAAACGCCACAGGGTATACATTTGTTTTTTCTGGCGAACTTACAAAATCGGCGAGGATTGAATATATCTGCGAAAACTGCTTGCTTGAGCTCTTGAATGTTCCATCCATAAAAAACTCTTTTTGGAATTTCAGTCCCTCCCTTCCTCTGTTTCCACAAAACACTAAAATTTTTTCACCAGCGTTGTCGTCAGCGAGAAGAAAACTGCTGCCATCTTTCTTTTTCAATATCTCTTTATCAAGGATGATGTCTTCGCGTGTTTCGTGCTCTGTTTGGTTTCCTTGAGATTTGTACCGTTGACGATGGAGATTTCTCTTTGCCGCACGTTAAGATGGCATCTCCGTGACAAATTCATATCCTTTGTTGTGAAGTTCGCCTAATTCTTCATTATATATTTTCGAAATAAATGTATCTTCATCTCGAGCCCTCTTCTTCGCTTTTTGAACAGTTTTCTCCACCTCCAGCATTGCAACATCTGGAGCTCCACATTGATGATCGGTTTCACTCAATACCTCACCGTCTCGGCTCTTGATAGCGCCAAAACACGTTTTTGAGTTTACCTTTAAACATCGCCAAGAAATCACACCATCCTCATTTTTCCGCTTGAAGTAATAGCAGTAGCCTTCGTATAGAGCGCACTCTTTACCCTTCGTTGTCGTAGAGAGCTCCATGGTAGTATAAACGTCACTGAATACACTATACGAATAGTCCGAATACTAACACCAAGACAACCAGGAATACTAATTAACACCAAGACAGCCAGGAGAAAGTGTCAAGTGACTGGGGCATTCGGCTTAGCAGCGTGTCAGGGTGAGGGTTGGGATTTCCAGTGTATCTCCTCCCCCCCCCCCCTTGAACCAATGTGGTCACAAATGTCGCTGGGCATAAGTGTCGCTGGGCACAAGTGTCGCTGGGCACATCTGACGCGACAAGTGTCTATGGGTATCCAATATGTAATGGAAAAATACTTTAAAAAATATTTTCAAAAATTTACCTACCAAATTTTGGTAACTCCAAATGGAGTCATCATGCATTTCAGGTAATAAAATAACTGAATAATGAATAGTAAATAATTTTTATTTACCTCAATTTTTAAAGGTTCTTTGCCAATATTACTGTAAATTATTATGTTTTTAAAGAAATGTATTTAAATACTCGATAAAATATACACAACGCTTATTATAATTATAATTATATTATTTATAAGTCTCAAAAACTACCCATTTTTACAAGATTACACATTTTTAGTTGTAAAATTTATTTTTATTTAAACACAAAAAGACAGCACACTTATTACATTTTATAGTTGGGTAGCTCTTACAGTTTTGTTCTTACACCGGTGTTTGGGTTCTGCATGCTGTAGTCAGTGCTCAGTCTTATCTCTTCGGTCATCAGCTATAGGTCTATAAGCTATCAGTTTACGTTTTGTTAAAAGGATGATTTTTAGTTGATGGCCTTTCTCTTTTTGCCATTGTTTTATTTCCAATGCTGCAGAAAGTTTCTCCCAGTTCAATCCGAAACTATGATGATTTCAACTTCAATGGTGATGAAGTTGTCGACTTCAAAGCATGTAGTCTTTTACTATGCTGTGAACTGTGTATGTTTCCTGGCAATGTAACTATATCTTTAACTTTAAAGAAATCACAGAATGGTTCTACTGTTTAATTTTCATCAATGTCAGTATTATTCTCACTACCACTAGGGACAAGACATACAGTAACAACCTAACTACCTACAATGGCAACTAGAGTTGGGATAACACTAACGGCCAATGCATGATGACTCCAATTGGAGTCATGAATATTTAGGTAAATATGTAATCAGAAATAACAAAAAACACAACCAAACCTATAATATAACAAATTAAAAACATAATTAATACGTGAAAACATTTTTTAATAGTAATTTATCATTTATTTAATTGTTATAGACTGTTGAAAATTTTAAAAAGCACTAAATCAAAAAGGGTGTACTTTACTTCCAATATTATCTGATATAAATATTGTGCTACACTCTTTAATATTTTAGTATGAAGTATGTGAAAGAAGAAGGTTAATACTTTACACAGATATGCAGGAAGATTACTTTTGGAATCATATTTTGGTTGTAGATTTTAAAAAAAAGATGACTCCATTTGGAGTCATTATGCAATGTAGGGTTAAACTGGGGTGTAGTGATTAGACAGCTACTCATGATGCGAATAGGTCTACTTTATCTATACGACTCTGTACCCATACTTATCCCACACCTGAGGTGTTCTATGTTCCCTCCTTCATCCCGCTTGGGAATCTTCCTCTTATCCACTTCCTACTCAGTCGATCAATTTGAACCAAAAAAAGAACCAAGTACGAAAACTACCAAAATAAAAATTAATAATAATAATTCACTGAGTTTTAAATTATGAAAGTTTTAATTGCGTTTTATGATGTTTCAAAAATTTATTTCAAGGCTGCATGTCTTATTTTAAGAACCAAAAGTGAATATTATTTCGCAATATATTTCTTGGAGATCGTAACTGAAAAACATGACAGCTTTTAGATTCACAAACAAACTTAAAAGGAAACACTCAAGTTGATACTAAATTTTCTGTTTGTAAACAAGCAACCTACTCCATGTCTATGTTTGTATTACTACTTCTGTTTATCTTAAAACAGGCGAAGTCTATTAGTTTTTGTTATTTTAATACAAGTTTAAGTTACACGTACTACTTCAAAGAAACACGTAGGAGAATTGTGCCATTTGCAATCGGAACAAGAAGGAAGTGCTACTCTGGCTAAGTGTGTAAGTATGTTAAAGTGTGAACCAGTAGCTTAAGTTGAAGATTAAAGCTAATAATAGTTTTTCTGTATTGTCTATGGCTTGTATTTGTGATTTTGAATCTATATTGTTGTGCTTGTAAACATAGAATGATGGTAACTTAACCATTTGTTGCAAGCCTGTTACAACTTCAACTTCCCAGTGTTTCCCTAATGTGGTCTATAAAGGAAATAATTCATCACGGTATAAGCCCCTTCAACTTTCTGTAATTTAGATATTATTATACTCAAGTCTGTCACTGATTTCGAGGATAATTGTTCTATGGCTGTGGCGGACGGCGTCCCAAAGTAGGCCTCAAATAAAACCAGTAGCATACACAATAATGACCGTAGAGAAATCAAATTCCACCAGACTAACCAGAAAGCGATGCTGTTATAGATCCCCGGCTAACCACAAGGCATGATTAAATGAGCAAACACTTGCATCGAATTGGGAAATCCATAAAGAATTTCTGCACTTTGCGCGATCAGAAAGAGGAAATACGCAACCACTGCATCACTGTTCAGGTTTTAGAAGACGAATAAAAACACAACAATCTGGGAAGCAATATACCAACTTAAGAGGTACATGCTTTTATCAATTTATCTGAATTTAGTAAAATAAATTATGGTATCTTGATTTTAAACGAGTATATTTCAGGCTTATAGAAATGCAAACAACTACAAAGTAAAGCTTCCACACGTGATGTGCGAGAGTTGTAGTTTCGAAGAATACTGAGACGAGTCCCAAAAATCTGATTCATCTAAATCTCAAAAGTTCTACTTGTCTAACAAACAAGTTCATTAGATTCATAGAAATAAAAATAACTTGATAAATAATAAAATCAAAGAAACTTATTTCTTCTTACGCTACATTGCGAGTGAATCCTTGTCGGTAACTATCGGTTACCGAAAAGTCTTCAGGAACACAGAACAAATAATAAAACTTGGTACTGATTTTCAAAATATTTAATATTTTGAAAAAAAAAATAACCTCATTTAAAACACACATGAAACTGTATGAAATCAAGGTTTCTTTTCTAACTCTTTCGTAACTCGAGCTACAAATTACCCGGTTAGGATGAATGTGGTTACAAAAAACAAGCAAAATAAAGTTTGCAAACACTAACTGACTTGTTGACATTTTAAGTGGGTCCATTTTTGTGTATGTTACTGCGTCGTCGCACAGAACAAGAAGGCCGTGTCCAGAGCCGCTCTTCGGGTGGAGCGGCCGCCCCAAGCCTTTTTTATTTTTAACTTATAAAATAAGTAAAATGTTTGTCGTCCTTTTTGCTCACTTTAGACAGCTATACGTGCCTAAAATGATAGGCATTTTACCCGTAATGCGCAATATGTTAAATTATTGATTAATGACAAAACCTACGAACAAGATATCGGCGTCACGACCAAAAGAATGCAAATCATAGTTTGATAGTGGCGGCGTTTCAACCCTGGCAAATTAAACAAAAATAAGGGAATAATTGGCGAATGATTTGCTCTAAACACACCTTTCTAAACATTTTTTTACGGAAACTACTTTTGGTACTTATGTATTTTACTAGGCCACTATTTTTTGAGGCTATTTTACAGGAGACGTAAAAAAACTAAATACTTTTACAGAACAGACTTTATTTGACTTACTTTGAAAATTACTTGTCATTATTGCGATCGGTTTTTGTTTTCTGCCTTCCAAAAATCGCGATGTTAGCGAGAATTGAGTTCTATTGGTTTCAAACCTAACAAATTATTGTTCAAATTACTTTTGGATTAGTAAACAATTTTACTAAATTTAAACTACTTAACTAAGAGAATACGTAATTGCTTACTTGCTGACGCATTTCAAAACGATCGTTCCTTTTACGAAGCTAACCCTCTACTCTTATTTAAATTTAGTTTAATCAGTGAATTCAAGATGATTACATCAAGAAACTTCAAACAATTTTAATTTATAATTTAAATAAAGAACCTACTGATTAATTGTGATGCCTATTTTTTGTAATTATAATAATCTCATACAGGTTTTTTGTAATTATAATTTTATAATTTATAATAATAATTGTAATTTATTAGTGAAAGATGTGCCTTATGAGGTGTTGGGCATCTCGTTGGTCTCACAGGGGTATCCTTTCTTGCACAAGGTGAATAAATTTTTCGCTATCCATGATGCTCATCGCGTGCGACAAATCCGATGTGAATAGGAAAAAGTGCTGGTTACGCGATGTCGTGCAACAAGCCCCCCCCCCTTAATGACACGGTTTCGCTTATTTCTTCACCTAGCTAGAGTCCTAGCTGGACGACGAAAAATCGGTCGGTCGTCCGTGCGGCCGAATCTTGTCTGACGACGAAATTGAGTGTCCACAGTGAACAGTGAAGTCTCAGTGACTTGCGACAGTTCCCTCTCCAATTCGACCGCTGTCACCATGCTATCAGTTGAGAAAGTTCTTGCTGCTAGGCAGCTCTTCTATAAACTATGTTTACCTTAAGAAGAAATCATTGGACCGCAGAAGCGCTACAAATTTGGAAGAGATTTGGAAGGTCAGGTATGAGTTTGGCGAGTTTAAACATTTGTATAAAAAGTTGAGATTTTACCCTGAACTGTTTAAAAACTACACTAAGATGTCAGTGGATATATTTGACCTCATCGTCACCGAATTGAAGAAGGACTTGACATTGAAGACAACAAACATTATGCGAACAATTTCTGTGGAAGAACGTATCATTTTAACATTAAGGTAAGTCAAAAGAAGATTCATAATATTGTGATGTACAAAGTCTTCACTCATCAACAGACATGTTTACTGTTCCAGACCTACAATCGCACTAGTCGGTCTGACGACCCGCACGGTCTTTGATCGGTCGCGTCGTCTGGCGCCATGGGTCTCATCGTCTTTCGCTCAGCTAGGACGCCGCCTTTAGATAGGGCAGTGCCTGTCGCGCGTTGTTGCGTACGTAAACATCCGAAGTTGCCGCAACTTGTCGCATTTTTTAGGGGCTAAAGAACGAGAGGCCTAAGTCAGTCACCGATATCTGAAAATTTGTTTGTATTAATTTTGACATCTAAGAGCCTCCGCACACGGGTCAACGCTCTAAGTGGTCGACTCGAGAAAAATCGCGTTCGTCTCTCCCCTCCACTAAATTTCCTACGTCGGGGCATTGGGGTCCGCAGACGGGTCGTTTTGTGCTCGTCAAAAACCGAGCTGTTCCTCGTCCCCTGCGTTCCTCGTCTCGTGAGATCGGTAGTGCACGGGATTTGTCGAGAGGATCGCGCGATTCTACGTCATGGATGTGATAATAATTTCATTTTCTTTCTTCTTTTTTGTGCTTTATTAACATTTATAGATTTTTTAAATGATCGGTGAATGTTATGTTGTTGGTTGTAGTACTCGTAGTTTAAATTATAGTAGGTTAATGTTTAATTAGTTGTAATAATTATTTATAATATAAAATTCTGAAAACATTGAACTTCTAGTTCTAGGTTTTAATGTAAAATTCGTTGGGGAAATCGAAAAACACCCTGAACTTTATGAAGTTGCTTGATGTAGGCTAATCATCTTGAATTCACTGACTAAACTAATTTTAAAAATACTTAACTAAGTGAATGCGTAATTGCTTACTTCCTGACGCGTTTCAAAACATTCGTTCCTTTTACTTAGGATACGCATTCACTTACTTAGGTATTTTTTTAAATTAGCTGAACTTTATATCACAATTCTCACTAGAGTGGTGTATGAATCTTTCGACATTCTATAAAATGCTAAAAATTTAGTGTCACTCTGTTCCAGTTATTTTGCACCAACAAATAACCGAATATTAAAATTACGTTCAATTTAAGGATGCACCCATAATCTACGGTTATTTCTTTTCAAGCGCCGCGCGCCGGTACCACAAAAACATCAAAAAGTCTTCCTCGCCACTACTTGAACTGCTTATTTTTATTACATTCGTTTTGGGTTTAAAATGTGGAGGAAGTCAGTTCTGGTAGCGAGATGCAAACGACCAATGTGCGGATGGCAGACGCACGAACCGCAGCTATCGCACAAGAGAGAGTGACGCGCGAACCTTTCGACGAGTCAACAATCGACCCTTGTGCGGAGGCTCTAAGTTTGAAGTTGTTAACTTCCTCCTAAACTCCTGTAGGCCTACTGCTTCCCCTTACCCAAATCCACTGAAATCGACACGTATCCCATTATTTCCACAAGGACTAGCTCCCTATATGTAAGCTTGCTTTAATGGATTGCTTCTGTACGTTTGATGCACTGTAATTTACTTCCTTTGTGCTAAGGCCCCCACAATAAATATAAACATGGATCCAGGGCTCTTTCCTGTCAGACAAAATATTGTTTTACTTTTATCCCTTCAGAAGGTCGATTTAAATTTTTCTTGTAGTAAGAATAGATAGGTAAGTATTTGTTACGGTCTGTGTTTTTAAGGTTAATTGTAAGTTTAAATTTACAGGCAAGCACACCCACGGAAACCAATACAATGAAATTGTTTTGTTTGATGTGTTTTAAGCAACCACGAGTGATTCAAATGTTTAAATTTGTTGACAAAATGAGTAAATTAAATTTCTTGAAGAAAGAGTAATTAAAGGAGTTAATTAATTGAGTGCTTGCACAGGTGATATTTATTAATGAAATAATGCATGGTAAAAGGTCTTAATGGCAAACTAATTTACTTTAAAAGTTTAAATATTTAAGTTTGAAAACTTTAAATTTTACTCTCCACAAACTATAGATTCCACACAAAGAAATATTGAACCTACGATGCTTGTTTAAAAGTAGTTAGAAACTGTGTCCTCTGTATACAGCATTATTTTCATGAATGTAAGACATAACAAGTACATTTAGCCCCTTCTCAAATATTTCTCAAATATGCAGCCATCTTCAAACGAAGTTATGTACGGTGTCACGAAAAAAGCGACAATCGAAATAAGCGACCAGCACAGAATTATACCATAGGGTATTCCACACTCTTGTTGAGAAAGATTGAACTGTAAGATTTTTTTAATATTTGTTTTCTGATTTCATCAAACTTCAACCAGGCTTCGACTGGGTAAATGATAATAAATCATTTCTAATCTAGGCATGTTTAAAATCAGCCTTAAGAAAGATTTGTCAATGATTTTTTTTTAATTTATATTTTATAATATTTTGTAACTTTTTATAGTATTTATACAGCTTTTGAAGATAGGAAAGAGTACGGATACATTTCTTTATGTCACCATTTTCTTCATATTTCTTCATTGTTTTTTCCATACCTTTATCCACTTTCTAACACTTCAACTCTCTTCGTTTCTTTTCCAAGTTTAACTGTAATGTATAAACATACACGCTGAGTTTTGATCTTCAATATTCAAACAATAAGACTTTGGATAAGACCTTTGATTCGTAGGGGTGTTCTTTGAAACATGCTATTAAGTTTATTATTCTAACATTCAACTGAATTTGTAGTCCTATGCCGCCTATTTTAGCAGTTCCATTGTTGCATATCATTTTGTTCACGATCCATCCAATGTTCAATCAAAAAACTCTGAACTTATCATTTTCTGGTATTTGAGAGCTCTCCAAGCAACCATCGATTTCACTATCGGGCTTGAGAAATGCTAGAGATGCACATCTTTTTATGAGTTTGCAAACTTCTTTCTTTTCTTTGTGGTCTTGCATAAGGCCCAGATCTTGAACTTTTCTACATAAACACTCTTTCATGGGGAAGTATCTTTCTTTTACCTCTACTGTTGGGAAAGCTTCTTTCACCGCCGACATTGCTGCAGCTTCAAAATCTACATTTAGTTGTCTTGGTGTCCAGTTGGGTTTAGCTTGTGGTATTAGTGGGAAAAGCCTGACATAAGTTTCTTTTTTTTACTTGACAACAAAGCAAAAGCCACTGGATACATATTTGTTTCCTCGGTTGAACTACCAAAATCAGCATGGATGGAATAACTCTGTGAATTCTTTTTTTGTTATGCACATAATAGAAACAGATCGTACTTACACACACATCAACCATAACCTAGAAATTTTCCACATGGACTAAAATGGACTAGGTCCGAATGCATTAAAATAACAAAAAATTTACCAATTTAAAAAAACACACACACATTAAATGAACAAACACATTGTCAATTATACAGTAATTTTGCTTACAATTTAGAAAAACTGCCTTTAAAACTGCTGCTATTTAGCTTATCCCAGCAACTAGTCTGGTGAAAATCAAGTACAATCAAACACATTTTGTCTCAGTGTCACACGTTTTTTCATGAATTTACTTGAGTTACAAGTTCTGAAGGTTTTTATTTTGTTAAGTTAAAGGTAATTTTTTTAATCACTGGGAGGTTTTTTTATATTTGTTGCAGTCAAAGGCTGCCTCCTCCAAAGTGCTTTTATATCCACCCCTGATAAGAACTGTACTTCTATAGAGTATACATGAATGTTTCTGGAGCTGTGGCTGACATGAAACTTGAGTCAAGTTTTCTGTTAGTGAGAAAGACAGGAAACCTTTTTGTAGATTTTGTCTTGTACATTTTGAGACTTTTGTAAAATTGCTTGTTGTAATCAACTTAAATTCACTGAATAAATCATAAGTAATTATTGCGTAACTAAATGAATAATTTTGACTTACTTGCAGACTTTTTTTTGAAGCAGTTGTTTCATTTACGAAGCTGACACTCTCTCTGTTCAACTCATCGGGCTTCGCCAATGAAGCGATTGTTTCAAAACGTGTCAGAAACTAAGTTAATGGTTTTCACTCATTTACACAATAATTACTTATGATTTCGTAAAATGTTCTTATTCATATCACTCGGCAAAAAACCACTATAATTAAATAATACTTAACTAATTAAATACGTAAGGGCTTACTTGCGGATGCATTTTGAAACAACTGCTTTGCTTCGTAAAAGAATTGTTTCAAAACACGTCAGCAAGTAAGCTCTTACCTATCCACTTAGTTAACTATAGTTTAATCAGTGAATTCAAGATTATTACAACAAGCAACTTTAAAAACCACACCTTAATGATATTTTTCAGTAAATACGTTTTACTCTATATCAGTGCATTGTTCAATGCTGTAGGCTACGGATGAGATCAGTCAGTGCCAATATTAGTAATGAATTTTTGCAGTGATATGAATAAACCTTTTGTACTCATAAGCATACCAGTAGAGTAGTTACAGTAAGATAAAACAAAAGATATTGTTTACCATAACTCTGTATCTAGAAAGATTTATCATAAAATAGTTCACTGCATACTTTCTGTTAAAAAATAAATCTTAATAATGTCAGTAAAATTAATGTAACTGTATGAATGAAAACTGTAATATGACAGTTTACTTGTAGTGATCCTTTTCTCTTGATAAACCTATTAGAAGAAGAGGCAAATCATTTTTAATGCTCTTGGTACTAGAAGGCATTGTTTGTGAATAATATATTGATACATAGATGCAGAGGTTTATATATTTAGCTTTTGCTGGAGTTAGAGATGATATACTGATGCTTTTTTTAGAAATGAAGGATATTGATAAATGAGGCAAACAAATTTATAGAAATCTATATTACAAAACAAATTGGAAATAGAGAGCAACCATATAGATGAAACTAAAATACATAGAATGTGTCTATAAGAGTTATATATTAACCTAATTATTCTTAATGACTACTGTGAGCATATATTTCAAGAAGCTTTATATGAAGTGAAACAAATAAAAAAGAATACAAATTAATGGAAGGATTTTAACAATATTATATATGGGGATAATACAGCCCTACTGGCTGAATGTTGAAAATTTTAAGAGTATGTTGAATAATATAATGAGTTCAAATGGAATATGTGGTTTTAAAAACAGTATTAAGAAGTCACGCTGATATCAGAATAGGTGCCAGTATGAATGAACATAAATTGGAATCCTTGAATTTTATAGTCCATTACGTTCAGTGAATCTTATTAATCACTTAAACAATAGTTTATGACTATCCAAACTTTGAATTTAGTAAATTTGTTAAAACTTACTGAGACGATTGCTATATGCCGATCTTCATCAGTGTCTTCTGCTTGGAGATGTTGATCAAGCGGTGGCGGTTTTAAAGGTAGGTTTTCGATAGTATCAAAGAGTATGTGTGATTTGTATTGTATTTGTTCGTTTAATATGTTTGTACTTGTGTTTTTGTGTGTCTGTAAATTTCATATTGTTCTAGTGTGTTAAGATGTGGTCTTTTTTGTTGATGTGTAGGATTTCTAGGTTATGGTAAATGTCTGTGTATTTGTGTCCTGTATCTTTTATGTGGTTGTAAAATGTTGAGTTGGTGTTCTGTTTGTGTTTCTCGATTTTTTGTTTAAAGCTGCGATCTGTTTGTCCAATGTAGAATTTGTTACATTCATCGCAGTTCAGTTTGTATACGCCTGGTGTTTGTAGTTTATCCTAGTTGTTGGTGTTGTGTTGTATTTTGTATTGTAATTTGTTATTAGTTTTGTATGCTACTTTGTATCCTATTTTTTGAAATTTGCGGGCTATTTTATTTGTTGTTTTATTTATGTATGGTAATGTGATGTGTTTGTTTTTCCTGTCTGTAGTGTTAATTTTAGTGTTTTTTTTTTGTATTTTGTACCATAGTTTGTTTATTATTGTGGTGTTGTATCCATTTGTGTATGCATTTACAACCACATAAAAGATACAGGACACAAATACACAGACATCTACAATAATCTAGAAATTCTACACATCAACAAAAAAGGACCACATCTCAACACACTAGAATAATATGAAATTTACAGACACACAAAAACACAAAGTACAAACATATTAAATGAACAAACACAATACAAATCACACATACTCTTTGATACTATCGAAAACCTACCTTTAAAACCGTCACCGCTTGACCCAACATCTCCAAGCAGAAAACACTGATAAAGATCGACACATAGCGATCAAAAATGTTCTGTCTCAGTAAGTTTTAACAAATTTACTAAATTCAAAGTTCGGATAGTCATAAACTATTGTTTAAGTGATTCATAAATTGGAACCTATAAAGTATTTTAAATTACTACTATTGGTATCACTTGGCAATAAACCACTGCTCACTGATATTTTTCAGCAGACCTGTTACACACTAGACCAGTGCATTATTCAATGCTGTAAGTCATGGACAAGACTGTTGCTCAGGTGTGTTGTATTGGTGTGAACCTGTGGTGTATTGGTGTTCTGTGTTGTGTTATTGTTCATGGAGTAGTTGTTAGTTATATGTTCAAATATTGTTCTAAATAACAAAACAGAAACACAATCTAATACTACTCGTATATTCGAACACAAAATTAACAACTTCCTTATGAACAGTAACACATTATAGAATGCCAAAACAGCACAGGCTCACACCAATACAACACACCTGAGCAACAATCTGCCTGTGACTCACAGCATTGAACAATTTAGTGATCTAGTGTGTAATACATCTGCTGAAAAATATCTCTAAATAGTGGTTTTTTTACCAAGTGATACCAGTACAATGAAAATATTGGAAAGAACCCTAATACCACAAAAATAATAAAAAATAACAAATAAAACAAGTTACTTAAGATTAAACCCTTATGTACATTTCGATGACCATCTCATCATCATCAGAGGGTCTTATTACAAAATACAATCTAGCACACAAGAAGTTACAAACTAGAATGATGATACCAGTAGTAATAATTTTAAAAACGTCAAGATGTACAACACAAAAACTGGAATCATTATAAATATCTTGACCATAGTGTAAACAATAAATTTCTTAATGATCACAAAATGAAAGCTAGAATTGAACAAGCTAGAAGTAATAACAACTTGAGCAACTGTGTTGTATTTTTTTAATTTAAAATGAATAAATCTTAACCACAAACATTTTTATTTAAATCCTTATATACATTTCAACTGCAAAGCAATCATCTTCAGAGGAAATTATTACAAGAATAACTCTAATTATTATAATTGTAATACTATTACAGTTATTACTAAAAGAGTTATTTCCTCTGAAGATGATTACTTAACAACTGAAATGTACATGAGGATTTGAAAAATAAGTTTTTTTGTGATTAAGAGGTTTTATTTATATACAAAATTCAAAAAAAAAGGCAGGAGTATTTTTATAAGGATGAGAAAGTTTATCTTTCTTCTTCAACAGAACTCCAACTATAGACATGATTTTCCTAGACACTCTTGTTGCTGCATGGAATGAAAGACTGAATGTTGAAGGTTGGTACCATGGGAAGATTGACGTGTTTTGAAATGTGGAGGATGGATAGTTATCCGGTGTGCAAAAGGTAACTAATGTGGTGGTGTTGGATAGGATAGGAAAAAGGCATGAAATTGAAAATTAAATAAAGATTAGAAGATTATAATACCTCAGTTATGTCTTGAGAAGTAGGAGATCCTTCAGTTAATAAATAGGATCTTTGGAAGGAGAAAGAGATCTTGCTTAAAGGTTCTAAGACAATAATAAAGAAAAACAGCAGCAGGCCCTTTTAGTGAATGTGCTTCCATAGTTGAATTGATCATTATGAACACCAACTTTCTAAAGAGGCAGTGCAAATAGAAAATAGTAATTTAGCTTTAAAAATGGTTAATAAACAGTAATATAAAAACTCTTTTTGTAAAAACACATGGTGAAGTATTAAACCCCACTGGAGGAAATTATGTTGGAGACTCTTTGAGTACATTTCACCTTTTCCTAATTGGTGCTGCATGCAGATTCGATTTTTCATAATTTGAGTCATTTTTCAACATTTTAAAATTTACTCCTGATGTGTAGAGAAAAAATTAAAAGTAAAAATTGCTTACAATTAAGGATTATTTTAGAGTTTTTCTTATCACTTATTAAAATATCTTGATTACTCTATATAATTAAAACTATTTATGCCTCTGTTAGTAAGTCTTACTAAAAATAAATAAAGGTCTTTAACGGGCATTTAAAATTTTCAGAACATTGGATTAGGCTCCTTAAAATGTTTATGTCCTATTGAATATCCCATTCCAGCAGTTACAAGTTTACCCATTAGATAAGAAAACATTAATGTATCTGTTCCTTTAAGTGTCAAGTATAATCAATTCAAAACTTAATATTCTTTTTAATTTCCTAAAATTAAATCATTAAAATATAAATATGCTGTTCAGGATTTCTTAATGCGTATTATACTTATTACACTTTTGCTATTACTTAGGACCAGACTTTTTGTTAACTAAAGGTTGTTAAATTGTTAACTTACACTTGGAGGAAACGTTATCGTCTTACGACTTCTTCAGCCTTGTATTTTTTGCCGCTATAAGGCTGAAGAATTCGTAAGACAAAAACGTTTCCTCCAAGTGTAAGTTATCAATTTAAGAACCTTTAGTTAACAAAAAGTCTGGTCGCAAGTAATAGCAAAAGTGTAATAAGTAATTAACAACCAGCTCGTCATGAAAAGCAACAAAATTTCGAGTATTATACATCAAAACGTTTTCATAAAGGACTTCAATTTGTATTTTTAAAAAGTTTTATTTTTAAAAAGTTAAATATCATTATTTTGTTATAATTTAAGTACTGTATGTATGGGAAAATTCATTACCAATATTTTATCTTATGTTATTTAATTTTTTTTAAATTACACATTAGAAAAATGCTATAAGATTTATCTTTGTGACATGTAAAATCTTTTATACATTGTATATAGCACATAATTTGGATTGAACTGAGATTGCAAATAAAGTCGGCTTAATGGTCCATATCCCACAAATAAAGCTTATTATTCTCTGTGGTTTTAGCAGCCTATTCTGACCACAATAAGTCAAGCAGATTCAATCTGATCAAATAATTGAACCATAACATAGTCATACCCTAATGGATGACTTGCAACTGGAATATGTAAAAAAGAATACGGTAAATAAAAATTCTCCATGGACCATATAAGGAAGGGGCAGAGAAAATTGAGAAGGGACCAGGAGAAAAAAGGACTTGATATGCATTAATTACACTGAAGTAAATAGTACCTTTCACAACTTTTTAGTAATAATGTAACGAATAGTTAACTATTCAAACAAAAACTGAGTTGGGAAAATATTTGATGTTAATGCACAAAGTTTAAAAACATCTCAATTTTATTTCTTTTATTTCTCAATTTTAAAGAATTTCTTGGTTCATAGAAAACTGGACGAAATTAAAACCACTATCTAAAACTGTTGTTGTCAGTTAGAACAAAACTGGTGTGAATCAATTATTTATTTATTGGAAAACAAATGTTTTCCAAAAATGTTATTTTACCAAATGTTCTCTGTAAAAAATGATACAGCTTTTCAGATTAAAAAAACATTCAATGAAACTTTGCTTTCATAATCTGATTTAATGTTTATATCTTTAAAACAGTAGGGCATAGCCAGGATGATGGTTTGGGGAGGTCAGGGGGACTTGACCCCTCTGGGAAATTTTGAACATTTCTAGAAATCATATTTTATGTTATTTTGGCACTAAAAAATTACACAATTGTTGGGTTGTCAGAAAGCTATTTTGCTGAAAACCTAGTGCTTTTGTATAGGTTATTATTTTTTGCAAAAATTATTTTTTCTGAGGGGACACATCCCTTTGTGCCCCCTCCTTGGCTACCCCTAAACAGTATGGTTTGTCAAAAGGAAGATGAATGAAGTTATCTAATATTAGGGAGTTCTCTAGGACTTGATGTACCACTGATGTGATAACTCCTATCTTTTCAATTTTGAGGGGTTACAATAAGGGAGAGCTTTATTATTATTAATCATTTATTGACTCATATGCGTTTCAATGACAAAGTCATCATCATCATCAGTGAATGTTGCTACTACTAGGTTAGAGATGTTGTAGTTATAGTTCAAAGTTAGAGTTTGTCACTAAACACTTGTAAATATTTACAAACTTGATTTAGTAGAACCTATTACATTTGTTGAAAACAACCATTTTGGGAGATGTGTTCCTTTGTCAACTCAGACCGTAACTGATTTCAAGGTTTTCGTAGGTAAGGGTATTAGGGTGGAGGTGGGATATTATAGAGGTGTGGGTGTACTTTGTGAGTATTGGAAGTTATGATGTCAAAAAGTCTGTGTGAGTTATAATGTAATTATGTATTTAGTATGTGTGTAGGGTGTAGTTTGAAGTGTCTGTATATTTCGTATTGTTCGGTTGTGTAGCGTTAGTTATTTCTGAGTTGTTTATGAAGAATTTGTAGGTTAGATGTTATGTCTATGTAGTCAAGTTTTGTAGAGTTGAGATAATCGGCGAAATTCGATTGGTAGTTATTGTTTGTTAGTGCTTTTATATATTCTTGGTAAAGTGTATAAAAGGACCTCCCTGTCTGCCCTATGTAAAAACTGGGGCACGAACTGCAAGTTAGTTTGTAAACTCCAGCAACGTTGTAAATGTCGTTGATTTTGTTGTGGGCTTAAATTGTTCATTGAAGATGGAATCAAAAAATATTAGAGTTTGTAGTAGCAACACTCACTGATGATGATGACTTTGTCATTTAAACGCTTATGAGTCAATAAATGATTAATTTGTTTTTTTGTATATGCCTTTTATTTGTTTTAACTTAACCTCACAAGCTAAGCTTAGAGAATAGTTGTAATTCAAATAAAATTTTTCTGTGTTAAAGTAGGAATTGACTTTAGTCATTTTTTTCTATATTACTTGTTTTTGTTGCATAACAGTTATCAAAAGATGTGATTTTGTGTTACACCATTATTTTAGTGCTCACCTGTCTCTATTTCAAGATTACAGACAGGATCATTACCACAGTAAATATATTTCATTTGTAAATATTGTACTAGTTATTTCTTAAATGCCAAAAATTTTAAAAAGAGTAAACTGTTTTATAAGGGTTACCAAACCAAAAAGAAATTAAACCCAAGGAAAAATGCTAGGAATTTATAAGGTGAAGAAAAAGTAATAGAAAGAGAATAGCAACTTCCTTGGTAAGAGAGGATGACAGTGGCAAAGTTTAAATGCATAAGCTAATATGAGGTCATCTGTGGCAGGCACTGTTTGGCTGACAGTTTGGCTGACAAACTGATACAAGAAAAGGAGAATTTATTAAAGGTTTAAAAAATATTGAAACTCAAGAAGACCACCTCTGGAGGTAGAGTTTTAAAAACATCTAAATGAAAGATAAGATACGTTTAATGAAAAAATATATCAAAATCTTATTGCGGTTCATGACGAGCTGGTTGTTAAATCTTATTACTAGCGGCAAAAATACGAAGCTGAAGAAGTCGTAAGAGAAAACATTTCCTCCAAGTGTAAGTTAACAATTTAACAACTTTTAGTTAACAAAAATTCTGGTCGCATGTAATAGCAAAAGTGTAATAAGAAAAAATATAACAAATTGTGATTAGATTATCATAGGTTTGATATGAAATATTCTTTAGAAAATTTATAAAGGGGAATGATCTTAATGTATTTGAATCACATTATTGTGGATTCTAAGAAATTTACTTATAGAATATGAGAAGTCCCTTATTTATTTTGAAAGAATTTAGTAGATTTGCAATTTTTGTGTTGTACATCTTGAGCATTAAAATTCGGTCAATTGTATTCATACCATAGGGAGAGTAACATTAACAAATTACACATACTAATTACACTTGTTTGTATTATTTTGGCAAAAAAATCAATACTTACTGACTTATTCAGCAAATACTGCTGAATAAATCAGTAAGTAGTTGTTTTTTTGCCAAAATAATACAAACAAGTGTAATTAGTATGTGTAATTTGTTAATGTTACTCTCCCTATGGTATGAATACAATTGACCGAATTTTAATGCTACATAAATATATGAAGAAATATTATTAGATTAACTCTGATCTCATCTTATTTCAATACAGATAAGTTTTTGACAGAATGTATGATGTGTGCTCTCTGAATGGGCATATATCATACGAAATTACAAACTCACAAGTTCATACAAAATTTTTATCCTGACACTCATATAAAACTAAAAGTAATTATTGCATAGCTAAGTCAATACTATTGAACTTAGTTGCTGATGCATTTCAAATTAATCATTTCATTTACGATGCTGATTTTTTCAAAACGCATTAGCAAAACGTTTAAAAGTATTCACTTTGATACACAATAATTACTTATACTTTAATCAGTGAATTCAAGATGATTACAACTAGCAACACATATAAAATTACAAAAAAAAATTATATAAAATTACAAACTTTCGATTCACAAAGATACAATAAAGAAAGATCCTATAATTGATAAAACACAGCAGGTACTCATAAGGAACAGAAATAAATATTATTATCATAATGGGCAATAACTTACAAAAAAGGCTCTTTATATTCCAAAGATGGGTGGAATTTCACCTTCTGATAAATTTAAGACAAATTAAAAATGAAAAATAAACATTACTTTCTTACAGTAATAACCTAGTTGGTTATGAATTGAAATTCAATGTAGATTCACATATCTTTACTCCTTTAATAATTCAAATAAGAACAAATATGAAATAGTCAAAAGAAAACAGATTTGATTATGTGGTTGAAAACAGATTTTATTTTCTAAATATGAGGTTTTTGTTTGTATATCATACAGCTTGATCACTTATTTATCAATTTACTTATGATTTTTGTATTTTATTCAAAAACTTCAGGATGTATAGCCTAAGAATTGTAAGTTTAATACAGTTTGTTCTTTAACAAAGCTAAACTCAAATCCTACAACTCTCATTGGTAATGAATGTTACAGTACTATGACTTGGTGTTTTGTACTTACTTGTAAAAAGAAAGTAGGCTTAGTTAGAAAGATGTACACTACAACCCAAAGTTAGTTGATCATATAGTGAGAAGATGGCATAATCTAAATATTCAAATGTTATTTTAAAAAAAATTACTACTATACTACAACTACTACTGTTTTATAAAATCTATAGGATATGTTTAACAGGTCAGGTTGTGAGGATGAAAGAGAAATAAATACTAATAGGGGTTATTAATTACAATAAGTTAACAGAAAGAAGACCAGAACCTCATATGGTTGGAGAGAAATTCAGTAGTTGGTAGAAATACAATATTGGTGTAAGAGATTAAAGATGTATGGCTGAGAAATGTAGGTGAAACTCCCAGATATAATTAATAATAATAATACTATACCAGCACAAACTCGTCACCTAAAACACCATGTTCAATCACTTTTTAAAAAATCTATAGAAATATAAGAACAGTAAGAAGAATTAAAAATAAAGCACAAACAATGTTGTAAATTTGTGAAAACTTACTGAGACAGAAGGTTTTCGATCGCTCCATGGTGATCTTCATCAGTGTCTAAATTTTCTGCTGGGACTTGTTGAATTTTTTTCTCCTTTGAGTGTCTAAATTTAGACACTAATGAAGATCACCACAGAGCAATCAAAACGTTCTGTCTCACTAAGTTTTCAAAAATTTAGAAAAATAAAATTCGGATAGTCATAAACTAATGTAAAAGTGATTAATTAAGTTTCACCAAATGTAATGGACTACAAAATTCAAGAGACAAACAAATGGATAAAACACTTCAATGATTTATGCCCTTGAACATAAACTCAATACCCTAAAAAAAAAAAAACACTTGATAAACCCACAAATATATGTAACATTATCATACAGATAATCCAAAAACCAAAATATAACAAACAACTTTCATAAATATAATTGGAAAAATAGCCTACTCCACACACAAGAACCTGAACAAAAAGTTTAAAGTCATCATCACGTACAAAGTCATGTACAAAACCTCTGGTTTTTAAAAACTTTCATTAAATTTATGCCCTGATTTCTATATGGCCAAATTGGAAGATCACTTTACACATGTTACCAAGAATACATAAGAGCACTCACAAATTATAACACTTATCAAACTTACTGCAGCTCAAATCCACAGCCCACAATTATTTAAACATATCAAACTTATAAAGTCTGCATAAACTAAATAAAAATAACAGATGGAAAGTTTCAATATTTGAAAACATCAGCCCCAAAACTCTAGAACTATGCAAAAGAGTTTCCCTACTTGCACCATTTCCACAAGGTCAGTTTGATGAGAGTTGACAATTAGATATATTACCTGCTGTCTTGATTGAGATAAAGAGTAAGTGCTACAAAGATAAATATTTACATATTATTATATATTAAAGTTTAAAATAATAATAATTAGTAGTTGTAGTTGAATAGAGAGACTTTTATATCCTTAGTTGGATGGGATTTTTTTTAAAAATATAAATTGATTTCATCTTCATGTGAGTTACTAGTTTTTTAAGTAAAAACACTTGTAAATATGTTACACTTGCCTATATTAGCACTTACTTTCATAATTGTTACTGCCTGAATTTATAATGGGACACATCTCCTGAAATGGCTGTCCTAAAACAAATACAACAGTAAGTGCTACTATAGGCAAGTGTAACATATTTACAAGTGTTTTTTGTTTGCGATATTTTAGTCTTATTTTAATTGTTTTTGTAAGCAAAAATGTCTTGATCTTTTCTATAAAACACACACAAAGAGATAGTATCAGTAGCATTTGTTTTTTAAATAAATGGTAATTTATTTAGTTATTTTTTTATTTAGGGCAGTCAATTTTTTAATTAGGTGAACCAATAAAAAAATAATGTGATATGCAAAAGAACCAAAACTCTTAAAAAATAAAGATTATAAATACAGTTATGCCAAAGAGTGCATTCATATATTTCCTTAATCACTTACACAATAGTTTATAACTATCCGAACTTCAAAGTTCGGATAGTCATAAACTATTGTTTAAATGATTAATAAGAATCACCGAACGTAATGGACTACAAAATTCAAGAATATATATCATGTCAGAATTTGAAAAATGAGTGTTTGGTTAAAAAAATGCTTAAACTCACACTAAAACATGATTACAATATTTAAATTATTACTACTACAAATTATTAATCTGTCATCAAATACATTGAAATATATTTTTTGTTATATTCAATATTCTCTATACTACTAAAATTACACATCGATTTGGAGTTATTTGGGAACGATAGTATTAATATTTCAGTGATAAAGTTTATGGTGGACCTAAAATAAAAATTAGAAATACTCATAATTTTGATTTATATAATTTCAAATTTATTACAATTTTTTGTAACTTTTGAATCTGCCTCTTAAAATTAAAAAAAAAACAAGTTAGTATGCTATTTTAGGAAAGTAAATGGAATTTCAGTTATTGTGTTTGTCCTTAAGTGATTAAATTTTCCAAGATGTAATTCTAAAATATTGTAATCAATCTAGTATTTAAATATTCTAGTTACATAATGCTATTCTACTTCCTGACCTGAAGTAAAAAGGAAAATATTCATATAATCGTATTATGCATAACTGTCTTAAATACATTATCTAGATACTTGAAACAAAAGCTCCGCTTATCTCTTGCTTATCTCAATTATTTGCTGAAGAACTGTGTTTAAATATTTAGCGCCATAAACAGCTGAAATAACCTGTATCCTAGTAGGTGGTACAATGCCTTCAGGCTTGCTTACCACTTCCACAGCAACCGACCAGACAAGTTAGTGCAATGTGAACCGTGCTAGTGAAAACATGTGGTGGAATATTTATAGTAAATCATTCTAAGTTTTAAAAGTACTGAAGTTTTTAGAAAATTTCTCTTAGTTTCTTTTGATCGATTCTACCAACAATGTGTCGAACTCTAAACAATACTCATTGTGTATATGCGATTTGTGAATTATAAAGTGGAAATTGATTCAAAATTGTATAATAGTGAAATGTGTTGTTTGATGCAATTTGTTTAATCGTAATAAGTTGATGAAAATGGATATTGTTTAC
Organism: Prosapia bicincta; assembly: GCA_036971475.1. Taxonomy (NCBI): domain Eukaryota; kingdom Metazoa; phylum Arthropoda; class Insecta; order Hemiptera; family Cercopidae; genus Prosapia; species Prosapia bicincta. Next base: position 161,612,255 of record JBAIZL010000002.1, read on the forward strand.
TATTGTAAGTATCACTTTTTATTATTTCAAGTTTTAGAAGTTACGTATTTTAAAAATTATATCCTGTCTGTAACATGCTTTGCAACAGACACCTGCAAGGTGAAACAGGGAGACTTGGAGTGAGGGTATGCAATAGGTCACTGGCTTTTACACCTGTTTTCTTTGTTATTTTTGTTATGTCAAAGCGATGTCAGGGGCAACTATATTGTTCAAATTCTTAAATATCTCATTAGAATAGTAAACAATTCAATTTTGTGGTCAACTCAAATTACTTTGGCACTCATTTTAAAAGACAGAACAAAATTAATTGCTAGAGAAAATTTAATCAGAAAACTTACAGTATATATTTTCATATATGTTTCCGTTATATTATTGCTATACCAACAATTTTTATTTGAAATTGAATAGTCTGTTGTATAGAATTATTTTAATAACAAGTAATAAATATCATTTACAATTTTTATAAACAAAATTATATTAATATATACACAATTTATTCACACAAATATATACACAATTTCTTATTATTAAAGGTTTTTTTTGGTTTAATAATTGACAAAGTTGCAATTAGAAAAATTTCGTTGTACTTAGATGAAGACTTAGTAGATATTACATAATTATTAATATCTGTTACTTTACTTTCCATTGATTAAACTTTCTGTTAATGTAAACAAAATTTTCAGTATATTGCACTATAATTAAAATTCTGGTAAACATAAAAAGTTTAAGCTGAATATTTTCTGTTTAAAGTTTTTTTCATTGAATTTGCTCTTTAAAACACCAAAGATCTACTGTACTAAGTTATACAAAGACAAAATTTCTTCACATAAGAAATGAATAATATTATCTGCCATTCCTCTGGATCATTGCATCATCATCCTACACATGTGGACACTATGATCCCTCCCTCTATACCAAACCAGAGGAGGGTTTGTCCTATCCTTAACCTACATACTTTTCACTTTCTTTCCTGTCTTCCCTATAAGGAGTAATATTTTCTATTTTTCTTAAAATCACAAAATATAATATGTTACGGAGTGTAACAAACAGGATATATATATATATATATATATATATATATATATATATATATAAATATATATATATATATATATATATTTGGTTTCATACAAATGGAAACATTCCTAATACACTTTAGTTAAGCTTTTTGTTTAATTATTTGTTAAAATAAAGCTTATTAGCTACAGTGTTAGTGAATTAGGAATTTGGCATGAGTAAATTTTGTTTTAATTTAAATTTAGATAACAAAAGTGAAATATAGACAGGTAGACAGAGACGGTAAAAAAATTTATAATTTATATCTTTTCCATAACTAGCACATAACATTTTTGTTTTATCCTATAAGTTTGTTCTACTAGATTATCCCTTTTTCAACCTAAGCTATAACCTTTAATGTATATTTTTAAAGTTGTAAAACTTTTAATTAGTACTTCATCATGAAAAAAGTAAAATATGTGTTTACAAATATATTATTTTATTCATTGTTTATTCTATTTAAATATTTATTAACAATTTTTAAATAGCCATTTACTTTAAAACTTTGGGGATGTAGTAGGAGTATATTTTATTACTATTTTTTTTAGCTCCAAACATCTTTTATTGTTAAAATGTTCATAAAATGAATCAATCTTGTAGGCTATGAAACTACCATGCTAAATAATTTTATGCGGCTAGATTAACAATCAATTTTAAAAATTCGAAACTAAACCCCATTTAGGCCTATATTTTATAGTAAGTTTTTATCATTATGGTTGATAATCATTATATTATATAACAATCTTTAATCTCCTTTTTAATCTTAACTATTGAAGATATTATCAGCTGTTATGACTAATTAATTGCATATATGTCATAATTTTTCTTATGGCAAGTACGTCTGCCTACCGTAATTTTCTTTAAAATATTAAGACATTATTTAGATGTTTTTTTTGTTGAACCAGGGATTATACAAGGATTTTGTCAACCATGACATTTAGCGACTTTTTAAAGTTGAAACCTTATAACACATGCGAAGTTATAACGAAATAAATTTCAAAAAAAGTTGTAAAAGTTTTACTGTGGTGAAACACTGACGATCGTGGTCTAGTGTAGTAATAAACGATTTGTCATAATAAGTCTTTAAAAAAATATTTTTATTTACTAAGAGTTACAAAGTTTTGATTTAAAATCTTAAATTCTCGTTTATGATTTGTGTAGATAAAATGAACAAGGAAAACATTCTTTATACAACTAAAAAAGATTGGTTTTAATATAATAAAGTTGGCAAACCTCTTTGACCAGTGTTAATTATATTTCTTATGAAATTTTTATACGTGGGTTGTCCAAAGAGTAAGAAACTTTTCTATAACTGAATAAAAACAAAAGATATCAATGCAAAACCTTGTTTTCAACGTGAAACATTAAGGAACGTTACTGTTCCTTAATCTATTTTTTGTTATAGTCCCCGAAGGTATCAAGACGTTTGTAGGGTATTACAAGTTTTTCGATCCATTTTTTACTTTAATTTTATAAATTATGCCACTAACGTTCGAAGCTATGGCGACATTTCTTCTTTGTGTTCTTCGCCACTGTCGAACTACTTTTTGCCATAAAATATCTTAAATTTTGGAAAATCACTAAGTTCCACGTCACAGTGTAAAGAGAATGGCTAAAGATTTCTCACTTTTCATTGAAGTTCTACCTGAGTTCGTGCGCTTGCATGAGGACTAGTCTTGCTATGGATCAAAACCAGCTTGAAGACAGCAATCCGCGTCTTTGTTTTGGCTAGCGCAGCGTAAACATTGCAGAGTTTCAATGCAAGCTGCTGAGTTTATTGGTTCTCCTTTTGGTATAAACCCCACGTGGATTAAACACTTTCATTTGCAAAAACCGTTGTCATTACTTTTATGGTTTTTCTTTCCTGAGTTTTGAGGGGGAGTTTAAGCGATCCCATTCCATAAATTGGTGCTTTAATTCCATCATTTTTACAAAACTTAAGTTTCATCTCCCGTTACAATGCGGTCCAGATATTTGTCGCCATGTTTGTCATATTCAGTGAAACACTCGATCTGCTCTATCCATTCCGTTTTGTGAGAATCTGTCGACATCTTCGGCACCCAATGAGAACTTATTTTCTTGTATCCAAGGTGCTTTGGCACAATGTCATGTAGTAGATGTCTTGAGATTTGGGGAAAAGATGCGTATAATACGCTTAAATTCAGACGTCTGTTTTCTTGAAGATGTTTTTGAACATTCGCTTTAAAATCTTCTGTAGTGAGCGATGGTTTTCCTCTCAGGTCTTCATCGTGTACATCGGTGAAACGCAAGAACACGAACACAAACATATTCTGTATCAAAACAAATCTTTTCTTGTTGTAATATTTTGATAACAAAGATTTCATGAACAAGAAAACACCTGTTCCAGGCCTTCTAACACGCATTCCAAAACAATGTCCAGCTAAAAAACAAGAATCACATTGTTATTCTTAAGCATGAATGGTTATTCCTAACAATGCTGACAATTTGTCAGGGATCTGATTCTACAGCAATAAATAAGAAAACCAGATTATTATGAACATAGATATGAAGCTTCGTTACGTCTAGTGAAATAGTATATTGGCCGGATTTCAGTCCCGTTTTGATGTAAGTCCCTTCTACAATATTTAGAACCTTAAAAGGCAAAAACATCTGTTTTCTTGTGATAGTTGATTAGAAAAGGCGGATAAAATAGGTGACAAAACAATAGCAACAGTAGTTCTTTAGAAATTTGGATTGTAACGAAAATGTTTGTTTTGTGTTTAACGTAACTTTGTTAAATGGGTAATAAACATTAAAAAACTTGTAGAAAATTGTGTTTATGTAAAACTTGTAGAAAACTTAAAACACTTTTTTAACATCTCAGTTGAGTGGAATAAAAAACAAAGGTTGGTTATAAAAAACCGAATTTCATTACACATGAATACATATCAGAAACGTGATTAAAAAAAGCTGATGAAAAAATTTTGATTTTCTTTAGTGTCAAGAGTTTCTATTGATTTACTTTTTTTTAAATTAAAGATATGTTTTTAAATTGTGTTTTATACATAAAAATGTTTTTCATTCAAAATACTATTTTATAGTTTGTCCTAAATGATAGGCTTTATCCTGGTTCAGATTACGTTCTAAGAAATATTGTGGGGTGAAGTATTTGTGTGGGCAAACCCTTCACTTCAGAGAAGTCTAAACAATAATCGGAAATCTGAATGTCTTTGAATAATAGAGGATTTTTTTCTTCTACAATTTATTTAAAACATTTTTAATATGCAAACTTGAGAATCTAAAGCACTTTAGTATTGCTTGTATTATTTATATATTTTTTTTACAAAAAGCCAATATATCAATCCTAGATTGTCTGAGTTAATGTAAGAGCAGGTGTGTTATATTATCGTTCATATTGTGAAATCAGCTTTTATCCTTTTAACTAAATGGAAATCTGTAATTCATTAGCCTTCCTTGTTTACTCATATACAGGATTAAATTTCCAATGTGTTATGAAATTTCTGATGTGTGGCTTTAAAATTTCCAATCTGTTGTTTTCTCATTTATTGAGATCCCGGTTCAATTGACGTCACTATATCACTTTCTAAATTCTTAAGCCTCTAATACAAATGTTGTTGACATTCAAGTCATCGCTTAATAGCTTCAGTTGATGTTCTAAGCAAGTCTGATAACAAGTTGTCATCTCTTAATTTTCCTTTAAAAGAGGTTTATTTTCTTTTAACTGACAAACTTTGACAAATCTAATGTGCTTGAAATTAACTGAAAATTTGTTGTGCTTTATTAAGTAGAAATGATCGCATTGCACGAAATTGAAAGAATCTGGAACTTTCCACCTTACTGTATTATATAACGGGCTATCAAAGAATCGAAAGAGAATGAAAAAAAACAAGAGAATCGTTCAGTATATTGAAGTTATTCATTCAACATCCATGTTCATCCTGGCCAGTCTCTTTTATGCACCAGGCAATAGGGCATCTTTGTATCTTGCGATAACATCGCCTTCTTGTCGGAATGAAGACGTAATAGGCTGCAATGCTGAGGTTGATGCAGAAAGAAAGACCACCTTCTTTGTGCAAGTTAAAGCCTTTCAGCGGCATGACAAATGGCTACCACTTCACCTTCAAAGTTATTCCTGCGTAAAACAACTGGGTAGCGACCTTTTCTTGAAGGTTGTGTAGAATTCAGATCCTCTACTCTCCCATGACCGATTCGTGCGTGTAGACGGGTCCATTCAGTAGAAGGGTAGTTGCTAGTTAGCAATTTTAAAGTAGTTGATCTTAAAGAGACATTGCGACATATTGGTTTTACGTTGGGTGATACCAGGCAGAACCAGGTTCACTGCATTATCAGGCGTCTCCCAAGAGATTTTAGAGCTTTAAAAGGCTTGTCGCACACCCTGATTGATATGATAGTTCTCCTGTAGGTCCAGAGGTCTCTGTAGTTGCGTATTTTGAGTCTCAAACCGGACTTTGGCAATGAGATATGTTTCCCAGAGGTTTCCTACCTTTCATGACCTTTCGAAAAAAGTGAAGGTGAGCTTGTCGTGACGAACCCCGAGTAGTTTGGTAGCTGAGTAAACCTCTCAACCCCTCCCATTGGGTTTGAAAAAGCAGCGTCACACACAATCCGTAAGGCACTATTCTGAACTGTGTCCAGTTTCTTCTTAGAAGCTTCACTAGATGTTGTGCAGGCCTCGCAGGTGTATTCCAAGACTGGTCTGATATACGACTTGTATATAGGCCCTAGGATATCCTGAGCCGATCCCCAAGTTGTTCGTGCAAGACTTCTCTGGATACATAGCCTCTTAGAGGACTAAGCTGTAACGTTTTCGATGTGGTGATTCCAGGTTAGCCTGTTATCCTGCGACATGGCTAAATACTTGGTCGTTTGCACCACTTTATGTGGTTCTGAACCAAATGAGAGTTGAAGCATGTACTTTTTGTAGGCAATATGAATGTCTGGACAATTATCTTGTCCCTGCTAACAATCACATCCTTTTCAGTGCACCACAGGTGAAGGTGGTAAAGTGCTTCATTGATGATATGTTCAAGAGAATGTACCTTGCTGCTAGTGGTTATCTGCAAAGCACAAAACCTGGAAAGCAGGTACCTTCTTTAGCTGGACGACGAAGACATTTACTATAGCTTTAAAAAGCACACAACTAAGGAGAGCACTTTGGGTAAGGCCTCTATTTTGCTGTCGATACTTGACAATGTGTTTCCACATCAGACTTTGACAAATCTTTGCAACAGGAAACTAGACAGCCATCGTAATACATTTCCCCTTACGTTGATATCGGCTAGTTTATTCATAAGAATTTGTCTGTGTCGTATGCGCTTTGAAAGTAGCATTTTCACACTTTCAGTTTGCGAAAGCCAGCTAGATCTTCCTCCAACCCCTGATGTCGGTCTAAGAATTCTTGAAGGCAGTTGTTCACCATCCTTTCCATGACTTTTCATAATACATAGGTAAGGCTGATTGGTCGATAACTCTTGGGGTCACAGGAATATTTACCTTTTTTTATCGATCGGTAGAGTTTCTACCTTTCTCCATATGCCAGTTGTGCCACAATCCCAGGTCCGGTCTCGAGTTTAACTTGGTATCGAAGACTGCGCTGTCTAGTTCAGTGGCTAGTCCAGGTGACACTGAGTGTTTCTTCGAAGTGGGAAACGCCTCTGCTATTTCCTTTCGCCAGATGATGTCAGCTACGCCATATTTAAGAGGGGTCACTCTTGCACTAGAAGAGTGCTTCATCTAGAGATGAAGCGATGTGGCGTTCCGTGATTTTTGCGGTGTTCAAGGTTTGACACTGAATGGTCTTTTTATGCAGGTTAGCCCAAGGAGTTTTCAGTTGGATGCAGGCATTTACTTCAACTGTTTACTTCGTTCAGCAGTTTTCCTTGCTTGATTACGAATTCGTTTCAGTCAACTCCATAGTTCAGAAATGGGAACATCTTTTAACATGTCCTCTAGGTATGTGATAGCAGCCGCAGCAAGAATAGCCTGGGTAATCTCGTATGATCAGGACTCTTATTTACTTTTAGTGTAATAATAACGTCCGACTCAGCCCTTCCATTTGGCTCTCCTGGAGCTCTACCTAGTGAAGACCATTCTTTTATAAGCATTGTGGATGGTAGCATCCTGAGGGGCCAATTTCTAATTTGTCTTGTGCATCCATTTCATGTAACATTCTAAAAATAGAGATGTTGCTAGTTCCAACAATCATTCCAACAGCTACTTGTCCGGCGCGGCATATGCTATGCATGGTAAAGCCGGTTAGTTGGTACGGTTGTATATTGTTACGTGCAGCACCAGCTTCTGCAGTTCTAAGAACATTGATATCACGTTGGCATATAAAATACTTCAGTTCACTAAACTTTGCAGGATTCAGTCAGCCTGCGTTTCAGAATAATATGTTAAGAAGTCTAAGTGTCGGGCGGGGTTCGGTACCGTTGCTGCCCTTAAAAGGGCCGTTTTGAGATGAACTTGCAATGACTGCTAAATCCACTTGCTGCTATATGATGTAGGCGCAGTGGTGTACCATATTATCCAGGATGCACCACGAAGAGGTGAGCTACAATCTACTCCTTTCCCGAAATGCCGATCCTCGATTAGACAAAAAGTAACAGCTACTATAGGCAAATCCTTACTTATTATTACCTGTATATGCTAACGCGTAAAAGAGAAAACTACATTATTCATTAGTATAATATTAGGAACCGTTTATGCTAAAATAGGATTCGAAGGCTTAACGTCGTTCCAATTACTTTAGCTAAACATAAATTAAGTGTTTCTGTAGCTCCATTTCCTTTTAATTTCGCGAGTCATTATTAAATGAGGAATAATGGTGAAATAGTTATACTATAAAGAACAAATATTGCACACTACTCAAAAATCTTATAAAAGCTCACACCTTCGAAGTTGTACTCAGTTATCTTAGTGATATTGTGGTTTAGATAACACCATAGTGTCTCCGCCTATGGTTTAATCAGATCAAATAATCTTTTTAATTGTTTGGTAGATAGACTTTCTGAATCTATGATTTTTTCATCAGCTTATACATTATATATGAGATGAATCGTAGGTACACTATGAATAAACGGTGGTAATTAATAAAATGTATTAAAATTAATTGACGGCGATATTTGAAACTTAATAATCCATTTGATAGCTTTTCTTTGGCTACAGAACATTAAGGACAGGTAAGAGAGATGTAATGTTATGTATCGCGTGTATGAGTATACACACCTACTCGCAGCCACTGTCGAGAAACTCTGCAAAACCTAGAGACCGACAAACCTCCAGCCTTTCTGTCAGATAGGGAAGGAGCTATGACTCTAAGTGTCCTTTGGAAAACCAAAATTTAAACGTTAACAGAAATTAAAACTACCCCCGTGGTAGAATCTGCCTTAGTATGAACTTATAAACAATATCAAAAGCACAGTGGTACAATATATTACAATGAAAATATTGGAAAGAACCACAATACCACAAAAATAATAAAAAATAACAAATAAAACAAAACAATCGTAAGTAACTTGTTTTATTTGTTATTTTTTATTATTTTTGTGGTATTGGGGTTCTTTCCAATAATTTCATTGTAATGAACTTATAAAGCCTAAAGAGACATCGTGCTTCACGGTTCTATCTTGTAATAATGTCCTTTAATAATAAAGCCGAATAGGAGAACTAACCACCTCATTATTTCAACATCTAGTATGGTTATTCTGTTTAGGCGGTATTCTCAAGTGAAACTTGTGAGATTAATTTACAATCGAAACACACACACACACACACACACTGCCCAGTTATCATAATAAGGACTTTTCAAAATCCTCGACTTAATTTTAATCAGCCTGTAAGTACACAGTTGAATACATAGTTATCTTCGGTGAAACATTACGCCTAAGTGAACTTAAAAGTAGGTTTTTTGTTAAAAGATGTTGCCAGTTTTTGTGGATGTTCAACTTTTCATTTTTTTTTTGTGGTTGGTACCAGATAGATGTAATGGACACTGACTGGTTGCTAATTGACCAGCTGCAAACAGGTTTCTACTGACGACCATATATTGAGTTTTTTTACTTTTAAACTCTAAGCATAAGATAGAATTCTGGTTATGAGTGGTTATGCTGTGAGTGTAGACAATGCTGTGAAGACAATTATTGTTAGCATATCTTAAATTGTACAGACGCTGGTCATTTATGAGCATTCCTTCGTCAACCTCAAAGCCAATTTGACTATAAATTTAGAACCAGTATTAAAAACAAGCCGTCTCATGATCTTGTATTTATACTGTATTCTTTTTTTGTTAAAGATTATAGCAGCCCTTATATTAGACCAATATCCCGATGCATAATGCACTCTAGTTTACGAACTAGTGGAAACAGTTACAATTTTAGAACTTTTCTTTCTTTTCTTTTGAAGTTTAACGTGTTTATTCGCGTCTGCCAATCTTTGGGGCGGGGAAAAACATTCTCTTAGCGAAGACGAACGGATTTTGTTGAAGATTTCCGTAAGTCAATGACGGCGCTTATAATGGAGTTGGCTGACGCCAACAGCTGTATCTGTCTCCACTTAAAGCGTTTATTTGGAGGTTATGTTTAAATTATTTTTAAAATAATTTCGGAAAATCGTATAGGCCTACATGTGTTTTGATTTTAAGTTAAGTGGTAACATATTTCATACGACAGCTGTTTTTATAACTCGTAGGTTTTACTACTCTGTGTATTGTACATTATGATGTTGAAGTATTTAATGTTTATCAAATTAAACTTATTCTACTAGATTTATTTAAAACGACTGATTTTAAAGTTTTGTAGAAGTATTGAATATTTTCCACAGAAAATGATACTAATATACCGATTTTTTATGACGATTTTAGTTTAATCTGTAAACTTTTGAAATAAACAACATAAACCGTATTACCTACAGTTCTCATTTCAAGGTCTCTCAGTCAGCCAGTCCCACGATTGCCACATCTGTTTTTTTAACTTCCTTGGTGTATCCTATTTGTTTTTTTTTTGCAGCTGTAGCGTATAATTTGCAATTACTTTGAAAATTCAGATATTTTGAAAACATTTCAAAATGTTATTTTCTCACATTTGGGCATGTAATCGAGGTTTACAATAATCATGTCTCAACAAAGCTTTAGATAAATTAATGACGAATTAAAATCAATCATCAAACAGCCTATGTTGTATGTTTTTTTTAAAAAGCCAACACACTAATTCTTTTCTTCTCTAGCACATATTGTCGTATTTTGCACCTAAAAATAACTTGTATGTTCTTATTTCTTTTAACAAAAAGAGATGAATACTAGAAACCCTAGTCCACTGAAGTACTTCTAGTGATAAAAATTCAAATGTAATTCAAAATAAGAATTGGATAAGTATTCAGAACTAGTGCTATGCGAATAAGGACAGCGCAACTCAGGATTTATCTTCAGTTGTGTACTTTTGAGATGCAACTGAGTTGTTATTATTAATTTCAACCCTGTTCCTAACCCCCAAAACCCCGGCAACCTCTTACAAACCACCTCGACTCCCATGGCTTTGCGGGTTTTAGTCCGTCACGATGGAAGGGTTCATGATTAATCGCTGATCTTGTATTACTCACGAGATTTATCAATAGATTTGAGATTCATAAGAGAGGAATTTGCCGACTAGTGTATATGGAAGATCAGGCAGCTGTTTATCTCTCTCACATCTAGGCACAGCTGTTGTGGCGGACCGATAGTAAGCCACTGCGCGTCTGCTAACCAGGTCTCTTGCTATGTCCCGTTACTTATACTAAGATATTGAGCCTTTTCCATGGATAGACATAATACAGTTAAGTGAAACTGCATTGTAAGTGACGCGTGATAAAATGAATGAAAAAAAAAAACTGACAAAGCAGAAATCCTGTCAGAAGTAAATCATTTATAGATTATAGAGATACTCATAGAATCTAATTCATAAAATCCTAGCATAGAAGAGCGTTGTCCGTAGTATAAAAAAAGTTGTAGAACGCTCGTATACGTCTGCTAAATGCTTGTGACCAAAGCGAGCCTCTGTTACCCATTTAGACTCGGAAGCGCCCTAAAGGATTAAGCGACTTCTCAACTCCACGTACACATTCTCTGACCTGCCTGCCTGCCGGCGTTGGTTTTCCCCGAGTCACGTACTAGGGACCTTGGTCTACAAAACTATTTTTAAAAAAAAGTTTAACATTTAGGTAATTTTTACTCACATTGTTAGGTTCTACATAAAATATATTGGAAATAGAGCCCAAATACAATGTAATAATATCGATATTTAATGAATATTTATTGTAATTTAATCAACATCGGAAATAAATTTTTAATGACTATTATCTTTTCAATTATACTGTATTTAGAAATGACATGATGAAGCCGTGTTTGGATTCTGTTTACAAGGAATAATATGTAGAAATAAATCAGTAAAAACGGCATTTAAACAGTGAAATGTTACAGTTTAAAAGATTTTAGTTTTGTAGACCAAGGCTAGTAGATACTCAGAGGCTGCAGGTAGGCCAGAGCGAGGTGCGAGGGTCGCTTAACTTTCTGGGACACTCCCATGCCTGGATAGAGTATAAATCATCACAATTGTCGATACATTGTCTTACTTATATTATGAGTAAGCTTGTGTTTAATATTTGTAAATAATGTATAGGTGAAATAATGTTTTTACTGTTGTTTGTTTATAATTCTATTAGTTGCTTCATTTCATTGGAAGGATATGTCTAAGTAAAATTAAAATAAGAATGTGCGTGCGTACGTGCGGGTTTGCGCGCGAGTGTTTTTATTGTCAACATTCTCAAGAGGTAGCTCACTTCTTGAGTTCTTACTCATAACACTTCGTTAGTGCCTGTTTATTTAATAAACATTATTAAAACCTTCAAACACACTCGCCGGGGTGTAAAGCACCCCACACCATTCATTTCTCTCTGAGGCGACTCAAAAAAATTTTTGTTTTCGCTCCCCTCCTAGGTAGTTGTTTATCACTTCTTCCTCCACACTGTCACTCAAGGTCAACCCGTTGTGGCGTACCAGTCATTGTGTTTACATCGTTGTTTTAAGTGCGGGGTGAATTTGACCCCGCGCGTGTGTTCTCGTCCAAAAATTTGTGTTGGTACATTTTTAAGTTATTGTTTTTTAATTAGAATAATTATTTAGTGTGAGTCTTTTATTGGTGTTTAACATATTTATTTATCTTTTTTGTTGTAATTTTGTCTTTTTGTCATAAAAAAAAATTAAAATTCTGGGTCAAGAGCTTTCAAAACCCCATATTGCGTCATGAGCCTTACTGCCAGGACTACCTTTGCATATAAAGCACACCTTTGCAGGTGTGAAGCACATAAGTGGTGTTGAGGAAACTCGAGAAATAAAAATAAAAGAAGTTCTGGACGATGCGGAGTTTGCCCGCTGCAAAAAGACCGGAAGACGACCACTTTATGCTGCAACTGCAACAAATTACTTTGTAGGGACATTCCTTTATATACTGTGAAGAATGTGCACCTGAATAAAAAATAAATTTTGAAAATATGAATTTAAAAAAATCTTTACTTTTTAAATTTTTTTGACTTTTTAATTTGGACTGAACTAATGTTTTCTTCTAAACCAATACTTCTGTACACAGTTATGAATTTAGCTAATTTTTTTCACCTAATAAAATGTGTATATTTTTTGAAATATTTTATTCCAATGTAAAAAGTTATTTACTAATGTTTACTTGTCTAAATATGAAGTAAATTGCATAGTAATAAGAATTATTTTTCATTATGACGAATAATTTTAAATTTTGAGTGTGGCAAATTTTGACGATTTTCAAGCTGAATTTACATAATTTTTTTTCAAATAAACATATTGTTGTATTTATGTTGTTTAACTTTTTGAAAAGTCCTCTAAAGAATCTAGCCATTACAACTTACTAAAATGCATGAATAAATGTTTAATTTTAATTTGAAAAAAAAGTTACAATTTATAAAGTCAATTTAAGTGCATTTAGACTATATTACTTCAAAAAAAATCTACAAGTGATAAACCCATAAAAATACTATAAAACGTTTTATAAACAACAACATTCACACACACAATTTTATAAAGATGCAAATTTAGTGATAATTAACTTTTTTTTAAGATAAGAAATGGGGTGGAAAATACCCCGCGCGTGTGTTTATGTCCGAGTAGTTGGCGCGTGTGATTGAAGGTTAATTACAATGGAATGTTGTGTTGTTTTTCAACAGATGGCCTACCGCTTGACAATGCTGACAATGAAAATTGTCGAAAAGCTTTGAGGAGTGTTGCTCAAAGATTTCATGTATGCATGCTACTAAGGTAATATTGGGTGACCGCTCGGACAAGCTCCACCTGTCGACTTTTATTTGCCAGATGATAAAACGTATATGGTGACTCTGATAAAAGAAATTGCTTAATCCGTTAAATCATTGTTGCGCAATTGCTTAGAGTTGTACTTCTAACACTGCCTACATGAATCACTCTACTTGAACAACTCCGATATATTGTTATCAGCCGAGTGACATTATTGCGTAGGTTTTCAACACTGCAGGTGTACGAATATGTGAGTTTTAGTAAATGCTTGCTTTCACGGTACAGAATAGTGAATGTCATATGCACAATATTATTCAACATTTTCACATAAATGCTTCAACATAAATTAATGCGTGACAGTTGCCTATAGTATCACTTATTTTGTTGTTTAACGATTTCGGGATATGGCTCCCATTGTTTAACTCAGCCAGTATCCCCGAGTTGCAACAAGTAAGCACATCTCTGCTACCACAGCCAAGTGTCACATATTAATACTCGTATATTACCAAGTAGAGTTGAAGATTAAATCGAACTATATTAAAACCCTTTCAGTTGTTTGGTAATATCTTGCTACTTTTAATGCTACTGCAGAACCATCTGAGCTCAGTTATCACTAATTACACCGATAACTTTCTATTTTGCATTTTAAAATTGAATTTTTTAAAAAAAACTAACTATTATCACCCTCTCGAAATATATTGGGCTTTATTTTGAGTAATTTTAACTAATTAGCGATTATATTGCGGTTAAAAGGTCTTCAACCATGTAATAAATAAACCAACCATTTATTTACTTCAAATAAATAGGACATGAATGATTGGTGACTAAAATAACAAAATGGCGCTAAATAAAGGCTAATTGACTTTTAAAAAATCTTGAAGACCTTTTATTATGAGGATTACCACACAAAAATGTCAATATAAATATATAACTGATATTCATTCACAAAGAATTTTTAAAAACGTGGAGACCTAAGACTAAAGAAAACAACTATTAAAGACAAACCTTAAATGGGTATTTTTAAAAGCAATTTATTTGACCCTCTCTGTCAGTAAAATAAAAGCTAAACCCTTGCTTAGAAAAGTGGAGAACAGATTGATGCAAATGTATTGTAAGATTATAGCATCGTCCAATAAGTGTGAAAGAGAAATACTGCATATTTATAAATCGTCCATCTAAAATTAAAAAAATACTGGAATTTTTCTTGATCCTGCAGGTGAATAATATTTTTAAATACCTACCTAATTTTGGTCCTTCTTTAGCTTTTCGGAGACCTAATTTGATCAGAGCCCCGGAGCTACTGCCGATGCATTCCACACATAATTAGGTCTATGTCTTGAATTGTGAGAATATCGGTAGTTCTATATCTTGTAAACGTCACTTCATCGCAAAATGAAATAAACATTTAGCTTGTATTGACAATCAATATTGTCTTAAAGCCATTTGCTAAAATTTACTTCCATGGGAAAATCTTTTCTTAAAGTTGACATCCTTTTGAGATCGCCATACTTTGTTTTGCCTGACAAGTGTGATATGGAATTGTACCCAAAACTCCGCGTTAATCCGCTGTAAGTATCGCTAGACCTACCGGTATTTTATTTACGTTTTTATTTAATGTAACTGAAAAATGTTTTTTCTGAATGTTTTTCACTTTTAATTAAAATATACTTGGTTTAGAATAGCTTTTTTGTATTACTAGTCTGTTAAACAAAACAATCACGAAAAATCAAGTTTGCATTAATTTTTCAAAACTGTTAGAACAATATAACTTTTTCAGTAGCCTATAGTTCCTCAAAAAAATTATTTTTAAATTTGAGCGTTTATCAATAATTTGTATTTATTTGTTTGTCCTCTTTTTAGTAAAACTACAAATTTGTTGACATTTTAGCGAATAAATTTAATAAAATTTCATTTTAAATAGAAAATAGGAAAGTAATATCCATTGAAGTTAACACGACGTTGGCAGCTTAGAGGCTCAGTACTCCTCTGAAACTTTACAGGCTGTAAACCCGGTTCCATTCTGTTTCAAAATTATAGTAGAATCACTATACAAAAATCCCTAGGTTTTTTTGCGCCGGTAGACGACAGCCCTCTTGAAGACTTCAGATCACAAAGCTCTGCTGGTGGTCCGCTAAGTACGTTCTGAAAACATTAGCTATACAATGAAAACTAATTAAATTTTTAGTTTATACCTTTGTGTTAATTTTTCTATTTGTGTTTATTCTGAAGCCAGACTATGCCCCCGATGTTTCTGCCATCTACCACCAGTAAGCGGTCAGGATAGTATCGCGTTCTTGTGGAAATTCCGCGATTCCCCTTGGAAAAACCGAACACCCTCCCAACCACCTGCACAAAGTGATTTTTCACAACGTGATTCTACTATACTTTGAGCAATTGAAGCTTATGTTTTTAGAATAGTTTAAAATATATTCTTTGTTATACAAATTTGTTAAAGTTTCCCTAATAGTTAAGTAGATGTAAGTAGAATTATAAATATTGCTATTTTATCTTATTTACTGCATTTCTAGCCTGACGTTATGTATTTTATATTTTTAATTTCAATTGTTTTGCGCCACTTAAATAATTTCCCCAATCAACACACATTGATTCTGAATTGGTTTAGCTGTACGACTCTCAAAAAGTTAATATTTCTCAGTGCAGTAACAATAAGTATAGCACAATACAGTAAGAGTAATAAATAAGTAGAATAGTACAGTAACAATAAGTATAAAAAAGTAGAGTTACTGTAGCTCATTAAACGAAATTGTACGCTCCCTAAAACTACTAAAGCGTGCAGGTAGCGGAGTATGGACCTACGTATACGGGCATGAAGTATACAAACATGAGCAACTTACGGGTTTGAAAGTTGATTTGCTCGTTCAAATCGGGTCTGCTAGTAATCTAATCAATATTCTCTCTGAAGGCGATACGCTCTAACAAGCTTATGGGCACGTTTGAACACGTCATTGGTCGTATTTGGAACGGTCGTAAGTTGTTGCGGAACGCTCAGGAAAGGTTGAAGGTAATACTGGATCAACTCACACGTGTTACTTAAATACACACCCTAAACAAGAGAAAAGTGAGTTTAAATGTCGCGAACCATAAATAAAGGTTAAAACCTACAAACATAACCTCACTTTAAGACACTCGTTTATGAAGAAAATATTCAGGAATTACTGTTATATTATACTGAAATGTAGCTATAAAATATCCGGTTAGGACAAGTTAGGCTATAAAAAGAACTAGGTTTTTTTAAGTAAACTAACCGATTGCCAAATTGAACGAGTGGCTCCATCTACCTTTATTTTGCAAGAACATACTTATCGTCAGACGTGATAACCTTAAGTTAGTAAACTAAATTTTGTTTGTATTACAGACATATCTATCCTATAGGTACTTTGTGTCTATATTGTGCTATAGCTATGTAGAAATGTAGTACAATTTAGTGCTCTGTTTTATTAAGAAACTTTGAGTTTATAAAGTTTCAAGTGACTATAATGAGATGCTTTGTATTATTTTTTCAAATATTAATCATAATTAATAGTTTACGATATTTGTAATTACGTTTTGTTTACAACGACTATTCAAGTAGCGTAGGTACAAACTAAAATAATCGGAGTTTTTGTCAAGTATTACCAAGGTTGGCGACCACGAGATTTTGTTTCAAGGGTTACCTAACCAGCGTAAAAAATATAGAACGTCAAGACAGGAGAGATTGGCAACGACAATATTTTGTTTCCGGAGGCTAGACCTGGGTAAATAGAAAAATACCATAAGTTTAGTTTCTTTTGGAACCCTAATCGTGTGCTTGTGTAAATGAGATAGTCAAGGCGGTCCAGCATGGAAATTGGATTATGTGGACCTACTAAAGTGGCCAAGGAAAGCATCTGTAATCTGATCATGACTGCACGACCAAACTATGCAGAGGATTGGCATTGCTGAATCCCCACGGTGGACGTTTTCATGAACTTAAATCTTAACTTACTTTTACAAGAACGTTTACCTGGAAAAAGTATTGGGAAGCAAGAAGCCCACTCCACTGCAGGAATTTTGACTCCCTCTATTCCAGCATTTCTTTATGTTCTGAACATACTTTATAGAAGGGTAAAGGAACTCATTTATAGGATATGATTAGGATCGGTCACCCACCTTAACGGAACTACATCATCTTAGCAACTCCGCACTCCTTCTTTCAATTATAATAGGAGCAGAATATAACTTTTCACTGTTACTGAAAAATTAAAAATCTTTTCTTAGCAACTATTAATTTAGAAATTAATATGGAAGGTATAGTGCGAAATAAAGATTGACAAATGTTATCTTTGGAAAATCTTAAGTGTAAACAGATTGTTTTCAATTTACACAATTTTAATTACAAACGTTATGGAAATTACAAATTACAATACTAGCGAGAGCTACTAATAGCGCCGCGACTCGTGGAGCTCGAAAGCAGAATGAATTCGTCTCTTCCACATTCTAAATCCGTCAGGAGCAGTGATCAACGATCATTAGGGAGTAGGGATTAGTAACCGAGGGTGGTACAGAAGGAGTGACCACTCTTTTTGTCTGGGTGAGTTGTCACGTGAGGAGTTAAGAGTTATCACTCGTATCTCCCTCGCGCTTTAAAAGGAGTGAACTCTGAGTTAACTATGAACAGAACTACTATCTCTCTTATCTTACATTAATTTTTCCGTATTGTATTTTTGTTGTTGTCTGCTTTCGTTCTTTTTAAACTACTGATGTAAGTAAAATGTCTTTACTTACTAAACAAAATATTTTAATAATAATTGTTAAGGGTTTAATGTGAATATTGTAATTCAGGTCTTTAACTGTGTAACTGACAGGTTTCAATTTAAATACTTAGTACTCATACAAAATGTATAAGTATTTGGAAAGGCTTGTATTGGGCATCTTCATCAGGTGCAGCTTTATTAATCGATATGATTGATAGTAATTTATACATAGTCTCATTATTTGGAAAGTCAAAGAGTTGAGAGGTGCGCTTTTGCTAGCCTAATAACACGTTCAGAGTTCCTTGACCACAGAGGAACCGTGCCAACGTCACCAAACTGGCGCGCTTATTGCCTTCATTAGAATACATTATAGCATCGGGGTTTTCCTATAAACCTTTACATCGGAGTTTTCCTGGTAAAAATTTCACCAAATAGTTGTAAAAGTCTTTATGTAATTATCAGTTTCAGGTTTTTGAAGTGATAAATTCTTTACGCACTGTAAACAAAACATAAGATTAAATCATTCCTTTTGCGTCACGCTATTCCTAAGACTCACGCATTACAACATATGATTACATGTAACAGCTGATTTAGTATTATAGGTTATGTCGTAGAACAGCCGTTTTACACGTAGGTTATTATTAAATAGTTCTGATCACTTACGAAATAGGCCTATACATTAATTTATATAAATTTCGATAAATCTGAATACAAATAATTCAATACAACGATAATAATAAATTGAGAATTTTTAATCCAATTTTGGAAAGGAAAACTTTTTTAGTCGCGCCTTATCCTTTTTAAAGAATTGATTTGAATTGAATTTGTTAAAAAAACCTGTACTCGGTAATCATCTAATAAATGTTTATGTTACCCACATTATTTTATTATTAACTACAGTAAATGTTACCCTTTATTAAATACATTTCTCAAATAAAGATGTAAAAATTGAAAAAGTTTAAATATAAAGATGAAAAATGTGTAAATTCATATTTTCGGCGATTTCCGTTGTAAAACTATTAGTTCTATTTTATTATCACCTCTGTCGGAACTCTCCAGAGCCCCAGTTAATGTACATAGGCCTACTAGTTACATTTTCCATATAACAGAGTCGGTTTGTTTGATTGTACAAAACCTCTCAGCAAAAACACACTCTTGTGTATACGGTGAAACGACTCACATCTTTTCAGTGTTCTACCTATTTCATTTAACATTACCTAGCTATTTGTAGGACAACATACTTTATATTTCGAAATTTAGTTCCAAGGCAGTTCAAGTTCGTTCTGACCTTAACATAGGCCTATATAAACAACATTCAAAGTAGACTAAAACTAAGCACTGTTCTACTTTACTTTCATAGTTTAGATGCCAGTACTAAACGGACAGTGAACGTATATCAAACGGATTTTCCGCGCTACTAGCCGTTCTGCTAAAATTGTTTCCCTTCCACCCAGCTGGGTCTTTAAACTCTTCTTAGCCTCAATTATTTATTAAACATATCAATTTTACGAATAAACGTATACCTTTAATTAAAGAACGCGATAATATTTTCAATTTCACTGTGCTTAAACGAGTCGCATTTTCAACCCCCACCCCCCAAGCTTTAAAGTTAATGCCGGGTAAAGCAATGTTAAGTTAGATTTACAATATATCTATTTTTAGAGCAATATATCTACTATTAAAACTGAGGTATAAATTTACCCTAATAAAATGTTTAAAAATCTCTTCCTTAGCGGTATGTTTTCCAAAATGATTCACTATTATAACTTTTTTAATATTTCTATTTTTTTTAAAAATAAATTATAATAATAGAATATATCGTATGTAATAAGCATGTAGTAATAATAGTAAATATCTAGTAATGTTAGAACTAGCTAAGGCTAGAGAAAAAAATACTCTTATCTCTGCCATCGTATATTTTCAGTCCGCATAGTAGTTCTAAAAGGGCGTTTAGAGGTGCAACGTTTTTCCGCCAATGTGTTCCTGGCAAAATGCCAGATAATAGTTTCCCAAAATCCGATAATATTATCCGATAATATAATATCTGGCGTCACTTCAATGAGTCGACAATATTGTCGTATGGTCCAGCAATACTTTCAAGTAGCCACCACGACGGGCCGTCATGTTGCAACAACGACAGGAATATGTAGCAGCGTTCCATATTTCGTTAGAAAACAAACAACATAGATGGCATGAGTAAATGGTAGCAATCTGGACATGCCGAGAAAGCCAATCCCATGTGCCCACCAGATAACGAATGCGCCACTGGGTCACACCGCGTCAGGTTCATTAAACTCAACTACCGCCAGTCTTGGATATAGAGCATCTCTTTACAGTGCCAACCTCGCGTTTGGCCAAGAACTAATGGTGAGTAGATCTTACCCTACGGTCTTGAAGAAGGATATAGGCTGCTGTCACTGGCATCTATGCTCGGTGCCTCAAATAATAGAAACTATTTTTTTGCCCGTCTAAACGCAGAACTGCTTGGCAACATATTTCCGGAGTATTACCAGAATGCTCGGCAATAGATAATGAGCAATAACCCGGCAATATAACAATTTTGTAGCCCACCTAAACGCCACCTCCTGCCAATTAAATAGTGAACAGGAAGTAATAAATCCCCAGGATAGCAGGTCCGTTTGGACAATTGTTTTCACATACAGGATATTTACTAAACTGGCCATCATAAAATAAGTGTAAAGTTTGAAAATTTAGATACCGAATTGAGACGAATAGCACAAGAAGAAAAAATGTTTTTTTTTGTTTTTATTATTGAAGTAAGTTTAGTCTTGTGAATCTCCATAAGGAAATTAAACAGCTAAATCGTCGACGAGAGTATTGCATTAAATTAAATAGCTATAGTTTTATTTAAAGTAGAATAGGAACGGGTCTGTGGCGGGGTAGGAATTCCTTATTGTTGGTTTGAACGCTGTGGCACTGTGCAAGGAACGGACGTTTAACGTAAAATTGCAACACGGCTCACCAACCCGGCAGGATGAGAATTTACCATTCGTCCAGACAGCGGCAGCCCCCACCGCTCCTCTGGCTGATTTCACTTTCGTATAGTCCTATTCTGTTTTAAATCAAACTATAGTTACATATTGTCTAGTGCTATTATTATACTTACAAGCCTTTAGGCTTCGAAAAAGTTTCTGGTTAAGCGTTTGTAACTAGACTTAGTAAAATTAATTATATATTTTCAAAGAGATTGTCAATTTAGTATCTCCTTGGCTCTAATGGGTGGGATATTGTTGGTACTATTTTAAAATATATTTTTGGTGTAATTTTTATAGTAAAAATGTTATGTAACGGATAAATTAACAGTATGAATGGAGAGGTTAAATGGCGAAAAAGCATCGCAAAATTCTCGTTAAACATTAACCAGGAGTAACGCCTTGACCTTGAGAGGAAACTTTGACGGCATAACTGAAGTCGGAAGCAGGAAGTATTCAACTTTGCAGGGCTGCATTGGGAAGTATTGCAACAATGGGCACTTGACCAATAAGCAGCAGTTTGACCGATACCGACATTTACACCTTTATGACCTAACCTTTTTTTTTAAATAATAGACTATATATTATTTTTTTTTTAACTTGACAGTAATATTCTGTCTTGTGACAAAAATACTCCCCGGTGAAAACGAAACCTCTTTACGTTTTTTAATAAATTTAAAAAGAAATATAAAAATTACTTATAAATGCTTTGGCACTACTTGTCATTGACATCACGACTCAAAGATTAGATTAGGATCTTTTTTTAACCATTCAAAATTGGTATTTATTCATTTTATTGTACTCCTTTTTTGAAACTTAAAATATAAAATTTCTTCTACTCTAAATATACATTTTGATATTTCTTTTCAAAATTTGCCGCCCTTGACACATTCCTAGTTCAAAATGCGCCCTTGACCCTTTGAGCTAGAAAAAAAAAAAAAACACACACACACACACACATTACATTTTGATTACAAGTGTAGAACTTGGGTTGCTAATTTACTTTTCCTTCTTGGCCATTTTTCTAGCGTATAGCATAAAACTTTTTATTTTACTGTTACCGTTATACTTTTGGAATATATTAATAATCCTTGAAACTCTTTTATGCCTTATGCATCTTCTTCGTTGTTTTTACCCCATTTTGCATTAGTTTGTTAAAGGTGTGAGGTTAAACTGTATTGCGTACTGGAATAACCTATTTCCTGAAGAACATCTTGAACTTTCGTTAGCATGTCGTTGAACTAGGAAGAAACAGACACAAAAATAAAATTCACCGTAGTCAAGACAGAACGTTATATTGAATATAATTCCCTAGAATTTACTTCAGAGTCGTTCAGTTTGAACAAATTCGTACCTGATAAATTTGTTATTAATTGATGTAAATCATCAATTGGGTTTTTGTACGTGAATTACTGCTTTGTTAATTACGTAGGCCTAATACTGTAAATAAATATTCCAGGAAGGACTGTAATGTAATTTCAGTGTTAAGACAGCACCTAAATAAGCTTTAACGCGACTTATTGTTATCTGGAGTACTGTCTTAGACAGCGCAGTAAAAATCTCTCGTTGAATTTTTCGCTTCATTATGAATTGGTTTTCAGAAAAACTGGCAACTAATTCGTACTTCAAAGATAAGTTGAAACTGACATCAGTTTACGTCATTATAACGCTAAAAATTAGTTACAAGTTTACCTGATGAATTAATTAAATTTCTTTGAAATTTAAATAGCCTACATTCCAAATTTAATGAGTTCTCAGGGAAAATTAAATTCGAGTACGAAATTTCGTTAAACACTTCATTCTATGTTACAGTAATTTTCTCATGGATACAAAGCATATTTAGTCCACTTAGACGCTTTTAAGAAGTTTAATTTCTCAAATATGGAGGCCATCACCAAACGAAATTTCGCTCTTTGAAATATTTTACGGACATTGACGTACAGGTCATGTTACAGCTCCTAAGCTACTTTCTGTTTTTTAGGGAAACTGTCTTTGAATTATAACATTTAAATTTCTTTTTGAGAGTTTGAAGTTGAGAAAATTGTTACAAAATTGGTCATATAAGCTAATTATTTAGGTAATAAAAGATTAAAAAAAAAACTATTTAATCATTTTGAAAGTGGTTGTACCCCTCAAAACCACTTAGCGGCCCACTACTTTTAAGTAATTCTTAAACTGGACAAATACAACGTAAAACCAACCAAATTGAACAGATTTCGTGGTGAACAAATCACAGTTTTATGGCGTAATAAAGTTTTTAATTAACAGTCTTTCAAAAGATTTTCTGTGTTTTATACTATTATTAATATATTTTTTTTAAATTACACATTTTTTTAAAAAATTGCTACAAATTTTTTTATTTATTAAATTAAACAAATTTGACGTTATTTGTAGACCAAATACAAAATTAACTTTGGCGTATTACCCCTTTATTGTAATATTTCTATATAGTCTATAGTGAATATTTAGCTGAAGAATTTGTTAGTACTTTATGAAATGCACAAATGCAATTTTTACTAAATACAACAAAATTTTACGGTTTTAATTATTGCCGAATACAATTATTCCCTACCTATCACATAACAATTTTCTTTTTAGCTTTGCACCGATTTACGTACAATCAATAAAAGTTAATGAAGTATTGTTGCTTTTAGAGTTCAAAATGTTTTCACCTTTTTAAAGATTGGAGGTTTTAATAATGAATGTGTTATCAAGTTCGGGATATTAAACAATTCTTTCCATTCAAAGCAGTTTCCATATTTGGACGGATAGAGCTCAAAAGTAAATTGCTATCTTCAGACCAATTTAAAGCTTGTGCCGTTAACACCTGTTCATAACTTTAAAACATTCGTAGTGCAGTCGCTACGTTATATAGGCCTAATTAGCAAAGTAGTGATTAATTTACGACTGAAATCTCATCCAGGCTTTTCCTGATGCTACTATCTGTTTCTCAGCCTTGTTAGTGATTAAATTTAGTGGCTCACTTTGTACTCATACAGCACATTTGTCTTCTTGGTAATCAATGCGGCCGCCTTATCTCATTTCCGGTTTAGTGTCTACATCGCGCCAAAGCGACAACTTTGTGTCAAGAGTTTAACGCTTTCGGCTTAGAACTCAAGCCACCAGGGTATTCAAATATTTCCTCATAGATATCAAGTTTCATGAGGTGCGCGGGGTTAAATTGGAAAATTATGGTAGCCTAAGTTGTTTTTTTTTAAAGTAAAAACACACACCATGAGCATAATAAATGGAGGATTATATGCTGGTATTAAAATACAGTCACGGATATAACTGGTGCTGACAAATCATGAATAGCATTGATAGGTTCGCTTCTTTGAAATAAAGCCATTACCGAAGTCATATGGAGGAATACACTGTGATGACGAGGAAAAGCATGAACGGTTTAGGTAGGACCAAGACAGGAGATAGGACGTGCAGCTTCCCTTTCGCTAGACTTTGCAAGCCATCAGGCATTTACAACTTTACAACGTGCATCTTAGCAACATTCAGAAATTACCCGAAGACCTTGTTTCTTGGTTGTTTGGGTCCTTAGGAAACTGCAAGAAAAGAAGGGTAGACGGTATCTGAATGGGGGCAAGTAAGGTTCTACAGAAAACAATAAAACTGTACAACCCTTTCACAGGTAATAAAACACTACTGTCAACCTTTGTGTAATGAAGCGTTAGCCCCCATCTAGATGTTTCTAGGTACTTAGAACCTGCCGGAGGAAAGATTCGATTCGAAATGGAACCATTTTTGCAAGCTATACAATTTCAATATCTAAAATTGTATTAGTTTTCGTGTGTTGTTTTCTGAAGTACTCAAAAAATACCATAGTTAGAGAAACGGGGTTAAATGAAAAGACTGTGCAACGGCTTGTGAACGATTTTCGGGATTTACAAACGGTTTGGTCGATTGAAACGAGTACTAAGTTGGGTGGTGTCAACAGGCGTCGTTGAAATTGAAGAAAGTGCTTTTGGGCGTCGAAAATATAACAGAGAGCAAGTAACAAAAACAAGATGGGTTGTAGGCGGTATTGAAAAAAACACACAAAAAAGTTTTCTCAAAGTAGTTGCAAAAAGAGATGCACACACATTAAAAAACGTGATTACTGAATACGTTGAGCCCGGTACAACAATAATTACTGATAGTTGGAAAGGATATAATACACGAGCATTACTTTTGGCTGGATTTGAGAATTTTAATGTGAATCATACACGTAACTTCTTGAATCCTAATGATCATAGCATACACACTCAGAGAATTGAATCAAACTGGGCTAAAATAAAAAGAAACATGAGGCGGCGAATCGGTAAAATATCTTATCCTAATATACAGACATACCTTACAGAATACACTTGAAGTCTTCATCCAACAACTGAGGAGTTATTTATCGATATTTCATAAATGCAGTCAACAATTTTTATCCTAGTTTTATCCTAAAGTCTATCTAAGAATTTTGTATATGCTACTAAAACCATTTGACTGGGGGCTAACGCTTAGCTATTGTTGACTGATGACAAGGGTTGACAGGGTGGTGTCGTAAACTCAACTGGTGTCATAAAAGGCCATTGTTCCACTCACAACCTTCCTTGCCCCCATCCAGATACCGTCTACCCGAAAAGAAAATTAGGGACTATTCTGTAATAGAAAGTAATAAAATAATATAACTCATTATAATGCCAAAATTATTTTGTAGATAAATAGAGATCTTGGCAATAATAACTTGGAGCAACTGTGGTGTAATTTTTTATTATAAAAAAATAAAAACCTTTAGCGACAAAATTTTTTAGGCATCTCCTGATGTACGTATCTGTGACTAACTCTAAACTAGACTTGCAGAAATTTCCTCCGACGATGATTGTTTTAGAATCGAACTGTACATCAAGACATAAATAAAAGGTGTTTGTGATTGTAGAGGTTTTGTTTATTTATAATTAATCATTAGAGATGTATGTAAAATTTAAAAAGTCAAATTAAAACAAGCCACTTTTCTTCTTAGGTTAAGACTACAATAGTCTAACTAAAATAAAAAATTATCCGAGGTTTATAAATATATAAAATAAAGAAAAATGTTTTGTTTTCGCTAAAATAGTTATAAAAAGTATATATTTCAAGTCAATTCCTACTTAAACCATCAAAGAAAAATTTCTTTAGTTTCTTAGTTTCTTTTTATTTTATTATTACAGTTAATATAAATATGTATATAGGCCCTACATACTTGTATATCAGAATGACAATATTAAGTGGCAAAATAGAAAGCTAATTTCCTTTCAATTTTCCAATTTCTTTTCTATGTATGATGTTGGGACTATTATTTTTGTTTGTTGCTATTTATAAGATTTCTTTTTTCGTCGCTCACATTGTGTTGTAGTTTCTTTTCGCTTTCCTTTCGCGTTGTCCGTTTGTTCGATACCGCTAATCTAGGTTGTTCGTTTATTTTATTCTTTTCATTCATTTTTAATCATACAGCATTAATTATATTGTGGTAACCATGGCAATAATAAGAGGTTTTTCAATAGAGGTTTCAAAAACAACCAGATGGTTGCAAAAGAAAAATTCATATAGATCTTTGACAAGTACATTTCTAGCTTTGGAAAGGTTGCCTCAGTGCCAAAGCGCTAACTTCGAACATGAAGATACCCAGTTTGAAACCGACCTGGATCCCTTAAATATTTATAATAATTAATATTGAATAAATATTTGAAAAACTGTAATTACATTAATTGTCATCCACTACAGGTTAAAAGAAATTTATTTCAACTTGATTGGATGAATAAAAACGTATTTTATTAACGATTGAAAATTTGTACAAGATATATATCAAGAGTGTGAGCTAATAGAATGAATTGAGAAAGCAATAAAAATTATAAAAGACTATTCTTTGTTTCTTTCTTTCATACTTTAATTCAATACTTTGACGAAACAATGAAGCTCTGTTGAGACTATGCACGTCCTTGTGCTGTCGAAGAGGACTTGAAGTTACAACTTTTAGTTATGGTTTTTGTTAATATATTGAAAATTATCGTGACGTAAAACACAATTTTCAACGTCTTTTACTTAACAAATAACAACGAACCCAAAGTCTTGTTTACACAACAAACATTTCGTCATATCAGTCAGACGATATTTCAGTGTAGAAACGCTGTTTTTATAATACATTTAGAATTTATCTGCCAGTTAGTAACCACTTCAACTTACTTGGGCAAATTACTTTGGAATGGACACGTTTACAAACTTCGTACTACGTGAAACGTATGATTCAAATATAAATTGCCTCTGGAATTGTTTTATTTCAGAAACGTTTCTGCTCATAATTTTGATTATTTTAATATTACTACCACGGAATAGAATTAACTTTTGGTTTTCTAAATTTAAATTAAGTAATTTATTTTTGATTAGAGAAGTAATTCATTTAATTAAAATAAATAAAAACTCTACACGACAAATAAACCTTTTATTTAAATTCTTATGTACACTTTTAATTGAAAAGCAAACATTTTCACGTAATTATTACAAACATAACTATATTTGAGCTATAATACATTTAATATATAGGCTACAGTACATTGTTAACTCCCTCATGTAATGTTAACTCATTGTGAGGGAGTTAAGAATGTATATATATATATATATATATATATATATATATATATTAAATCTATGTATTAGTTCAAATGTAGTTATTTTTATTAATTTCCTCTGAAAATGATTGCTTTTCAATTGAAATGTACATAAAAATTTTAATAAAAAAGTTTATTTTTAGTGAAAAGGTTTTATTAGGTGGAAGTAATTAGGTAATAAATTAAATTTCCTCATCTGGAACTGCATCGGTAGCTTTCCAAAGACGTAGAACTCAAAATTGCCACCTTTTCCGTTGAAAAATTAAAGAAAGGGCCATGAAATGTACAAAATAAAATTGTTTTGTTTAGAGTAGAAGATTTTAAAACTAATATAAATACATCCCATTAAATACATACAAATAAATAATGAGGTATTGCTAGATTTTTTGTGGCCTACAATTGGTTGTGTAACCGGAAAACGTTATTGGCAGGTCTGAAATCTGTCGACAGACTTATCGTCCATCAAAGTCCTGTTGGAAAAACCAAAAACACTTTGAACAGAAATAGATAGGCATATCTTACTTTTTGTATATAATTTCACAAAGTACTAAATGTCAGAAATCAAAGATAAGGAATGGATGTAGCGCGCGCGCGCGTGCTTGTGCTTGCGTGTGTTTTATCTGTTTTACCTATGTGTTTTACCGTACAGCTTTCATGTCTTCTGTCCATCAGGATGGAAATACCTATTTACTTAGAAATTAATTTATTCATACACATATCTAATTATACAATTGTAATTAAATTAAAAAAGCACAATACAAGAGTAAAAATCAGGTAATGACAAGTACTATAAAGGTGTACGAGATTAGGCGCTTATGTCCATTTCCATGATCAAGTAACGTATACCAGAGGGTTTAATTTTCTATAACGAGTAATATTATGTGTTTTATTTTCATTATAGTTACCTTCTAAAGATGACGGCTTGACCATCGAAATATAACAGTGTTTCTTCTTATATAAGGTTTTTGAATTTTAGTTATGTTTGTGATTATAGTTTGATTTTGTTTTTACTAGAGAGGGGCCGATTCCGATTCTCAATTCTCCCTTGATTTAAATGGCGATTTCAATTCTTATTTAACTGTTAAAATATGTCTGTGTAATTTATGGACAAATTAATTAATTATCGATTACGCCTTATTTAATTATTAGTTGCTTTGAATGACTTAAACGATTAAAGCAAATGACTATTTGAGATCACAAAAATGTTTTTATTATTTATGTCGCAACAACAAAGTAGATCGGAAGCATTTCTGGTCCGTTTGTCACCGCTCTTCTCGCTCTGTTGTGTCACTCACTCGGGAGGGTTCGACTCTCTCTCTCTTTCTCCATCTCCATGTCTGGCCGCCTCTACTCCCGCGGTTCATAGAAGTCAAAAGAAAATAAAGAAAGGTAGTTACAGTTACTTCAGTTGTACGAACTGAAATGGCTATGAAGTTATTTGTAATTGTGAACTGAAGTTCATATTTTTTATTTTAAATAAATCATTACTTTCATCCGATATGTTTGTCAATCTTTCAGAAATCCCTATTCATAAATCAAGGTCGAACGTTTTGTGCAGCCTATTACATTAACACGGAACTTTTAAAAGGCTTCACCGTATGGCCAAGATGTTAACTAAACTCATTACTAGACAATATCATTTAGGCCTATATAACTTGAAAGAGTCGAGAATCGACTTAAAAATCGCGAATCGAAAGAAAACATTGAGAATCGAAATCGGAAACGAAAATTCTAGGTATAGCCCCAACTCTAGTTTTTATTGTACCAAAGCGATAAAGTTATCAGTTGGAAATTCTTGTGAACATACGGTTTGTTTTTGTTTGCAGTGGTAAAAATGCCCTTAACTATAAAGTACCACTGGTGTTGTCCATAGGTTATGAATTTAATGTCTATCTTTACTACCATAATTATATTTTACTATTTATCAATTTAGTGAAATTCGCCACTTCCATCTACAGGTGTCCCAGGGAGAACGATGAAACTTATCAGAGCTTGTTCCTCGGGTAAAAGTAACGTAACAAATTCATATAAACATAGCACTGGAAACTCATCGTTAACGAGTTACAGCTGACGAAAGATTTCGCCTGGATATCAGTTTCCCCCCTACAATCAAACTATCCTGAAATTTGTGGTAGTTATTTAAAGTTTAAAATTTGTGGATTTTATGTAAAATGAACTGATAAATTGAAAGAAGTCCCAGACCTGAAGCTACAGTAATTTTAAAATTATCTGACGAAATACTCAAATCTTGGTACGAAATCCTATTATGTGGAGGTTTGAAGTACATTTAACTTTGATAAATGATTACAGATACGGATAATATGCGAACAAAACTTGTAGAGAATTTGATTGTAAAACATACATTTAAAAAAAAAATAATTTCCTACTTAAATCTAAACAAAAATTTTTTTTTTTTTTTTTTTTTTTTTAAATATTACAATTAATATAAATATATACATATGACAGAATAACAATATTAAGTGGCAAAATAGAAATCGAATCCCTTTCTTTGCAATTTTCCATTTTCCTTTCTATGTATCCTGTTTATCTATTATTTTTGTTTGTTACTTACTATTTATACGCTTTCTTTCTATTGTCTAGTAGTTTCTTTTCGCACTGTTAGTTTGTGAAGCAAGGTTTGATACATTTAATCCAGTTTGTTTATTTTATTCTTATCATTCATTTTTAATCCTAGAGCATTATTTATGATATTGTGTGGTAACCATGGCAGCAATTTAAGGTTGCGCAATGGGGTTTTCAGAAACAACAAGATGGAGGCAAAAAAAATATTTATATACATCTTTGAAAGGTACATTTCTAGCTATGGGAAAGTTGGCTCTGTGCCAAAGCTTTAGACTTCGAAGTTGAAGATACCTAGTTCGAATCCGACCTATAGGCCCTACTACCCCCAAATTTTTATAATTGAATTATTGATTAAATCTTTGAAAAAACTGTATTAACATAAATTGTCATCCACTATAGGTTAAAAAAATTTGTCTGAGCTTGATTGGATGAATAAAATCGTAATTTATTAACGATTGAAAATCTGTACAAGATATATATATCAGGAGAGTGTGAGCTAATAGAAGTAATTGAAAAATTATGTAGAATAGACCAATTATCACACACACGCGCGCGCGCGCGCGCACACACACACACACACACACAAGCTTAAATATGTAATTTTTTATTTTAATGCACAACACTTTATTCGCCTCGTACTTGTGCCCAAGGTATATTGTTGCTGAAACACTTGATGTTCTTCATGGACATGATTTGGTTGTAGTTCAACAAAAACTAACGTTGGAAATGACAAATTTGTCTGCAGACACTAATACACTGAAAAAAAAACATGTTCGCATTTGGACTTTTCTTAGAATTACAGACTATGATATACATTATCATGTATTAAAAAATAATACTACGGTCAAAAAAAGGGACAGAAACAAAAAAAGGGTGCAACATTTTTTTTTTAAATTTATAATTGTTTATTTTTAAGTTGTAAATATATTGCGAATTCCACAGAAACAGAATATCAGAAATATTTCTTATAGGCTGCACCTGTTCAATAGAAAAATTTACTTATAACAACAGGTTTTTTTTACTTGCCAGTTAACCTGATTTTATCTCCACAAGTAGGTAACTTTGCGCTGTTGTTCCAGCTGATGCTTAAATTTAAATTATTTAAATTGTAAGCAAAACAGTTTATTTTTACAAATCGTAGTTCTGGTGTAAAAACCTTTCAGTCAGTTTGTTTATACGCTGTGCCGGTGGAATAGCCATCTGCCTAAGGTGTGCTATTTCCAGAATTGTTTACAATATCATACTTCAGTCAACTAGTAGCATTCAAGAGGATACAATGACTGAGTAATGGTCCAGTTTCTCTCGTGTATGTTTATAATCTCTTCAAGTAGGCCTAGTACTGTATATAAAATAGTCAATAGCTTGTCCACCCGAGACTTGTAAATATTTTTCGTTCAACTCATAAAAATGTACTGTTATTAATTGTGTTGCGATGTGGTTTACCTTTAGACTAACGAGGACTTTTATTATTTATTGTCCCTTTTGTTCTGCAATCGTCCTGCAACGGCGCGACGAAAGCAGTAAGGGTTTGCCGTTATATGCACCGTTAGGTATTCCATAGAAAACTGAAAACAAGTTAAATGTAATCTGAGTCTGCAACAATGCGTCGACTGAATACAGCGTTACAGTACAGTCCCTGTCCGCAGGACATAGGCATATTTTACCAAATACGCCATAATGATACCGCAACATCTATCATTTTGCCATCCCAAAACCTGGAAAACGTGTGATGGATATTAGGTTCAACTGATAAAGTTTTAAAGGATCTCTAGCTTCGAGAAACTAAACGACACCTATGTTTAGCTCAGAGGTAAACTCCTTTATGTAGCTTAATAATTTTAAAAGATCCGTGTACGCCTATAAGCTATACGCATTTTTCGCCTGTCACAATGTTCTGACGTCTTACTCTCACCATATGTGAAAACTTGATCCTGTAAGCATCTTTCGCAAGATTCCTGGTGTACACATATTTTGTTGTACGCGTATTCTTATGTTCCCCCAGCAACCTCAAGAATAACGTTTGTATAAAGGGGGAAACATTTTGTTATTTTGGATTTCCAAAGCTCTTTTGTATTGCCCTGGCGGTGAATATGGTAACTAGAACGTAGCTACCTTTGCTGACCAAAAAACTATTTCTTTGTAAGGAACATAAATTGACTTTTATAAAAAAAATTATCGTAAGGAATATCGGCTTACGCTGGATTTTGAGCACAATAAAGGGGGTATATAATAAAGGCCTTCTATTGGACGCGTCTTGGGACCATCTAAACATTAACACATATTACGTGGGATAGTGTAATAAATGGGAGCATTTTTCTGAGGTTTTTACTTGTTCGGAGATTATTATAAACGCTGCTTTGGGCATCTGTGATTATTTCTACGTATACTGCTGCCAATTTGAACGAAAAATAGGCATTTGAAAGTAAATTAGTTGCTTACACAATCTCGCAATAAAGCTGAGTGTAATGTTTACTGACGAAGTTAGCATTGTTGTAGAAACGCGCTTGATTGACATTTAATATTTTATTGTGAGACTGTAACTGGTTAGCCAAGTAAGTACGGCATTGTAAGTAACTTACATTCTATACTGTAGATCAATTGATATCCAGGTCTTGCTTACAGCCATTCGTAGACTTTAGTATTGCCACTCTGTCAGCTGGTTAATGAGAAGGTTACCTATAGAGAAATGATAGATTATTGAGAAACATGATTTTTGGAACTTAAGAACTGAAAGAATTTTTATTAATAAACTAATTTAACCTAATCGGCTTTTACTTTTCAAGTCGAAGTCACAACGGAATAGCCTAATAGTTCTGGTAGGTCCACACTGCCACCACTACCGTTTGACCCATTTGCCAAAGTAGGCCATCAGACCTAATCAGTATTAATTTGCATACAAATGCTATTGTGTTAGTTATTGACAGTAGAGATGGGTATACTTGTAATGGATAATTAATTTTGTTTTTGTTATTTCACTGAAAATATTTTTTCTACAGAATTAAGTAAACTAAAACCCAAAAATATTATTTGATTCCATCTTCAACCTAAGTAGTTTACTCTTATACACTTTGACTTGTATTAATATGTAAACTTGCCAATATGAGTATTTACTTTTTGTTACATCAGAAAAGGCGTTTCGGGAGATGTGCCCCATTGTCAAAGTTACGTTCTGTTTGACAATAAGACACATCTCCTGAAACGGCCTTGTTTACAATAAAGATAAGTAAGTTTATATATTAAAATATATTAAATTTCATAAGTGAAAAGGTGTATTTGTTTTAAATTTTATTTAAATTAAAAAACCGCCAATGTCACTATTTTTAAAGTGTATTGTATCTAAACATTTAAGAATAAATGCAAAAATACAAAAATTTCAAAGTTAAATGCAAACATAATTTGAAGTAGTTTCTTAAAAGGGCTTCTAGTTGTATTAGAAATGTATTATATTTGGTTCCCGTTGTCTTGTTTTCTTGTTGGCCTTGTTCTAAATAAAACAAAATGCACACAGACTAGCACACGAGAAATATGAGGTGAAAGGTAAAACAAAATAAAGCATTCAACACTTTCAATAGGTCTGAGTCTATAAGAAGTAACATTTGGTAATGTGCTATCAAATGAGTCAGATGGCAGGTAAATTCATCTGTACTACATCCATACCCCCGTGGGCATTATGTTTATTACATTGTCGTTTATTGTCACACTTGTTAAGTAGATAAATATACAGTACGTCTAGAATAGTGATTAATCATCATTATAGTTCATTAATCGATTTGTTTTTGCTATTTCACATAAGTTACTTATAATTACATTCTAAACAAAAAACCTTATTTAAAACCTCGGGAAGCAAAAATATTCCTTAAAAATTTCGTTAAATATTGAAACTAAAACATAACCTCACTTGACAAACACAGGCTACTTTTGTATTAATAAATTGTTTTAAACATTACCTCACTATATAATAAAGCTATATTACATCACATTATTGTAAAGCTATAATAAATTATAGTTACAAATTATCTGGTTATTTTGTTAATTTACTTGTTTCATTTATTGTTACAGTAAAAAACAAAATTGGACTACTCTTAAATATTGACTACTTGATAAAAAAATATAAATTTTTAAGGTTTAATGCACAAATTCTTTAATATTTCAGGTGCTTTAGAATAGGTAAATTTATAATAAATTATCTCTGAAGCAGTAAACAGGTAGGCTTTTTCAGGTTTCATATGATTAGATGTGTGTATCGTATGTACACATTGGAATTATTGGAAATTATACAACACAACCTTAGGCAGATAAGAAACAAGGACTGGAAAGACCAAACAACTAACTTATATGTTACATATAGTTAAGATAATGGTTTTATAATTTTAAAATATATATAAATATAACTACTTTGTTTTATAAATATAGTAAGTTCAGAGTATCTTGTTAGGATGCATTTGGTCAGAAAAAGCACTGGTTCACAAACGTAAGCTAAACGGTTGCTGACGTGAAAGAGTGATCCTATTTTCCTCGGGCTCATTAAAAAATGTAATATTAAGACGTACGAGGTTAACTTAGTTTAGAAAGCATGTTCCCCAAACAAAACTTATAGGATACTTTGTAATAACATTGTATTCATAAGTATGCTTTAACAATTTATTGCCTTTGGGGCGAGGGCATATAAAGGAAGCTATCCTGGCAGACCAGGTCTTCTAGCGAGTTGTGAACATGTCAAGTCGTGTACTGGCGGAGGAAACGAGATTGCTGAAGAAGCTTTTAGGTGTTCCAAGGCGAGGCATGCTCAGAAATAAGGAAATAAGACAATAGAAATCTGTTGCGTCATAGATTTTCTGGGAAAAGAGTAGGGAATAGCGAACAGTTTGCATCGCCAATGGTATCATACAGTAGGCTATAATATATTTAAAATCAAGTATCTCAAGATTTATTTCACATTCTCAAAAGTCTGTAAAACCCGAAAACAGTATTCTTGCACACTAATTTGGAACATACTGTGGTGGTTTTGTAATAAATAATGTTCAATCATTCTCTAACCTCAATAATGTTTGATTAGCCTTAAGTATAGCCTATTTCGGTTGTAAAGAAAACGTCCTCAAAATTTTATATTTTGAGGCAATAAAATACAAAAATACGGAAGCATTTTCAATTTTTTTCCTTTTAAGAAAACTACTTTGCAATCAAGATGTACAGAAGGTTAAATGATGAAAAATTATTATGGCTAGAGACTGTGTGTGTGTGTTATTATCCGAATATAATAATAGTTTAAATTTGTCTCAAAAGTTTTACGGTTTTGAGGATATGACTGAAGGTGTAAATATATTATTTTTAAGAATACGCATTAGAAAAATGCTCAAATTTTCACTATTCTTAAACTCGAAAGAACGTTTTTTTGTACTTATAAGGTGAGAGGAAGATAGAAAAGATGTGAATATACATCGCATTTAGATAAGAACATAAAAACACAAGCTAGTTGTTGTAGGGGAATTTTGTCATCACTTTATACAGTAGACCCCTTCCTACCGAGGCTAAGGGGGCTCTAGAAGTTACATACAGTGAGAGGCTATTGTTATCTCAAATTTTCGATTTTGTTATTGAATTCATTTAACTCGATTCCGTTCATGAGATGAACTGAAGTTAATCAGACAGAGAGGGACGTCCTAAGAAAGACTGAGACATTAGAATGTTTATATAATTTACAATAAGGGATGTCACGTAAATCCCTGTAAATATTTATAGGACATTTGTGTGTAAATAAATACTATGTATATTAACTTCGCTACACTGTTTTCTTGTATTCACTAATCACTTAGATTATAATGTACTTTAACAAGTACTTTGTATAAGTACATTATAGTGTATGTAATATATATATTAAAATTAGTTAATTATTACAAACTGATAATAGTATTTGGAATAAACTGACAAAACATTTATATTATCATTATATGTTGATAATTATTTCGAACTCATAATATGGAATTTAAACAAAACTTCTATACCAGAATTAAATTTGTTTTGTCATACGAAATACTGACTTTACATAATAAAACTAGAAATGCTTATACATAAAACTTTCATCAGCGCACTGTATTTTCTTACATTTAATTTTTTCCTTATTGACATTAATATTGTGACCAATACTTTCGGCATCTAACATCAATAGCTTATGCAATGATTTAAGTGCCAGGCATTACAACTACTGTCCAATAGTAGGATATACTTAATATAATTTGGGAGTATATTGACTGTATTTTACAAGAATAAATATTTCAGGATTTTAAACATAACACATCCGCCAAAACGAAATTGTGCCGACGATTGCAGCTAGTCTGACTGATCTTGCCTTGCAAGTACTAAATTCCTTCAAGTTGTGTAATAATGAACTGTTATTTCGAAAAATTCTTCTAGAAACTTCCATTTACATTAATTTAAAACAGTATTTTAATATAATCTTCAAATTTCTTTTATGACGTAAATTGTAGTGAGTTTAAATTTAAGAACTGTGCTCAAACAACTCAGTTGAACTTTAAAATTAAATTCCGGCTTATGGGTTTGAGATGGATTTAAGAATAAAACTTTTACCTTTTGATAGAATATGACAAGTTTTGTTGTATTTGTATAAGCAAATAGGTAACAGACTTTGGCAATATATCTACGTAGTTGTTTTTTCTATGTTATTTCAGAACGCACTATGGTCAGGTACTAAATTTAACAATTTCTCGGCTTAATTTGTAGCGTCGTCTTAAAGATAGTGCAAGACTTGAAAGAAACCGTTGTTGTTAGAGCGACTTTCAGCCTTCAGCCAACACGCAGCATGCTGCATGCATTCAAACCGGTTTCTTCCTCAAGAACTTTCGTAATTGAAGGCTATACTTCATTGTCTGTCATTTGTGAAGTAAAGTTCTGAGAACAGGTTAATCGTGTGAGTTTAAAGTAAGACTAGAATTCAGAAAATTATCTCCTTTACCAGTTTACTACTCGTGATGTGTTTGCATCAAATTATCAGAATTATTATTTTTAATACAATGAAATTTATGTGATTGTGGACATCTAGTTTTATTTAAAATTTTGATGTATGAATTGTTAAGGCTTCGTTCTTAAATACTCTGATACGACCGAACCGTTTTTCCAAAGAATAGAAGTCAATAATGGCATACATCAAAAACTTTCATTCATAATTTGCTGTATGGAGGTGGCAGTTTTAAAAATAAATTTTAAAAAAATACTCAACCGACTTTTTCCTATTATTGATATATCTTGCGTATTCATAAAACTATTTTTATTAACGTGTGAAAAAAAACATACAAAAAAGGAAATTCTGATAAAACAAATACACCACGACATGCTCTTGTCATTTTCTTTCTTCAAATGTCGTAAATATTTTTTAGGACACAGCTCTGCAACAACTAGGCAACAATAACATTGAAAGGAACACTGTTATAGTACGTGCCACATAGCTTAGCATGTAGGGGAAAGGTAGTCCGAGTTGCTCCCACTACGCTTCCCCTACGTTCATTGTATATCCGACTCAAATTGAAAATAGCTGTCGACCTCAGTAATGCTGACTGATTGGACTGAAGTTACTGCGAGTGAGCCCAGACTTCATCAAACACTCCGTAATTTGTTAAATCTATAATGCTTACTGCGCACATAGTTGCTACTCCTATTTGTGTGTGTGTGTTTTTTAAACGAATTATGTTGTTTGATATTGTTATGCTTATATTTTTTCGTACTTTGTAAATGTCTGATGTATATTTGGAAATAATTATTAGGGTAAGCAAATTAATTTACTTAATAGAGATGCTAGTACGTGACTCATTAAGGAAACTGCAAGTGATAAGGCACGTCCGAGGTAACCTGGGTCTACAAAATGATTAGGCAGGGTCACCAAGACAAGGCCTATAAAATTGATTAGAAAACCAACCTGTGTTTCAATTTTTTTCTTTCTGCCTTATAAGTACGGCGAACATTTTAGCCGTAAGAAAATCATTTACAAACCTACTAATAAAAATGGGAAGATGAATAGAGATGTTCTATCTCGATAACTTTGTGAGTTGAATCTTGGAAAAAATTACTATTCTTCTTGGAATCGAGATTCGATTGTGAGTGTCAGTATGCGACATCGATTCCCAAAACCTTAGAGTCTTTTCCGAGTTCGACTCGCTGAGAAATTCTAATTATCGTTGGATTTTTTTGGTGTTTTTATATCGAAATTTTTTTGTTTTAGCTTCTATTTTTATTGTTGAGTGTGCACAAAACAATTACTAATTTTACAAAGCATTTTACGAAGAAAATTTAATTTTAGTTTTTAATCTAGTGCAATATATCCCCAGTAAATGGACAGCTAGAGTTTATATACATTTGATGTTCATGGTTCAACACATATTTATTTTCCACTTTAAAATTATATGATCAGACTATAGACTATATATGTTACTTAGGTACAAAAATTAAATAAAATTCTTGTGCGCCAAAAATAAATCAATCTGATAGACTTGAACATTGACTTAACGATTTTCTAAATTCTACATTTGTTGTATTTGTAGCAAAAATGTTTTCTCTCATACTTACACTTATTTTAATGTACATTTAGCAAAATACTACTGTATTTGCTTTTGGGGAGTCGGAGATAGCCTATACGGAGACACTTCATTACAAGCATGCTGGAAATATGATATTACAATCCACTTTTAGTTGTAGTCATTGCTAAACCTCCGAAATCCTACTCCTAAAAAAAATTGCTTGTGGTGGGATTGGCCAACAGAAGTGAAACGTCATTTGAAGAATGTAGTTAAAAAAACCTTTTATTAGATGTTGAAAAATGTACTGAATACAATTTTATGCATTGAATTTAATTGAAATCTGTTCTTTAAGTATCAGATGCGCCTAAAGAAATATTAATTTTAAAAATTGGATTACAAATATGTAACTTATTTTCATATTTAAAAGTGCAGTAAGAAATGAAATTTATTGAAATATAATTTAATATGTTCATATTTATCAGCTAATGAATAATATTGAAAAATAACATTTTTACTTTGTAAATTAAATAAAGTAACAAAACCTATTTGTTAAGGCAGCTGTAACATACGTACAAAATAACCTATAACATAAATTCAATTGACCACGATTTTTCAAAATGGTACTGTATTCAACCCACAAACTTTATTTTTCAAAATTAAATATAACGTGCATTAGTTTGTAATTGCTATTGTCGAGGTGAACTTAAAGTAAACATGTGCCGATGGGTTGTGTTTGTACAATGTTAGGAGTGTCGATGGTGGTTACTTGAAAAATAAGGAAAGCTTAAAGAGAAGACTTTCTGAAACTTTACTTGAAGAGAATGTAGGCCTAGTGCTAAATGATAAGTAAGGTGTTGAAGAATATTTCAAAAAAAAAAAAAAAAAAATAGTAAAGATATGAAGAAAAAATGTAAAATTTGTTTGAAATTATGCATTTACCTAGGCCTATGATAAGGGCTGCTTACAAACATTCTCCCCCACTATGCAAAATTTTGTTATTTCATGTATGATCTACATATATTGAATTAAATTTAAACATATTTACTACAAAGATAAATAGTTTTATTGTCACCATTATAACGTTATTATATTTTTAAAATCTCCTAAAATTTGAGATATAAATTATGAGAAAAAAGAGAATAAGTTATTACCTGAGTTAAAATGAGATAGTTTATTAACTAATAGTTACCTAAATTATTACTTACATTTACGTACCAAAATTATTGCTTATTTCATTATTCTAAGAAATAATAATTAATCTTAATACTTCATTTAGAATCACGCAAACCTAGGTTGAGAAGGCATTAAGGATGTTTATTTATTCTAAATAAATATAAAAGGGAACTGTTGACAGCTCGCTTACAGATCATTATTGATATCTTTATGTTGGATACTCTACAACTGGACGTCGTTGACTGCGGTGGTCTACTTTAAACCTAGAGAGGAGTCATCTATAGTCTATCCATTTTGGGAAGGCGGGTAAAAGATTAAGTCACCGCCCGAGCTCCCAACAATAGCTTGGGTCAGGCGCTCGGCGGCCGGCCGCCCGCGCTAATGAGGCGTAAAAAGCACTCCACTCCAAAATAATATCACATAAAAGTAAGCGTATTTTTTAATTTTTTATTACAGTTTTGATGTCTACGTGTGATTTCATGAAAAACTAGTCCAAACACGACGGAGTTATGTCAATTAGTAAAATTAGTGGTTACAAAAAATTGTAGTGAGTACAATTTTACTAATTGACATAACTCCGTCGTGTTTGGACTAGTTTTTCATGAAATCACACGTAGACATCAAAACTGTAATAAAAAATTAAAAAATACGCTTACTTTTATGTGATAATATTTTGGAGTGGAGTGCTTTTTACGCCTCATTAGCGCGGGCGGCCGGCCGCCGAGCGCCTGACCCAAGCTATTGTTGGGAGCTCGGGCGGTGACTTAATCTTTTACCCGCCTTCCCAAAATGGATAGACTATATCACTGCACTTGCCCCTTGCTGAGGAAGCGAGAGTTAATATTTTGGCCAACTCTGACAAGCCTGCTTCATAATTCTCACTGACAGTGATGTTTAGCATGAATAGAAATTATATCTGGTACATGAAATGCCGTACCCTTAAGGGAAGCGTCCAAATGTCAGTGATTAGCATCATTGGGATCAAAAGGACATTACATACAGGTGTAGGAGGGCGGAAGCTACGTTATTTACACCACTGTTACTGATATTTGGAACTGCTCAAAACTGATAATGTTTTTCCATCTTTAAATGATTATTCACAAATTTTCCCCATTTCCTAAATGCACAAATCATTGATGTTATGAAATACTAGTTGACCGAGATTTTGATCCCATTTGACTCTGGTTCTTATTACATGATTTAATCTGTCAAAAATTACAAAGTGGTTTTGACTGATCCTATCCATTTTTCTGATCTTTGCCCCTCATTTTGTAATGTTTGTTTTAAACTACATAATCTGTATCTGTTTAACGTAATTATCTTTGAAGTATTTTTTCTGAATTTTTCCGATTTTTCTCCACTAATGTCAATTTGTCCTGAAAGTTTTCTATTTTGGCATGACTCTTAGTAATTGTATCAAGATGACAAAAAGAACTTTGGGCCGTTTTTGACTTGTAAGATACTCTTCCTTCCAGCAATCCTGCCCAGTAAAGTTTGTAGAAAAGAAAACCTGTCACTATCATAAACCATTCTTCACAAAGAGCTTATAGGTTAGTTTCCAATAAAAATGTCAACGCTTCCCATTCTTCCAAATTAAGGGTCTGAAAGCTGTATTCTCCAAACTGCCATGTCAATTGTCATGTTTGGCAAGTCCTGTTCAGTTAGTTGTACCTGAAATTTTAGTTTTTTCGTGTAACTTGTGCATCGTGACCTGGTGGGGACACTTTTTAAGAACTGACTTCAATTGAATTTGTTGAAAAAATGTGTATTCACTAAACATCTAATGAAGGTTTTTTTTCAATAAAATATAAAAGTGATAAGATAAAAGTGATAAGATAAAAATTTAATAAAAAATGTATAAGTTCACATTTTCGGCGATTTTCGTTGAAAATTTTGCAATAACTTTTAGTTCTAATTTGTTATTTGTAGTTCAAATTTTGGAAATGTTAAAAAATCTGTTTTCTTGTTTCTTTCATTATAACAAATGTTTAGGTAATTTATCATTATGCAAAATTAAATGTATTTCTTAAATCAAGATTTTTGTAGATGTAGCTATAAAAGTTTTACTTCTGTCGGCGCTCGTCCTAGTGCCACAACCTATTTTTTTATAAGGTGTATGGTTACATTATTAATGCTTCAGTCGTTTCAGTACTTCTCGAGTGCACTGAATAACAAAGATTTTCAAATGTTTCCCTTTATTTTTCGAATTCTTAGTTGATTAGTTATAATTTTTGATTCGATTTTCTGTTCAAGCTGTTCTGTCCCTATTGGGGATCGATGTATCAGGATCGAATCTATGATTTTCTACTTTAAAAAATTTAAGAACAAATTTAAAGATTTAAATAAAACCTATTTTTATTATTTAACAAATATTACTCTAAGTAGTATTAATTATTTATATTTTTAACGTCGGTTTAATTGTTAGGTTGATAGCGCTGATAGTAATGTACTTCTCAAATATCTATAGTATATGAATTTCGCTTTTGCGGCATCTGGTTGTCGACGAAACCTCCATTGTGCAACCTTAATTTGTTGCCATGGTTACTACACATTATCATAAAAAATAATCTAGGATTAAAAATGAATGAAAAGACTAAAATAAACAAACGAACTATATTAACGGTATCGAACCTTGCCTCATAAACGGTTAATGCGAAAGAAAACCTAAAAGAAACTATAAAACAATGCAAGCGACGAAAAATAGAAAGCATATAAATAATAACAAATAGTCTAACACCATACATAGAAAGGGAAATGGAAAATTGCAAGGGAATTCGCTTTCAATTTTGTCACCTAATACTTTTATTCTGACATATGCATATACATATTTATACAGTATTAATTGTAATTGTAAAATAAAAAAGAAACTAAAATAATATTTTTCTTTGTTGATTTAAGTAGGAATTGGTTTATTTTTTTACATATTACTTGTTTATCCTTAATTCTGGGTGGCTTCTCCTTAAAATACATATCACGTTAAGGGCATGTTACTGCAAATTTTACCTGAAATCTCATTCTTTACATCTGAGCCCCGCGCCCATGGTTGGATCTGCCTCTGCAGCATATATAACTTTGTTTGTCTCTTTAACGTGATTTTGCTGTTTCATTGTTTCGGGACGAGACATGCCCATTACTTATTTAATAGTTCAATAGTGAGTTTTATTGTCAAGCTTTGTGGCTATAGAGGCAGGGGCAATGCGCAAAGTAAAGTGAACTGTGTAACACTAAAAGGCATTTTAAAAGAAAAGAGTGGCACGCAGAATGTTGACAGATGGACGACATGACAGTGGTTTTTTCTCAGCAGGCTTGGTGCTTGTTGGGGATGGTTGTAAATCTTTTAGAATGTATCCGGCAATTTACAACGCTAGGCTGGCACTGGCCGTCTGAGATGTGGCTGACGACGCGACGGGCCTAGTTCCAGGCCTCAGGAACAACGGGGCAAATCGATTCGCTCCGGAGACTCTCTCTCTATTCTGCTCAGTAAAGACTGAAGTCTGTAGACGGAAGACTGTGTTTATTGTAGACATGTTTTCACTTTA
Source organism: Prosapia bicincta (assembly GCA_036971475.1). Classification (NCBI taxonomy): domain Eukaryota; kingdom Metazoa; phylum Arthropoda; class Insecta; order Hemiptera; family Cercopidae; genus Prosapia; species Prosapia bicincta. The sequence goes on from JBAIZL010000002.1 coordinate 161,655,790, forward strand.
GAACAAAATTTTATCCAATGTAGTGTCCCGATGCGCACTAAATTTTGACGTATAACCTACTATAATCACGATGGTTTTAAAATGACTTGCAAAGGGGTTGTTAACTATAAACCGTATTTACTGTAATACAAGTACAGTCTTACCATTTTAGCCATGAATATTTTCACCGTTAACTTAAACACTCCAGTAGTTCTTTTGAAAACCAAACCCCTAAATTCTTTAACCATATGGTTCTTCTTCTCTCTTATCTCAGTTTTTCCTTTTAGTAGCCTATTACTATAAGTAAATTATTGCATAACTAAGTGAACACTTTAGAATACTTAGTTATGCAATACTTGCTCATAGTTTAATCAGTGAATTCAAGATAATTACAAGCAACGATTTTAGTATTAGCTGGATTAAGCCATATCGCTGTCTGATTAGCATAATGTGCCCAAGCTTTTACGTTCCACGGTATTATACTTTGATTTAAAGTAGAATAGGAATGGGTTTGTGGTAGGTTTGGGATACGGTGTTGTCAGATCGAACACTGTGACAGTCAACCCGCCACTGCTAGCCGCTAATACAGTCAAGAGTACCTAGTTGGTAAAATCTTTCATTAACTTACAGATTTTTTTCCATAAACAATCATATTCTTTATTCTGAATTTAATCCTTTCTATTTGAACTGCTTTCATTATTGAAAAACTGTTTTTTCGTATGATGAGGCGTGAAGTATATCTCATAAATACCACTTCAATTATTAACCGGAGTTAATTCGGAAATTGAAAAAAGTATGTAATTAATAATATATAACATGCAACAATTATTTAAATACTATCTTATATATTAAAATGTTTTTCATGCATATAGGTTAGAAGTTTGAAGTGATTGTACAAAGAAAAGTTTAGTTTGACAGTAATACGATGAGTGTTTCACTTTCACACTCGTAAACAAATTTAATTCATTTACACACAAAAAAACGAACTAAATATATACACTTTCACCATTAAATATCTACATAAATTTACATAAAAAGTGAAATTTACTATATATATATATATATATATATATATATATATATATATATACACACACAATTTAAGGTTATAAAATTGAGGTTTTTCATATGGAAACTCTACGGAAAGTTAAGTCAGTGCCAAAAAGTGCTAGATTTTGAACATGAAGATACTCAGTTCAAAACTGACCTAGCCCAACCTAACCTCACCCACGCAGCAAGATGTAAACCTCCTATTCGCTCAGAAGTCCGTAATCCTCACTCTCTCTGGTTGATTTCGCCTACGTGTAATCCTATTCTGTTTTAAATCAAACCATAGTGCATCTTATTCAATATATTATAAACACACGACTGTTGGACGCATTCTTAGTACAATATAGGCCTACTCTTAACGTTATCCCTCACAACCACGCTTCCAATTTTTCAATCGAGGCTTCAGTTAACGTTTCGCTGAAGCCATGTATGAATTATGCAGTCTGTCTTAGAAATGAATTAAATTGAGCAACATGGGCGCATGCTTGGGCCAGTTTCTTTTTGTGTGTAACTGTTTGCAAACCCTGGAGTGTAGAAGGATTACAAATGAACTAAAATAAGATCGATAATGCCAACTTACAGATTTACAGTATGCTACATTTTAAAATTTAATTTTAAATTTAGTTTTGTCTTCTAGGAATAGAAAGTATCTGTTTTGTCCTGAGGTTGTAGAATATGAATTAGAGTTTAGGTATTAATTTTAAATGTTATATTATTACACAGTGGCGTCTAGGTTTTTTTCCATGACCATAATTGTAGTTTTCGTCAGAGAATGAAAGAAAAAATGCTACATTTGGCTTTAAATAAATTTCTACAATTTGTTTCCCCTTCTATTATATAGTCTGTGTATTTATAGAGATAGATATGTTTTTTGCGTTTTGTTTCACTTTAAAATAATTATAGACAAATAATATACTGAAATGAGGAACATGAAGTGAAAAATGTCGAATATTTCTCTTTTGGTGTAGTTAGCTGGAACTTAACTAGTGGAGGTCAAATTGGACATTTGTTAATGCATACTTTATATCGATATACTATAACATCTAGACATGTTTATGGGAAGGCCATTAAATATTTAATGTACTGTAATAATGACGTCATCGATGACAGATATAAGAGCTAGTTCTTTCCTGAAGTTATGCATGTTCATTACAGTATTTTTGAAAAATACTGTAATTCTGGGTAAAGATACAATATGTTTATACAACTTTTTTTACTTAAATTATTTAAAATACATTCTGAAACTGAAGTAGGTTATTTTAACTATCGCAAAACAGTGACTAAAATTTGAAAACTTGAAAACATTACTTTAACGCATAAACACACATGAAATTGATAATTTTTTTATATAACAGAGCACAATTTTATACTATATTAAATTGTATATATCGATTTTACAATCTTGCAACAAAATATTCCTTTTGAATAGGTTTGGTTGTAAACAAAATAATAAGTTTTGTTAACGCTAACGTTCTAGGCTTTTTCCTTTTTATATCCAAATCTGCCGTAACTGTATATATTTAGTATCTGCAATTTTGTTGTGTATAAACTACTGTGAAAAAGCATTAGAAACCAAAAACAAAATAAAATTTCCTTAATTCAAGATCAGAAAGTGACTATACTATAACTACTTCACCAATCATATAGCAGGCGCGTATCCAGCGACCTGCTTTGGGGGGGGGGCGATCGATGCATTATATATATATATATATATATATATATATATATATATATATATGTGTGTGTGTGTGCTCGTGAGTGTATGTAAAAACATAGAACAGAAAAAGTTCTTTCTACGCTTGCGTTAGAAATCGGTAACGTGATAAAGATTCGTAGCAAATTAGACTTTTTAATAAATAATTATTCCAGTTTCGATAACACTTATGGCTAGAGAATATTATTAATTTCGTAATAAGCTATTATTATAAAAATGGTTTATTAATTATTATAAGTAGTTATTCTTCCAACACGAACAATTCCGGAGTCAACTGCGAATATTACGCTTGCAAAATTACGTATTGAAAATCATATGTTCGAGACTAAGCTTCACTAGCGCTATCTGTTGTTAAAACGTTTAGACGTTTACGAGGGTATGCGAAGGAAACGCGTCACATTTTCAAATTAAAATTTTATTTTTTATATACAATAAAAGACGAATTAACTTAAGTAAAAGTCTAATTTAATAGAAAGTCCTAATTTAATAATATATTGTCCATTTTTAACCCAAAGTTCTTGAGAATTGGGGGGGGGGGCGATCGCCCCCCCTTGGATACGCGCCTGTATAGTCAATAGGAAGGGAACGACGCGGCGTTCCCACTCTCCTTTTCCCAAGAATCTGATATAGGCGACCCGTGCTTTTCCCCGAATCAAAACTCAACAATGACTGAAGAGCTTGAACTACTTTACACAGCTGTTAAATAAATTATACTTGAATAAAAAGTATATTAGCCTATATTATGACAATTTAAATTGAAATGGGGATTTTCGAACGCCTTTCTCGAACAAATCATTAATTTAAACACATAGTGAAATTATCCCATGCTTATTTTTCAAATCACCAGGACCTGATGGTACGACATCTTGAAAACAGTCCCGTTGTGCCTAAGGATTTATGCCTGTTACTGAATCGTTCCAAACTCATAGCATGCAGTCCTGAGGCACATGAACATCAAAGTAACGTCAACTAGAACAAGACTGACAATACCACATGTTTCAGCACTGCTTTTTATCAACCTAAATGACCCAAGAATTCAAAACTGGAAACCAGTCTGGTTTTCATATGTTGAAACACGGCTACTAAAGCATAGAATTGTTGATGATACAAGAACCCGACGTGCTAAGCCTTGAAACACTATTACTGGTGCAGTAGGTGAAGATATTGCAGAGATCTTGTAACCCATTCAGATGTAGTTCATTTTGAATAATGAATATGCGTAATACCAGTAATTAATGTTCACTGTTATTGATTGTAAACTGTGTAATTAATAAAAGTGTTCACAATATCGGGAGATTTTACTCTTCCAGTCCCACCCATCTCGTCTTTTTAGGATAAAACTATTAGAGTAGTTATTAAAACAGCAAATTATTTAATGTGTGTCTGCAGGCGCGTATCCAGAGACTTGCTTTGGGGGGGGGGTCGATCGATGCAATATATATATATATATATATATATATATATATATATATATATATATATATATAATATGTGTGTGTGTGCGTGTGCGCTCGCGCGCTCGCGTGTGTGTATGTAAAAACATAGAACAGAAAAAGTTCTTTCTACGCTTGCGTTAGAGATCGGTAACGTGATAAAGATTCGTATCAAATTAGACCTTTTAATAAATAATTATTCCAGTTTATAACACATGACTAGAGAATATTATTAATTTCATAATAAGCTATTATTATAAAAATGGTTTATTAATTTATATAAGTAGTTATTCTTCCAACACGAACAATTCCGGAGTCAACTGCGAATATTAGGCCTACGCTTGCAAAATTACGTATTGAAAATCATATGTTCGAGACTAAGCTTCACTAGCGCTATCTGTTGTTAAAACGTTTAGACGTTTACAAGGGTATGCCGAGGGAACGCGTCACATTTTCAAATTAAAATTTTATTTTTTATTTTCAATAAAAGACGAATTAACTTAAGTAAAAGTCTAATTTAATAGAAAGTCCTAATTTAATAATATATTGTCGATTTTTAACCCAAAGTTCTTGAGGGTTGGGGGGGGGCGATCCACCTTGGATACGCGCCTGGTATGACAGTGATGATAATACCTGCTTACACGTTTAAAGTTTATTACAAGTATCTTGAAACCAATATAACCAATGCACTCTTTGGTTACACACTGTCTTTAAAGCTAACAATCGGGCACCACCTAATAAAAGGGTGTTTTCGGGTATTCTGGATCGCCCGATATTAGTTCTCACAAGTTAGTGAGCGTAGAATTTACGACTACACTGGATATGTTCTACTTTTCGTTTAGTTGACTGTAGCAAACTGAAAATAGTTTTTTAAAAACCAAACTTTTTTTAACCGAATACTTTGTACTTACATTTTAACATATCAGTAGAGTAATGTAATGTAAAATGGAGTATTTCTTAAAGAATTTTGTCACAAAGAAGTGTTTTTTTTCTAAATTGAAGTTTAGCTTCTGAGGCGATAATTAATGCAAGTTTTAAGCATTATTTATTTATACATTTGAAACTTTCTTCTTGTTTAAAAGGTATTTTTGAGTGTCATATGCACAAACGAAGTCATCGAAGTTGGGCCAATATTTTTCAAGTATGTCCAAAGAAATTTTAAAACTAGTGAAGGCTTATAAACATAAAAACTGCATATTTGCGGGTTACAGAACTATTTCACCAGATGTGAAGAGTTTGAGGCATAGGTTGGTTGCAGTGATTCTGTACACGGTTCCGCCGGATATTGAAAAGAACAGATGGTTCAGATTCGGTTTTAACGTTAAGCGGGTTCCGTACGTACACACCTGTGTTCTCCCAACAGATGCGACACGCTTCAGTGGTCACAGATGCGGCGTGTGCCATACAATGCATGCATGTTCGTTTCATTGTCTACAACATCCTGTGTATTCATTTAAAAACCAAAGGATAGCAACATTTTGACATATTTTTATTATAGAACTTTATTTTCTTGCAGTGAATAAACTGTTATAAGTGCGAACTACAATATTCTATTACATTTGTTTAGGGATGGGCCGATTCCGATTCTCGATTCCAGGAATCGTCGATTCTAGGTGGTATCGAGGAATCGTCGATACTCGATTCTTCATCATAAAAGTGTCGATTCCGATTCCTATTTTGTTAACTATTAAGATATGTGTGTGGAGTAATTTATTGGAAAAATAATTAATTACCGACTATATCTTATTTATGTATTGGTTGATTTGAATGAATTAAATGATTAAAGTAAACAAAAATATAACGAAAATATTATTATTTGTGAAGCAACAGCAATCAAGATCGTAACCATTTCTGGTCGTTTGACATCGCTCGTCTCTCTCTCTCCCCCCCCTCTCTCTCTCTCACTAGAGCGGGTTCGATACTCTCTCTCTCTCTCTCTCTCTCTCTCCCCCACGAGTCTTACTGCCACTGATTTATAGATGTCAGAACAAAACACAAAAAAGTACAGTAAAAAATCGATTAACCGTGGCCATGATGGTTGAGCGAATAGACGGATAACAGAAACACCGTATTATTCCTCCGAAACTTAACCTCAATAAATTATATTATAGACAGATATCACTCTCACAGTAATGTATTATATTTCGGAGCGATAAGAAAATAAACACGATTGTAATAGCAAATGGAACTATTTATTACATGATAAACAGATCCGCACAGTAGCTACAAATGTAGCAAAATACGGTACAGTAATATAAACTTACTGGTGAAATAGTTCGTGTAGTTTAACAAAGCGAACGCGTCACTGTACCTTAATACTTTAGCTGCCCGCCACAATATCGCGTTTTCATAAAGAATTGCCAAAATATTTTAAGCTCATTTTTAAATCATGTGTTCTTATACTTTGTTCCCCTATCATATCTAAGTATGAATATACGTTTCCCATCATAATATTTATAAAAATACGTGTCGGACCAACTGGCCCAACATAGTTTTTCTTACCGTAAATGAAACGTAAATAAACTCCGTCGGACCACTTTACCCGACATTGTTTTTGATTTAATTAAATTTTATTATCTGTGCAACACGGTTTTGATATTTTTTGTGTTTTGTGTTAGCAAGAAACAACAAAACCATAATTTCATGTCCCGGCTACCCAAATAATAAATTGACTGGTGATAAAAGTGTTTTGGCGCCTATCACTAAGACACGTAAACGTGTCAGATGTGATTGATTTGTGAGTTTATAAATATTTTGAATATAGAACTAAAGTGTAATATATTCTCTCTCTGATAAGTAATGCTACAGGTCCAGCAAATACTATCCAAGATTCATATTAAGTAAAAGTTTTAACACAAAATAATTTACTTGTTAAGGAATTTACGTTATAATTTACTTCCTAGTAAGGATGAGTTTATCTAAGTGTATCAATGTTTGTACTTAACTTTCACAAAGTCCGTTTTTAAGGATTATTTTACAACTAAATATTTAGTCAATATTTCCGACTTACTTTTAAGGTTTTGTGAAATTTTGAAAACAGTAGTGGAAATCATTACAATACGTTATAACAAATATGTGTGTCGGGCCGTAACTACGGACAAAAAGCTCTTAGAATAACATCATGTTTTTAATCCCGTCGGCGTTTATCTATCAAACAAAAACCATCGTAAATACATCTGTAAGTAGTGTGAAGCTTTTTGTTAAATACTGTGCCTTAATTTTTCCAAAAGTAGCAACACCAGCTGAGTAGTACTAATAAACATAAAGCGTTAAGAGGCCCGACGGTATTCGGTTCAGAGTACTGGCCGTCGCGTCAATTCGATGACGGTTAACAGAAACTGGCGGTGGAAAGCCACATAATATATCAAATATGAAAAAAGCACTTCAACAACATTCATTTTGCCCAAATTTATCAACAAAAAAGATCTATACTTGAAGAAACTTTATCCTCAGACACAGGACCTACAAGTGATAGTCGGTTAAAAATCAACTGGGATTGAGTAATAAATACAAAATAGGCCTGAATCAGTTGCACTTGTTCCAGACACCTGGAGAAAAAAAGGTCCCACCAGGTGTGGAGAAGGTGTGCCCCACTAATCCAGAATGTTGAGGAAGAAGGTACCCCAGGGGAATTGACAGTAGAAGAAGAAGTAAACAATTATCTGGGGGAGCCATTAACCAGTCCAGATTGTGATGTTGGGAAGTATTTGGCAGTACAAAGTGCCAAATACCCTCATTTAAATGCAATGGCAATAAAATACCTGTCTGCCCACTCGCGACAGTGTTTTCTGAAAAATCTTTCTCAACTTCAAAAGCTATATGTGACTAGCGATGAAACTAGCTTGACCCACAACGTGTGAATGCTTGTGTTTTTTAAACAGAAATGTACATTACCTGCCTGACTTTTAAATATTAATAACTATCCTATTTGTATTAATTTTTTACTTTTTATGTTGTTCGTTTGTATTTAATTTTTGTTTTGTTTGGGAGACAATGTAAATAGGCTTAGGAATTTTTTCAAACATCATAAAATAAGTAAAGTTCACATTTTTAACTTTAAAATAAGTCATTACTTTAATCTGATATGTTTTTATTTTTAAAAAAAATTCCTATTGATAAATCAAGGTTGAAGGTTTTGTGTAGCCTATTACATTAAAACAGAACTTTTAAAAGATTTTACCATATGACCAAGATGTTAACTAAATTAATTATTAAAGAACTAGAATGTAAGCTAATATAACTTGAAAGAATCGAGAATCGAACGGAAAATTTTAGAATCGGAATCGGAATCGAAAATTTTAGGAATCGGCCCATCTCTACATTTGTTATAATATAAAAATACATGTATTTTTTATAGGCTACACCCTTCATCATCTGTCATCCAATAATCATCGTTGGTTCTGTGTCTACCAACCATACCTTTCGTTGGTAAACTAAATTTTGTTTTTTTTTAATCTACCTTAACAAGATTCTTTGGTATGCTAATAAAGTTGTGTGATATATTGGTCTTATTATTTTGTCCCAGCAAGACACTGCAATTCAAATTTTCTTCGCGCTTTTTTGCGAAGTTCAACCCAGAAGAGGCTAAATTTCGGACAGGGTGGAAATGCGCAAGTGGTCGAGAAATTATTAAACAGAGAATTTCTGGTTCCCTAGGGGCTATGGATTTCCCCATTAATAACAAGTTTAATATAAGCCGACAGTTTAAGCTATTTACTATGGTGAGAAGGAATTTGGTTATAAATTGTATATACTGTATTGAACTTTCGTTGTGAATTACATTGGAAATTGCCTGTAGTTATAACAACTCCATACTCGTCATTAAGTAAAAATCATTTCGAGTAGGCTATTCTATGGTCATTGTAATATTCATTGTAGGTTTTAACTTTTACTACATATTTCTACTTTTACTTTACATTTTTTGCCGTACGATAAATAAAGCCGCGCAGCTCTACACTATCCTTGACTTTACCGCCTACGCATTTCGATGAATTAGTTAGGTAGTTCTTGAATTATGAGAACGACCGTGCGCAGTTCGGCCACGCCGTAACTTTCAGCTAGCCGAATCCATCCAACCACTAGCTTAAATTTCCGCTCTCCAATTTTTAAGCGCACAACAATGCCGAAATTGCTGTTGATACAATATGTGGTATAAATAACACACGTTGCTAAGTGGGTTCTATTACTCACGTTTTTCTTCCGTCATTATTCGGTCGAGATATTTCCTTTTGTAAATTTGACTTGCGCTACAAAGGGAAATCTGTACTGTTATCTTCTTACAAAGTAATATGACGGGTAGATCTCGTTAGAGTATAAGTGTACTCTAGGTGTTCGCCTCGGCATATGTGACTCCCCCCCCCAAATATAAACAAGGAGATGTAGGCCTATTATCTTACCTTAACTATACCTTTATTCACTAGCCTTCCCTACTCGTTGTAGGCAGGCGCGTATCCAAGGAGGAGGCCATGGGGCGATCGCCCCCCCCAACCCTCAAGAACTTTTGGTTAAAAATCGACAATATATTATTAAATTAGGACTTTTACTTAAGTTAATTCATCTTTTATTGTAAATAAAAAATAAAATTTTAATTTGAAAATGTGACACGTTCCCTCGGCATACTTTCGTAAACGTCTAAACGTTTTAACAACAGATAGTGTTAGTGAAGCTTAGTCTCGAACATATGATTTTCAATACGTAATTTTTCAAGCGTAATATTCGCAGTTGAGTCCGGAATTGTTCGTGTTGGAAGAATAACTACTTATATTAATTAATAAACCATTTTTATAATAATAGGTTATTATGAAATTAATAATATTCTGTAGCCATAAGTGTTATCGAAACTGGAATAATTATTTATTAAAAAGTCTAATTTGCTACGAATTTGTATCTTGTTACCGATTACTAACGCAAGCGTAGAAAGAACTTTTTCTGTTCTATGTTTTTGCATACATGCACGCGCGCGCGCACACACACTCACTCACACACACACACACACACACACACACACACACACACACACACACATATTATATATATATATATATATATATATATATATATATAATGCATCGATCGCCCCCCCCCCCAGAGCAAGTCGCTGGATACGCGCCTGGTTGTAGGTGATGTTTGCATACTGGTTAATCCTCTCGAGTCTACAAAAAAATAAAACAGGTTACTAATGTACGCTCTATACCTTACATTATATATATGCATTTGGAAATAAGAATATTAATATGGGCTGTATAATCCTTAGTGTTAGGATTAAAAATAGAGCCGTTAAAGAGAAACAGGAGCCAGAAAATGTCGATACTTTTAAACGTCCTAAGGAAATTGGAAATAGGCCTACATATTTAGACACGGCGTCGGTCAGATCTTCAGATTGCGTCAAGGAGATGCATCGTGAACTAAGGAAGAAATGAGTACGAGACACATAAGGACGTAGCTGATCTTGAAGTAACATAAAGGAAATAATAAACCGTTAATATTCATAAGGCGAAGTAGGAAGGAGGGAGCATCAGTGAGGAAGGAAAGAAGGAGCAAGACCGAAAACCTCAAGAGGATACTGATCCAGTTGTGGAGGAGCCAACAGATAAGAAATGAGAAAGGGCTCGACTGTGTTCGGAATTGGAAGTAGGTGCACCGGGGAGGAAGATCTTAAAACGTAAAGAGATGGGATAGTTATGGAGGATTTGTCAACGTTCCAAAGGTACAGAACGCTTAAATACTACTGTATTTAATAACTGAACGGGAAATAATAGTAGTGTAGGAAATGTTTTTTAATCTCAAAGAGCAGGAAATAGGATAAACGCAAGTTGCATCTTTAAGAAGTATTGTCTTACCACAGGCTTCAATGTAAGGAAATTGTGTAACGTTGAGCGGTTATTTTATCTTCGCTCAGGAAAACCGTCTTCTTTCCTGATTAGATTGTTTGCTATGATATTATCCTTTGGTTAGTGTCGTTTCTTATTCACCTCGGTTTTATTGGGAAATTTTAAAAAAACCTCAATTTTACAGTTTTATTTTAACACATATAACTAATAGGCTTTCTAACAATTTTTATAACCACATCCGATGCCGACTTACAATTCCTTTTTCCTTTTTTTTATTATAAGACTATTTTCAACTTAGTATTTTTTTAATGTCTATAGACAACTCTGACATGTATTTAATAGAAGAACCGGCAAATATAAGGATTAGACGTTTTGCTACTGGTATGTTATAGGTCTACATTGCTTGGAAAAAGTTTTTGAAATAATTTTCAGTTACAATTTGAAAAGTGTATTAAAATAAATAAAATTAAAAAACTAACTATTTTAACACTAAACAACTTTCAAGGCAGCTTCAGTCTCTTAAAAATCAAATCTTTGAATCGTCTTTTCTCTGTCAAAGATTAATTAAGATACATGGGAATTATTAAAATGCAAAATAATTGAACAACTATTTGTTTAAAAATATATTGATGGCCTTGTAAGAGATAAATTTATTAGGTGTATACATACCCAGAATAGGGTGTGTAAATTAAAAAAAGTCCAACTTTATAAAATAGCATGACTTTACAATATTCAAATGCCAGAATCGTGATTTATTGAAGTAGGCTTATATTTATATTTTAGGCATGATATAATTTAGGTTTATATATTTAAAGATAATACTATCATTTAGGCATATATATTGAGGTATATAGGTTTAGGCATGATATATGTTTGGCGTGATATATCCAGGTGTAATGTATGTCAGGTGTATATATTTTATGCGTAGATGTATTTTAGGTATATATATACATGTGTAGTATATACAGTTTATATTTAGGTGTAGTTTAGTTTTTAAACATGACATGTTTATGTGGCATATATATATATCTATATTTTAGGCATGATATGTTTAGGTGTGATATATTTAGGCATTATATATTTAGGTGTGATATATTTAGCATGATATGTATGTTTAGGTGTGATATATTTGGGCATTATATGTTTACTTGTTATGTACGAGTATTTAGACATGATATGTTTAGGTGTGATATATTTAGGTATGATATGTTAGGTGGGATATATTTAGGCATGATATGTTTAGGTGTGATATATTTAGGCATGATATGTTTAGGTGTGATGTATTTAGGCATGATATGTTTACGTGTGATATATTTAGGCATGATATGTTAGGTGGGATATATTTAGGCATGATATGTTAGGTGTGATATATTTAGGCATGATATGTTAGGTGGGATATATTTAGGCATGATATGTTTAGGTGTGATATATTTAGACATATGTTTAGGTGTGATATATTTAAAACACACTTCTAACGTACTCTCTTTGGAACCAACTATATCTGTTTAAATATTATCACAATAGTCGTCGCCTTTTTGGGATATAAATGCTTTCCAGCTAGCCTTTTTGAAATTGAACGCCTACATTGTGTATGGCTTCTAAAATAGTGAATCGTGTGCACCATTTAGGTGAAACGTAAATGACTGATGTCGACCCTGAGAAGGCAGGGCACAGCTAATGTCCTAAACATTTAGGGTGTTTACGGGTAGAACTAATTTACTTGTTTTTTCGTTAAAATCGAAAGTGATATCGTGGTTTATGTGCTAGGGAAATCCAAGGTAGTAACATCATACTCTTACCTTATACCATAACATGGTATAAATCATTAAACGTATAGATCTAATTGTCTGTTTGATAAATTGAAGTTTATTATGTAAGAAATGTTCAAAAATAATGTAATTACATTAAATGATTAACAATAATTAGGTCACTATCAGTAAATATAACAACAATATATCTGTAAGAGTGAATAATTTCTGAAACTCATAAAATTAAAAAAAGAAAAAAATGTTTATAACTATATATTTTAAATAAAATGTCTTCATTGCCCAGTTTTTGTGGACGAAGCCTACTGTCTTTTTTCTTGAGATGAAACCCAATATAAATATAAACACTAATGTATTAAATGTTCTTTCTAACTTTCTGCACGTACTTTTACATTGTTATTATAAATCGGGACACTAAATTGTAACTAAAAAGATCAAACTGTGTCCGCACTTTGCGATACTATACCGAGGGGTTTAACCCCGCGACATTCTATAATTAGCTTACTTCACATGTTTATTGCTGATAATCCACATGCGGACAAAGCCTTCACGTGTAGTGTTTGTTATTATTGAGCCATTTGTTAGCGTTAGCCATTGATGGCTGGTTCGTTGTGTCGGCGCGCGATCTCTAGGACACTTCCCGGGAACTGTTTGCATAGTTGGCTTCCGGCTTTGGCGATTAACGTGTGCTTTTCATAAGGCGAACCCGGCTATGATAACGCCATCACATGCGCGGATCACAAAGCTAACTTCAAATGCACTCCACAAATGAAAACATAATGTTGGTGCCAGGGTCAAATGCGCTTCACAAATGAAAACATAATGCTGGTGCCAGAGTCAGATGAAGAGCCAATTTATTATATATTTGAGTACAGTTTTCTGCCTTTCCTAACGTTAAAATATTCTCCTCTGTTGACGCGTTTCTGAGTGACTCCATTTTAAAAAACTTAAATTTGTTAATGAAGTCACTCAGAAACGCGCCAACTGAGGAAAATTTTGTAACGTTAGGAAAAACAGAAAACTGTACTCAAATATACTGAAATATTCCTTACAGAAATGAAGATGTGTTAATAAGAATTTCAACCATTTATTGGTTGTTGTTCTTGCCGGACGTAGCGTATTTAAAATTTATTTGTAAGTATGTAAATGATTTTGCCTTACAGCAGTTATTTGGGCAGAACATTCCACTTTAAGAAATTGCTTCAACAGAATTGCACACCTTTTCAGGTACATACTGGTATTCATATCTTTTAGTTATTTATGCTGGTACATTATCCCTAAATCGTATCCAGGACTATTAATGATAAAACATAACCTCTAAATAACCTCTGAGTGAAGACTGAAACCGCTAAATCTGTTGGCGTCAAACGGATTCATTTTCCACCATGTTTGGACTTCGAAAATCGTTGGAACAATTCGTTCATATCACTTTACTCTAGTTACACTTTAACACGTGCGGTAGTTACAAAATACCGAAAAAGGTTACTGCAAGAATTTTTCGGATGAAGGAATTTATTTTTTATTGTAAGAAATCGTTAAGAACAATAAACTGTCAATTATTTTAGGCCTATATATTAAATTAATCTGGTCAAAAGCGTAATAATAAACAAAATTTAGTTCCCACTCGTTGTTTTGAAATCAGTTAAATTTTAGGAATATATTACATAATTTGAATTTATTTAATCTAAACATTATTTATAAGTTTTCAGAAGTAGTTTTGTACAGTGATTGAATGAATGCAGTTTAAAAGTGCGAGTGAAGTCGTGTACTCATTTTACGAGCCTTTCATTCACAGTTTCTAAATCAAGAATAACCGTCTTCTGCGTTTATATTGAAATTTACTACTTTATTATTACTATTATTTAAATTGGGTCTGAAAGAAATATATTACGGCCTAAAATTAGTTCTTTATTGTTTATTTTTCTTAAGTAATAATTAACATTTTTATCAATTAACAAACGACTAGATTGATCTTGATTAGTGATCGGTGGCCGTTTTAACTCAGTTGAATCTCTGTCATTGTTGGTTATAACAAACCCTAATTTGTTCTCCACGCTTTCAGTTTGGTCACGCATGGCTAGCAAACAACATTACTTCCTTGTATCAAACACAGATGGCTAGACCTACTTCTTCGTTACAAACCAAAACGACCATTGAATAGCTGCATACATCCGCTTTTTGTAAAATTCGTTGTTCGTTTACAAAATCAGAGTAGCGGCTATAGGAAAAATTTTATAAGCTAGCACTTGGGGGCTTATAAAGGCGTAGGACAAGGGAAGGGTAGAGGTGCTCGCAAGTCATTTTCAAACCTACAACAATAATTAAGAACTCCACTCACTTTAATCTGTATGATGTAACCTGTCTATTGCCCCGGATGTGTCTTATCACTTGCAGCCGCCTACAGTTGTTTCCTTAATGAGTCACCTACCTAGAATCCCCCACTAAGTAAATTAACCTTCTTACTCTAACTACAATTTCCAAATTTATTGTCGAATATTTTTAAAGTACGTAAGAAGAACGATACAAAAAGCGATATAGTTTGTTTTAAACAAACAAACAAACAAACAATACATACGTAGCCTGTTTATGTGCAGCATCAATAATAAATTTAACAAATAAATTCGTATTTCGCATCAGTCTTTTTATATTTTTACGTACTTTCAAATTATTCGATAAAAGTTTTTATATTATAACTAAGGTAAGAGAGTAAATTTACCTAACGGGGATGCAATGAGGTGACTCACTAAGGAAACACCAGCGGGCGACTGTAGGTGATAAGGCACGTTTGAGCCATCCCGGTTCTATAAGACAGGTTACATCATACAGTCTATGGACCACTCAGAACCGAGTTCACAATCTTTATTAGTCCATAAAGGTCACGTTAAGTTTTGTTACCATCACATAAGCCTGTGGCAAAGCATAAAATATTACCATCGTAAAAGTATAATCAGCCCGATACTTGAATGAAATGGGTGTGTGACCGATTGTTAGCCTTGTAGCAGAATTAGGTCGTAATTTTGAGAAATTATGATAAGACGTTATAACGAAATTGTAATTAAGATAGTGAAATCCATTAGACTGACATCGAAAACGGGCAGTAGATTTACTTATCTAAAACCTAATGAATTGGAGACAATTTGAGCGACTAGTTTTTTTATTACCAATATTGTGTTTCCTATTGATTTAATGTTTATTTTTCTAGCTCATAATGTAACTGACAATAAAGTTGATTTATTTATATTGTTGATAATCATGTAACTGTTGATAAACATGTAGCTCGTATATATCAAGGTTGTTTTATATGCATATTCTATTTATGTACTGTGGCTTTCGGATTATTTATACCTGTGGCCTAAGTTTCTTGTTCAATTCAATTTGTTATGATTAAAATACACTTCTTCCACAATTTACAAATAGTGCGTACTTTTGTTAGATTTAAAATAGTAGATATAAATCTATTTATTTTGTGTTTAGAATTTATCAAGAATTTGGACTATTATATTTATTATTTCAATATATTAAATAACTTACTTTAGTAAGTTATAATTTAATATAATATGTATTATATATATATATATATATATATATATATATATATATATATATATATATTAGGGATGGGCCGATTCCGATTCTCGATTCCAGGAATCGTCGATTCTAGGTGGTATCGAGGAATCGTCGGTACTCGATTCTTCATCATAAAAGTGTCGATTCCGATTCCTATTTTGTTAACTATTAAGATATGTGTGTGGAGTAATTTATTGGAAAAATAACTAATTACCGACTATGTCTTATTTATGTATTGGTTGATTTGAATGTATTAAATGATTTAAATTAACGAAAATATAACGAAAATATTATTATTTATGAAGCAACAGCAATCAAGATCGTATCCATTTCTGGTCGTTTGACATCGCTCGTCTCTCTCTCTCACTAGAGCGGGTTCGATACTCTCTCTCTCCCCCACGTGTCTTACTGCCACTCATTTATAGATGTCAGAACAAAACACAAAAAAGTACAGTAAAAACTCGATTAACCGTGACCATGATGGTTGAGCGAATAGACGGATAACAGAAACACCGTATTATTCCTCCGAAACTTAACCTCAATAAATTATATTATAGACAGATATCACTCTCACAGTAATGTAATATATTTCGGAGCGAAAAGAAAATAAACACGATTGTAATAGCAAATGAAACTATTTATTACATGATAAACAGATCCGCACAGTAGCTAAAAATGTAGTAAAATAATGTACAGTAATATAAACTTACAGGTGAAATAGTTCGTGTAGCTTAACAAACAAAGCGAACGCGTCACTACCTTAATATTTTAACTGTCGGCCATAATATCGCGTTTTCATAGACAATTGCCAAAATATTTTAAGCTCATTTTTAAATCATGTGTTCTTATACTTTGTTCCCCTATCATATCTAAGTATGAATATAAGTTTCCTATCATAATATTTATAAAAATACGTGATGGACCAACTGGCCCAACATAGTTTTTCCTACTGTAAATGAAACGTAAATAAACTCCGTCGGACCAATTTACCCGACATTGTTTTTGATTTAATTAAATTTTATTATCTGTGCAACACTGTTTTGATATTTTTTGTGTTTTGTGTTAGCAAGAAACAACAAAGCCATAATTTCATGTCCCGGCTACCCAAATAATAAACTGACTGGTGATAAAAGTGTTTTTGCGCCTATCACTAAGACACGTAAACGTGTCAGATGTGATTGATTTGTGAGTTTATAAATATTTTGAATATAGAACTAAAGTGTCTTATATTCTCTCTCTGATAAGTAATGCTACAGGTCCAATAAATACTATCCAAGATTCATATTAAGTAAAAGTTTTAACACAAAATAATTTACTTGTTAAGGAATTTACGTTATAATTTACTTCCTAGTAAGGATGAGTTTATCTAAGTGTATCAGTGTTTGTACTTAACTTTCACAAAGTCCGTTTTTAAGGATTATTTTACAACTAAATATTTAGTCAATATTTCCGACTTACTTTTAAGGTTTTGTGAAATTTTGAAACCAGTAGTGAAAATCATTACAATACGTTATAACAAATATGTGTGTCGGCCCGTAACTACGGACAAAAAGCTCTTAGAATAACATCATGTTTTTAATCCCGTCGACGTTTATCTATCAAACAAAAACCATCGTAAATACATCTGTAAGTAGTGTGAAGCTTGTTGTTAAATACTGTGCCTTAATTTTTCCAAAAGTAGCAACACCAGCTGAGCAGTACTAATAAACATAAAGCGTTAAGAGGCCTGGCGGTATTCGGTTCAGGGTACTGGCCGTCGCGTCAATTCGATGACGGTTAACAGAAACTGACGGTGGAAAACCACATAATATATCAAATATGAAAAAGCACTTAAACAACATTCATTTTGCCCAAATTAATCAACAAAAAAGATCTATACTTGAAGAAACTTTATCCTCAGACACAGGACCTACAAGTGATAGTCGGTTAAAAATCAACTGGGATTGAGAAATAAATACAAAATAGGTCTGAATCAGTTGGACTTGTTTCAGACACCTGCAGAGAAAAAGGTCCCCCCAGATGTGGAGAAGGTATGCCCCACTAATCCAGAATGTTGGGGAAGAAGGTACCCCAGGGGAATTGACAGTAGAAGAAGAAGTAATCAATTATCTGGGGGAACCATTAGCCAGTCCAGATTGTGATGTTGGGAAGTATTGGGCAGTACAAAGTGCCAAATACCCCATTTAAATGCAATTACAATAAAATACCTGTCTGCCCACTCGCGACAGTGTTATCTGAAAAACTTTTCTAAACTTCAGGAGCTATATGTGATTAGCGATGAAACTAGCTTGACTCACAACGTGTTCAAATGCTTGTGTTTTTGAACAGAAATGTACATTACCTGCCAGACTTTTAAATATTAAAAACTATCCTATATGTATTCATTTTTTACTTTTTATATTGTTCGTTTGTTTTTAATTTTTGTTTTGTTTGGGAGACAATGTAAATAGGCTTAGGAATTTTTTCAAACATCATAAAATAAGTAAAGTTCACATTTTTAACTTTAAAATAAGTCATTACTTTAATCTGATGTTTTTATGTTAAAAAAAAATCCTATTGATAAATCAAGGTTGAAGGTTTTGTGTAGCCTATTACATTAAAACAGAACTTTTAAAAGGTTTTGCCATATGACCAAAATGTTAACTAAATTAATTATTAGAAAACTAGAATGTAAGCTAATATAACTTGAAAGAATCGAGAATCGACTAAAGAATCGAGAATCGAACGGAAAATTTTAGAATCGGAATCGGAATCGGAATCGAAAATTTTAGGAATCGGCCCATCCCTAATATATATATTAGGGATGGGCCGATTCCTAAAATTTTCGATTCCGATTCCGATTCTAAAATTTTCCTTTCGATTCTCGATTCTTTAGTTGATTCTCGATTCTTTAGTCGATTCTCGATTCTTTCAAGTTATATTAGCTTACATGCTAGTTCTCTAATAATTAATTTAGTTAACATCTTGGTCATATGGCAAAACCTTTTAAAAGTTCTGTTTTAATGTAATAGGCTACACAAAACCTTCAACCGTGAGAGTGATATCTGTCTATAATATAATTTATTAAGGTTAAGTTTCGGAGGAATAATACAGTGTTTCTGTTATCCGTCTATTCGCTCAACCTTCATGGCCACGGTTCCGACGGTGACGGTTAATCGAGTTTTTACTGTACTTTTTTGTGTTTTGTTCTGACATTTAGTGAGAGAGAGAGAGAGAGACGAGCGATGTCAAACGACCAGAAATGGTTACGATCTTGATTGCTGTTGCTTCATAAATAATATTTTCGTTTACTTTAATCATTTAATTTATTCAAATCAACTAATACATAAATAAGACATAGTTGGTAATTAATTATTTTTCCACACAAATATAATAAATTTTGTTTGGTAATAAAACTTTCGAATTCTACAATTTTTCTTCGTTGTACTGTAGTCAAGTTTTCTGAAATGCAATTTTGTTCTAACGCAGTATTCTTCGGACGAAGAGATAAGAGGGGTTGACCTAGGGGCCGGTTCGGTCCTTCATCCTTTTTTTATCAAACTACACTATCAGAGTACCCATCCTTCGTACGGGGTTGACGAATATTTGTATTGATTTAATTTGTTTTTGGTTTGACTTTAATTTTCTGAAATTAAATCGTAATAAATGTATCAAACAATAGTTTATAAACCTACCGTGAAGTGAGTTTCCAAGGCCAGTGGAAACTGACGTTATTCAAACGTCGGTTCCCTGACGGTGCCCTGACGGAATTTCTAAATAAAAATAGGCCTATGTGTTAACCAGGGACCCTAAGAATGTCCATGTAAAATTTCAGTTTAATGGGTAAAGTAATTTTTACGTGATTGAGTAACACAGAGAGAGAGAGAGAGAGAGAGAGAGAGAGAGAGAGAGAGAGAGAGAGAGAGAGAGAGAGAGAGAGAGAGAGAGACGGACACCATTAGATTTTGATATATTAGTATAGATTTACACAACACGTGGCAAAATATCAGAAACAGTTACTGTAACGAAACACTTTACACTGAGAACATTTTAAATATACCAGCATAGTTTATTTACCTTCCTACACCTAATAAGAGAGAATTAGCATTTTTTAATAAAACATACACAGCCACGCATATCTCTCTCTCTCACACACACCCACACACTCTTTGATGAATAACATATAATTCGTTTATTCTTGTCAATAATTGTTTGCATAAATATTTAATTTATTTGCGTGAACAGTTTTTTGAAGAACTCTTTAAGAAGTTTGCACGATGTAGGATGCTCCAATGCATCACGCCTAGGTTCCCTAATGAAGCCAGCTTATACCTGTTCTTTAAGTCTTGGATTAGAAATGTTTTCTTTTTATGAGTTTATTCCTGTTTTTTATGCTGTTTAAACTCTTTAAAAAATGTTTATTTATTTTTATATGTATAGATGTTTATATTTTTTTAAGGTGCACACATTACACTTTATTAGTAGGCCGTAAACATATTCTGTCCACATTTACACTTACTGTACTTTTAAAAACTGTTAGATTTGAAAAATCATAAATTTAAACCTTTCAAAATGGTTTCTTCAATAAACTATAGATGTTAACACGAGTTAGTGCAGCAGTGTATTAATGCTCGATTAGTGACCAAAATAAGCTATTGTGCAGTGAGGTATATGTGCAAATGTTACTGCATTGAATGAATATACAGTAATTATACAAGCTTTATGTTCGAGTTTCTGTTCAAAAGTTGAAAAGTGATTGCAGGTTCTGCAAGTATTTAATTTGATTGAACTTGTAGGCTGTACGATGTTAGGCCACACACTGTATAGGGCACGGCACGGCGCGGCGCGTCGTTTGGCCTTAAGCGTAGGGATTGGCGTTGGTTTAAATGTAGCTGCCGCACACTGGACGCCAGGGCGCGGCGAGGCAGTGCTTTAAGGCGCTTTGTACTGCCTCGTCAATTTTCGTCCGTCAGATAAAAGGCAAAGACAAATTCTTCTGCGCATGCGTGGGGATAGCGCGGATAAGGGGTTTGCACTCTTTGGGATAAATTTTATAGTAAAAAAGTTTTTTTTTTTGTTAAAGTGTTGAAGAACAAGCAACAGTTTGCAATAGATTGTTATTCAATTCCGTCTATTAGCTCACACTCTCCTTATACAAATTTTCAATCGTTAATAAAATACGTTTTTATTCATCCAATCAAGTTCAAATATTTTTTTTTAACCTGTAATGGATGATAATTGATATCAATATACAGTTTTTTTTAAAATTTTATTCATTTCTAATTAATATTTATTCATTTCTTGTTAAAATCGCTCTGAAGTTATTGAATCAGAAGAAATAAAATGTTGACGTCACCACACTCCAGCGTGACTACTGACCGAACATAAAAGACAAACAATTTTGCTTCAGCTAGGCCATATCCATGGGAACTTTAATTTTCTGTATCTTTTGTCTATTGTACGACTGTTTTAGGAGTTCTGACCAGTTAAAAAGTTATAGGTTAGGTTAAGTTACTTATTATTAAAGGTAGAGATGTCCTGAGAATTTTAATGACAAGAAAATAATTCCGTAATAAATTTGTATTCAAATATCTTTTAGAACCAAAAGCATACTGGGACTGGGGATGCCTTGCCTTGCCTTGCCGTGCCGTCCCATCCCATATTCTGCTCCCAACCAGCGGGCGAGGCAAGGCAAGGCAAGGCAAAAACGTCTCGCCTTGCCTTGCCGCGCCGTGACTTATCCAGTGTGCGGACGGCATTAGACTTCTGGGGGTGTCGACAATCGCGGAGACCTTTCTAAGAACAGCTGACACGTTAAATGCAGGCAATTATATTACGATTACTAGCAAAGATTTTTATTGTCATTATTTAAAACTGATTCCCATCACACTTTGTCCAGGCTTAGGACTGGTTACACAACTGTAAAGCTACATATATTTAGGCGTGTTGAAAGTCACCCAAGAAGCTTCGTCATAGTAAATATTTACAAGTGATTTATTTGTATTACTTTTTGTTATTATTTATTGCTGTTTGATAAAAGATTTTTTTTATTGAATCACTCAAAAGGTCATAAATTTAATGTATTTCAAAGACCAAAGATTTTCTGTTTGACAAAAACTTTTCTGATGTCTATTGATCACTCTAAAGGGCCCCATTTTGCTTTACCATGATGGCTTTCAAACTAATTATTAAAATTATGGTTTTTGAGGAAATAAATAATGTAATGAAAAATTGTTTTTCATTCTATAATAAATAGCCTACATCTAGCCGGTAACCATCTTAGTAAAAAAAGACATAAAACTAGATTTTGCGATTGTTTAGAACGTGAATTTTTTTGAATATTTAAATATGTTCGAATATTGTGAAACCGAAATTATTTTTACAGTTTATAAAAAAAAATGTAAATAATTTAAAAAACTCCTCATCGATTATTAAGATTATATCTCAGGAACATAAGGCAAAAGCTGTGTTAACACAAGCAGAGAACGTGTCTACTAACCCGACATTTTCAAGAATTCGGCAAGATCGAAGTCCTTGAGGTGCCGCATTTGCAGGCGGTTACATTACTGATATTAATTACCATTTTTTTAAAAAATAGTTTAGTGTTATAAAATGAAACAACTAATAAATTTATAACAATTTGAAGCAACTGTGGTGTAATTTTTTATTTTAAATAAATACAACCTTTTAACCACAGAAAAACTTTTTATTTGAACCTCTATGTACATTTCGATTACAAAACAGTTATCTTCAGAGGAAATAATAATAACTCCTATTAATAATTTAATCTTCCTCAATTCTATTTTATTTTACATTTATGCTTCAAACAATGGCCTACCTAAATCCTAATATTAGAAATACTAAACAATTTCAAAACATTTCAATCCTTCAAGAATCATGCTAGTGTTACAGGTTTTGGGTATCTATCTTTGAAACTTAAAATTTCAGCGTTTGGTTTAATTTGATCTAACTATTCAAAAATGATTTTCAGTTAATTTTAAAGCAAAGAAATTTTTATCTTAGGATAACTAATGGTTAATACTTCAATAATGAGCAAGCAAATATTTCCTAATTCTTATCTAAGTTAAACAAAGACAACAATCTAGTTCAATTAACAAAAGAGTATTGTAAATAAATTTTCAATTATCAAAGTTGTACAGAAAAGAAATTATATAATTTTTTAAATTTCGACATAGAAATATAGAAAAACTGTAATTAATATTTTGTTTGCAAATTGCTTTCATGTTTTTGAAAAAGTATTTTTAATTTAGTTTTTTAATAAACAGTTCACATTATTTAACTTTGTGTGTCTATATTATGCGTTTGTTGAGTTTTATTACAAAATTATTGTATTACACTTTACAATTAATTGTGATAACTGTTAAACACAATATTAATATACTGTTAATTACTGTATTATACTGTATATTAATACTTCTAAAATAACTACACTTTTAATATTTCTATTCATGTACAAAATCTGTTTCGTTTCGAACCTTTAATACTAGTGAATTGTGATTTTTTTGGTATCGAGTATGAAATTATTTTGTATGTTTAAGACGTTGGAAAACATTTTGCGAAACGGCAGGCTACCGAATAAATAAATAAAGAAAGGATATCTAGTAGTATTCTTAACTTTGGCCTGTTGAGTGTTCTTTATGCGTAATTTTAAGGTCGACCCATTCTAATTCTTCTTGAATGCGGCAGTTGGTAAATTTCCATATGTTAAATGACAAAATGTTAATTTTTTTACTTGTAGTTCTGAATACACTAGAAATAAACAGGACAGCTATAAGAACAAGGATTTTCAGATCTTGATAGTGTATCTCAGGCTTGTTACACTTGTCGAGTAGAATTACGTGTTTTATAACTGTACGCCAGCTACGTACATTGACCATGGTAAACGCACGGATATTGTCAGCTCTCGGTTTACTGTCAACTCGTTTTAATGAAAAATATTTTTAAGTTATAATATTTGTATATCCTTATGAGAGTTTGAAATTAATATAAAATTTGTTACAAAACTTACCAATTAAATTAGTTTGTCATTAAAACTGATCAATTTAATTAATTTTCTATTCAAACTGGCCATTTTAATTTATTTGTTATGTTTTTATGGTGGTTTAATTACCAACCACTCCCCCTCCTAGGCATTGGGAGTGTGTTGTAGGTTTCATCTTGTGCTGTGTGAACGTTTTTGGAATTATTGTAGTAGGCCTATGTCTTAACTGGAACATTACGGGAAGCGCCAATCCAGGCAGGAGGTTAATAGTCAAGAGTCTATCGCCTTTAGTTGAAGAATACTATCTACCCAAGATGTGCCGTATAAAATGCATTGAAAAGGAATATTTTATTAAATAAGAAAACAAATCGGGAGCGAATTATTTCAAAAACCAAAAGAATTTTAGACAGTTCAAATGTAGAAAGATAAAAATAGTATAGAGTGAGGTTAAATGGTTTTAAAAGTGTGCGATAATGCCTAATCAGATGATAATATAGTTATAGGTTTTGTACATTACAAATTAACAATTTTTTGTTCGTTTTAATAACGGAATACGTTATTTTATGCTACAATTAGAATTATATAATTAAACATTTTTCAAATTATGTAGTATTTCGCTTTATACACTTGTATATTCTGAAACTATTTTTACACTATAGGGCTCTTGCTTTGTTTACTTATATGAGGGTTGGACACCCCTACTATTCTACCCTTCCTAATAATTAGAACGCCAAGGGAGTAGGGATCAGCCATTCGGCTGTGTGTCTAGTCGGTAGTCATTGTTAAGGAGTAGTGGCATACACCGTCCTGTGTGTACTAAATATGATCGGCTTATTTTTAATGGATACACCTCGAATTTTACGATCTTTTGTGATAGAAAATGACGCCTGTTTTAAGTAAGTAAAATTATTTTTTCTGTTTTACCAAAATATATTACCTTTAATCATATTTTCAAAGTTTATAAACTACAAAAATCTAACGGTTATTTTAATCTACTCCAAGAAACTTGTGCCGGCTGGACAAGTTCAACTCTGAAGTAATTTAGATTTGTTCAGTGTTGAAATACGAAATAGAGCCAATAATTTTCTCTCTCCTTAAAATACGTTAAATAATAAGTTTTTATTTAATTTTTATAATTAGAACTAAAAACCTTTCTTTAATTAATTCATTCATTCATTAATCCTTATACAGTATTTCATCGCACTAATAAATAATATAATTCAGTTTGAGTTGTTTGTGTTATGTTCATAGATAATTTCAAACAATTTACTTCCTCGTTCTTGTGTTATAGTTTGGCAATATTGGTGAACTTAAAAAAAAATAGTCAAAATTGATTGCAATATTTTACAGAGCCTCCCGAAAACTCTTAAATAATGATAATAAATTTATAATGAATAATTGTAGTGTAAAGACGTTTAATGTAACAGTTGGTTTTATTTTTTAAATACTGTAATTATTTGAAAGTCATTTTCTTGAGATTTTATTATAGTTTAAAAGTGTATACATTCAGAATATTCAACTGTCACTCCATATTTATGATATAACATAATTTCTATCTTCTTTATTTACACTCTATAAATGTATCTTTTTTTAGTAACACATAAAACACCAATCCACAATCAATTATTGTATATTTGAGCCAAGAGGAAAATATCTCCAAACCTTTTTTGAAGACCTTTGTATACCTGGAACTTAATAAATCATCTTATTAAAAAAATTTGGAACTAACTTGTGAGCAAAGGAATTAAATAAAGAACACCAACTCACAAACAATAAGTATTGTATACTTCAGCCAAGAGAAAAATATCTCCGAACCTTATTTGAACACACTTGTATATCTGGAACTTTATAAAATCGTTATTACAAAAATTTGGAACTAACTTGTGAGCAAAGGAATTAAATAAAGAACACCAACTCACAAACAATAAGTATTGTATACTTCAGCCAAGAGAAAAATATCTCCGAACCTTATTTGAACACACTTGTATATCTGGAACTTTATAAAATCGTTATTACAAAAATTTGGAACTAACTTGTGAGCAAAGGAATTAAATAAGGAACAACTAATAAACAATAAGTATTGTATACTTCAGCCAAGAGAAAGGTATCTCCGAACCTTATTTGAACACATTTGTATATCTGGAACTTTATAAAATCGTTATTACAAAAATTTGAAACCAACTTGTGAGCAAAGGAATTAAATAAGGAACACCAACTCACAAACAATAAGTATTGTATACTTCAGCCAAGAGAAAAATATCTCCGAACCTTATTTGAACACACTTGTATATCTGGAACTTTATAAAATCGTTATTACAAAAATTTGGAACTAACTTGTGAGCAAAGGAATTAAATAAGGAACAACTCATAAACAATAAGTATTGTATACTTCAGCCAAGAGAAAAATATCTCCGAACCTTATTTGAACACATTTGTATATCTGGAACTTTATAAAATCGTTATTACAAAAATTTGAAACTAACTTGTGAGCAAAGGAATTAAATAAGGAACACCAACTCACAAACAATCAGTATTGTATACATCAGCCATCTAAAAAATATCTCCGAACCTTTGAACAGTTGATATATACTTTGATTATATACCTGGAACTTAATAAATCATCTTATTACAAAAATTTTAACTAGGCTTGTGAGCAAATGTATTACATAATAACAAACGCCAATCAATATCTGTTGAAAGATTGAGCTAAGACAAACATATTTATATTTTCTATTATTTAATTACACCATCTTACAAGTTCATTACAGTGTGATATAAAAATACCTCCTTTCTCCTGTGATGCAATAATGAAATCAAAGACCGCCGCCAATACAAGGACAACAAAGTCCTGAGACCCTACAAAAACTGCTGAACATGTGTAACATGAATGGTCGCTAACGCATCTGATCCGATTTAGCCGCCAACGTCCAAGTGGCTTCTTGCTGGCACAGCATAGATTTACTTTTATCTTATTCTTGGTAATCTTATGCTATGCTAAGCAACTCCCCCAAAGCAAACTGTTTATTGTTTCATTTGCCTGCATTAAACGTATTTAAATAATATTCTTAGAAATCTTATTAACAACTAATGCCTTAAAAATTAAACAAACAATACTCATTAATGTTTTTGCAAAATGCCAATCAAAATAACTTTAATAAAATAGTATTAAGAGAATTGTTTAATACTGTACTTGTAGTTGAGATAAAGAAGTAAATTTAGATAAATAAATTTAATCTAACATAATTCCTACTAACAGTAATTATAATGAAAATGGTCGTATATTTTTGAATTTTGCTTTGCATACATTACATAAGTATTACATACATTCAATTAGAAAAGTTATTCATACACTAAAAAATTATTTAGAACTCAAAATTATCTTGAATTATATGTACAAAAGCTGAGATACAAATAAGGCTATAAAAAACGCACGTTTTAGTTTTGTTGCAGAACATTGTATAAACAAAATAAAAGGAAAATATTATTTCACACTTTAATTTATTAAATAATAATATTAATTAATTAGAAATGTGCTTTTTTGTAATGTTTTTATTATAGCTGGTGACCTTATATAAGAAACACACTAACATTTATGAAGCAAGTAACATTTTGGTTGTAAATAATTTTTTACATTTTATCAAATGAAATTTGATTTTGTACTTTTCTATTTTTAAGCTGATTGTACTACATAAACAGTGCGTTTTTCTCCTTAGGAAGTTTTTCTAAAAAAATTAATAATCATTCAGTATCTCCTCCACATTGCTCTTTATTGATGTTATAAAGTATTAGAGTTTTTTATTCTTTGACATCAAACCATTCATCTAGGCTTATAAAATAAAAATCTAAACATAAGATGGGTTGTGTCGTATTTGTACAAAATAAATTAATTCAAAATTATTCTCCATAATAGTTGAAAATAATTTTTTTGAAAAACTTGATAGTCACCCATATATGATGCAATACCTGATCATGGTATCTTCATTACCCATGTAACTATTATAATTTCTAATTACTTTAATTTTAGTCATAATGATTATCTATCCTCTTTTTCTTGATTTTTGTTCTTTTTTAGCCTTGGAGCAAATGATAATACAAGATCTGTTTTTTGTGTGTTACCTGGTAAATAAAATATTCTGATAGTTACTATAACTTTACTATGTAAACAAGTTTCTTAAGAGTGCTGCCATATATATATATATATATATATATATATATATATATATATATATATATATATATATATATATATATATATTATTATTATTATCTGTTAGGAATGTTTCTATATATTTGAGTACAATTTTCTGCCTTCCCTAACGTTACAATATTCTTCTCTGTTAACGCATTTCAGAGAGATTCTATTTTCAAAACTTCAATCGTACTGTTCGCCCAAACGTTGAGTTCGTCTTTATATATTATTAGCCACGGCCAAACCACTTCCAGATCTCACTTTCTATTGGTGCATGCCTACTCTTGCTTCCTGCCTGCGTCTAACTACTTAATATTTTTAAGGTTTTAAATACAACATTCGCCTGTGTATGTGTTTGTTTGTTTATTACATTTCCTTTTCTCAACTTTGCTTTACAAATTTCTAAAATATTTAAACGTCTTCCTTTATTAACATTATGTAAAATTTTCATTGTATTTTTTATTTCTTGGGATATGGCCCAGGTGAAAGTCCAATAAAGGGAATAGGGAGACAGAAATGGGCTAAATTTACATAGATGGGAAAAGAAATTTATAAATTTTTTAAAAAATTCAAGAAATATAATAAAGATGTTGGAATGGAACTAACAACCCATTAAAGAATAAATTAAAGGGTAATATAGAAAGTTTAAATAAGTGTAGTAAACACAGAGTTTATAAAATGCAATGTAATTGCAGAGCAATATACATAGGACAGACATTTGGAACCAGATATAAAGAGCATATTAGGTCTTTTAAGTATGAGAAAAATGATTCGAATTATGCTACACATTTGTCTAAAGGTAGCCATATACTGCAAGAAATTGAAAATATAATGCAAATTTTACATTAGGTGTTAGTGAAGGAAGATGTTTAAATATTTTAGAAAATTTAGAAATTTATAAAGCAAAGTTGAAAGAGGAAAATGTAATAAAAGAACAAATAAATACACAGTCAAAAGTTATATTTAAAAGTTTAAAGTTATTAAGTAGTTAGATGCAAGAAGCAAGAGTAGGTGTGCACCAATAGAAAGCGAGATCTGGAGGTGGTGGGGGCGTGGCTAATGTATATAAAGACTAATTCAACATTTTGATGGACATTAGGATTTAAGTTTTAAATTTGGAAACACTCCAAAAAGCGTCTACAGAGGAGAATATTGTAACTTTAGGAAAGGTAGAAAACTGTATTCAGATATATATATAATTTGACAAAAATATTTCGTAAACATTTTAACAATGTCCTAAAAATACGATATTGGGATTATATGCAATTACAGCCCACATCTTTAAAATAGGACCTTGGAATCAAATGGTTTGAAGGAGTTTTAGGTTAGCAAGTAGACAACAATGGAAATATCATTCCTCCATAAACTTAAAAATTAACCTATTTCAGTTCTTTCTATATCTATCTAATATGCATTAAATGTGCACAAAACATCTGCTCTGGCGGTTTCAATTTTAAAAAATAGTAAGGAATATGTCATGCTTCCATACCAGCCTGTATTTGAGTACTGTAACCTTAAAGTGTGGCAACTGAGGAATCCTGTCTGTTGGGCACTAGACTTCTAAAAAACCTTAGTTCAAACCCACCTCCTCTCTCAAAAATGACAAAGAATTTGAATAGGGCTGTTAGCTCTCTTATCGAATCACCTTGTGAAGATGAGAACCTAAGAACAAACTTAGGGTAATACTGGTCAGTTGAATTCAGCTTTTATTAAATGGCTTCTCATGAATACCCATATACCTCAAATCAGGCAGTTCTATCTTGTGTGTCTTCTATCGTGTATCATGGTGTAAACCATGTCCATGATGTTAAAAGGTCATTATTACTTGTACTTTTAATAGAATTTAGGGTTCTTCTAACTCATCTAAATTGTTCAACTTTACCTGCGACTAATTAATATTACAGAACAATGTAGTTGAATATCTGTATCTCACCATATTGAGGTACTTGAACCCTTTTTTTACATGCTTCTGGTCTGGTTAAACTAATCTTATATTACTACCTAAATGACCTTTCACCAAACAGAAGATTTACAGATAAGTCAGAAAAATATTGCCTCTATAAATCCATATAATTAAGGAAATTAGATTAGTTTAGGTTTCATTTAGGGCTATAAGTAGACCTTCTCAATACAGTAAACTCTCTTTAATCTGGCAGATACGGGGCCAGCCCAGAATACTGCTGGATTACTGGAGGGCCTGTTAAAAACACAATGTATATTGAACAATATTTATGTGTATTGCCCAAAAATAAAGAAATAGTCCTGTACTGAACTTGAAATGATAAAACAAGAATGAATGTACTTTACAATAAAAGGTTACATTATCTTTAATGTTGGAAATATTAAATATATTTCTGTTTACACTTTAACGACATTGTTCACTTGCACTTGCACTGTAATAGTCACTGTACATAACTACTGCAACAACATACGGCTCGAAATGGTTTGTATAACACGATCTACACAACTAGAACCAGGTGGTGTAAAGTCACTCAGTCACTGATATTGACATGCAGTGAAAAATATACGAGTTATGTTAATATATATGGTTATATTTACATCTTTCAACTTTGGCAAAAACGCCGGATTACTGGAGAGGCCAGATAGGGGAAGGACTGGATTATAGAGATGTACCGCTTTTCTGCCTGTTAGCACATTATTTTTCCTATACAGAAAGATGTGTCATACATTTTTGCTTTTGCTATTTTTGTGGTACTGTAAATGTTTTAACTGTCTTGATGCATATGTTCTATGTAAATGTTCTTTATTTTAGGAAAACAACTTTATGATGAATTTTACTAAAATAGAATTGAAAGACATAAAACAAGATTATATGAAAAAAAATCTCCTAAGAAAAACTCCTATCAAAAATAGAGATAGAGTTTTCTCCTTTTTAAATAAGTTTGTATTTATATTTACATTGTAGTTGTGTGTAAAGAAGGTAACAATCAAGTATCATAAAAATGGACTAGATTATTTCAACAATGTGTAATTTAATTTTAATTAAAAACATAAATTATTTGTATGTTACAGGTATTCTGGTGTTAGCTATAGTGAGATACATTAATGGAGCTCAAAATCCACCAGTACTTGGGAAATGTATTTCTTTTAGAGAGTATGGAATGATGGCTGCAGACTGCAAGTGGCGAAATTTTGTTGAAGTTCCACAGGTCCTAAACAAAAACATTGAAGTAAGTCCATAATTAAGAGTATTTCATAGTATTCAAATGGGCTGTTCACGTTTTAAGTAAGAAATTGTTCATTTGAAATAAATAAAACCCACTGCTATCAGTAATTTTGTAATTACATCTTTACCAAAATGTAAATTAAATATTTTTAAATAAATCAAAATACATAGGAGAAATTGTAAACTTCAATAATTTGTAGGCTTTTTTGTAATTTTAAAAAGTTGTTTAAAACATTGTTTTTTTAAAATAAATTGGTTCTGGTACTTGGGGGAGTGATAACTTTTATACCCACATCTACAGAAATTTTAAATTGAGTAAAACATTTAATTTTGCATATTGAGAAATTACCTTAACATTTGTTATAATACAGAAATAACAGAATTTTATATTTAACACCAAAATTTTGAACTATAAACAACAAATTAGAGTTCATAGATTTGCAAAATTTTCAAGGAATGAAATGAAAATATAAGATTATAAACATAAGATTGTAAACTAAATCAAAACCAGAAGATTATTAGAAATATCAAAAGCCTAACAATATCCTTACAAATAAATTTGATAAAGTTTGCAAAAACTAAATTTTTATAAAGGTAAAAGGTACAGATAATTTTTAACCTTAGAAATATTTCATCAGAACAACGTAATAAGTAAAATACTAATAAGAAAATTAATAAATGTTTTTGTATGTATTTAAGTCTGTAGGCATTAATTATTTATTGGGAATTGTTTCAGATTATGGTGGCAAGTGGCAATCGCATCCGAGAGTTAACCTCCAACAGTTTCAAGGATTATACATCTCTGAGATTTTTGTATCTTGATAATAACTTTATAGTAACCATAGAAGAAGACACATTTTCTCCTTTAACAGAGTTAGAAGCGCTAGACCTTAGCTCCAATGCCATTAAAAAGATACCTGATGAACTACCATATACATTACGTAGGCTATATCTCTCTGAAAATCATTTAGAATTTATTCATTTTCCGGAAGCTTACAACTTGCAGTACCTGGCTTTATCGTATTGTAAATTCAAAGAACTACCAAATATTGGAGTATTACCAAATTTAATAGAACTAAATCTTACTGGAAATCCACTAGTCACATTAACTCCAATTCAGCTGTCATCAATGTGCCGTTTGAAAACTATTTATCTTCCTAAGTCTATGTACAAATCAGACAATGCTGAATGTGACTGCTACAAATTATTAACTTGGTCTGCCGAGAAAAATATAAATTTAGGAAATTACACATGTACAACTCTAGGTAAGAAATTATTGATCTATGTTATTCTAAATAAGTAGTTTGTTATATAACTCTTATTTACTTACAAAATACTTTAGACTTTACATGTATTAGTTTTATAATATTGTTTGAGTTTTAAAATGTTATAATTGTTTTGTTACATTTTTAACAAGTAATGCTGTATAGGAACAACAAAATCTCTTGACTACTTACTCTTCTGCTTATTAATCTCAATGGATTCGAGCTTTCCTAAAATATTCAATTTGCTTTGCACACAAAAATTTAATGTTTCTTCTATATTTAATCTTTAGAGTTTTCGAACAAAGGCATTCAAGGTCCTTAGATTTCTCACATATAGTTGGGCAAAAAGTAATATAATTAATAAGATTTAGAATTATGTATGATATTTATGATACAAGATATCATTTTTTGAAAGTTATATTATAATTATTACACAGTCATATACAAACATGTACAACCTCTTTGAGAGTTCATTCTACATGTAGAAATATAAAAAGAAGCTTTTATACTATAGCAAAATGATGTGAGATATATTGAAAAATAGTAATATTCAGCCATGTTAAATTAAAAAATTCGAAGCAAAAGCTGAGAAGGATAGTATAAAAAATGTTAGCATAGCATTATAAATGTGATCCTAGTAATGTTAGCCTAGCATTATAAATCAGTAGTTTGCAACATGCTGATGACAAGGGAACTATATTATTTCAGAAGTTGAATTAATTCAGTAAACAAGGGTGTTAAAAAGTTAACATCTAGTAATGTAAATAAACTTTTTAAAGTAGGGTGTAACTTTCTAATAACTGACAAATTCAAACAGTAGAATGTTGTGTAAAAGTAAACTCTGCTGAAATACCATAAGAGGTGATAGATCGCTTGACATCTAAAATGTATTACATCTAGGAAAAAAAGGACTAAGTTATCAACTGCGAGAAAGTTCAGACGTGTTTTGGGAGAACTCTTTAGGTAAAGTTCAAAGTAGCGGGAGGGATTAGTTAATTAAGAGAGAGTTTTTTTTATTAAATAAAGAAAAAGAGTAATAAGGGAGTTTTATTTCATAATAATTATTAAAAAGTATTAAGAAAATTTTAAATAAAGTTATTAAAGACAAAGGGACTTGGTAAAAAATTAAGAAAGATAATTGTGCAGTAAATTGCTAAACTATGTGATTTAAATGCTGCGAATTAACATACTAAAGCAATAGCAAGGACCACCTGGAGAATCTCAAACACATAAGTTGAACAAAAAACTCAACGCTTTTCAGGCAGACAGAAAAGATTTTAGTCATTTACTTAGTCTTATAATTTTACAATTTAAAATACAAGGCTTATTCAAGTTTTTTAAAATTATATTACACCCCTGGTTATAATAAAAAAGATCCCAAAAAACGATCTGTGAGATTATAGGAGTATTGAATAAAGATTGTATTAACAAAAAGACTCAAGAGTCGATAACTAATTCATTAAGATTTAAATGATTGGTAATTGTAAAATGAGTATTGTATTGAGTAATACAAGATAATTTGCAATCATAATTTGAACCTCATTTCATACTAAGCTGGAATAAATAAGACTTTGTTAAAATTAATAAGATTTGATTAAATTTACAGTAGAACCTCTCTAATTTGTCACTCTTTATTTCATCACCTTCTGTAATTTGTCATTGTATTTGTCACAGTAATACAAACATCGTCTGCACTGTTACGTAATATAGGCACCATCAGAAAAGAATTCTTTAGCACAAAAGAAAATGACAGACGATGTTAACTAAAACATAAATAGATTTAATATACCGTATTTATTCTTGCTAGTGTTATTGTTCTTACAAGGCATTGTAATATGTTTTTATGGCTTTTATATAAATAGAGTAACTTAGTGTATTTGTAATTACAAACTATAATACAGGCTACTAGTATTTTCATAGTGTTATTGAGTTTTTCTGCCAACATATATAATGTCAGTACAGCATTAATTACATTACATGACTATTTACATACTTAGGTTCTATGTTTACCCACAATTACACATTAATTTCACTACTTCTGTAATTCGTCTTTTTCTCAAATTCGTCATTCCATCGGTCGTGAACTTGACGAATTAGAGAGGTTTTACTCTATTTAGCAACCTAGAGATGCTATAATTGTAATAGGCAAGTGATCTAAAAACTTATACTGGAAATAATACATGCACTAAATTATAAATTATTATCAAATATTAAATGAATTTTTATTCAAAATTTTGGACTCAGTTTATAATAAATAACATACTTTATAAAAATTAATGGTCCTATTTCTTATTTATAACTTCTTATTTTTGTATGCTTCTTTAGTGATTTGGGTCTGGTGAATGATTTCACCTGATACTCTGTTCTCCAGCTTAAATGAGATTATATTATTAATATACTCATTTCCTAAACTTATAACTTAAATAAAGTATAAAAAACATACTGAGCTCTAACTTTTTTGATTCTCTTAGCAATCTTCAATACTTCTCGTCAGAAACAAAGGGTGAAGATCACTTAGTGAAATAAAAATGTTATGTTTCTCTAAGACTTTTATAAGTTTATTTAAATTATAAGTTCAGTAAGTTGTTACTTTTTAAAGTTTGAATAAGTTCTTTGAAGTTCAAATTGTGGTTAATATTAAGAACTTTAGTGTCAACTATGTTGCCGATTCGGAAGAATAAATATGCCTTAGAAGATATCTTTGGCAAATTAAATAATAACTGTTTAATTTAGACCTCTTATCTAAAAGACCTGGATATACTAGATATTAAATGATCACATTAGTTCTTCAGCCCGAATGGAATTCAATAAGCAGGATAAATGGCAGCCAGCTTTTAAGACCTATAATTTTGAATCACATATTTTGTCAATAATTTTATTTTTGTTTCAGAAAATCCAGATGATTATTGTTACACAAATAAAACTGAAGAGGATAAAATATTTCAGTCTTGTTTGTTGGCAGAACCTAAGATTGCAATGTCCAAATACTACATAGGGGCAGTAATTTTATTGCTAATTGTATTAATTTTTTGTATGACTCTGTGTTGTTGCCGACGAAAAAAGAAAAGAAAATCTAAACCAAGGCCAATATCTAGAACTAATAGTAGTTCAGATCAAGAAAAGAAAATCACTACTCTGATTCTATGATTAGGAGTAGAAAGTACAATCTGTGACTTACTATTTTTGTCGCCTTATTGAAAGACGTTTGTATTATCGTTTAATGTATGTATGTAAATAAGGTATTTATTCAGTAAATATTTTGTACAAATTAATTAAAGATATATAAGAAAAATATTAGGCATTTTTACTAAAATATAGACTGTGCATTTATTTTGTATAAATTTTTGATGTTGTATAACCTAAAATAAAGAAGTAGAACCTAATGTTATTGAAAATTTGAATTGTCAAATTAGTAAAAACCTTTAAATGTAAAATATTTTCATTACTATGTACTTAAATAGTATTTTATTTGTAAATTTTTCATAAGGTTCTGTTATACATTAATTAACAATATGATATCGTTTATTGTTAGATAAACAAGTCATTTGTTTTGAAATTTATTTTGTTATATGAAGTGAGGTTGTGAGATTATTTTACCAAAAGTTTTAATTTGTCCTAAAATTTCAGATCATTAAATTTCATTTAACTGTAAACATAGATATATATTTACACATATAGTCAAATTTTCTCATGAGCTTTAAACTTAAAAAAAAATTATCATACTAGAAAAATATCAGTGAGGTATTTTCTGATATTTCTCAAGATTGTTTCTAATGGTTAACATACATGTGAGCTGGGGTGTTTCAAGCAGATCATTTCAAGATTTCGCATTTCACTGGAAACTAGAATCAGTCCATGTTAAAACACTAGAATGAACAGACCTTACCCACAGATTTAAAGTTTTTTAAATAAATAATGACCCAAACTACTGTTACAACTTCTCAAACACAATTATTAAATAGATTACATTAAAATATAATGTTGTGTGTCACAAATGTGGCATAGTAATATATTCATTATATAAAAATTATATGTGGTAATTGTTGTAATACTGTTTTCTTGCATTCATTTATTACTTAAATAATGATTTTACATTTAAGAAATATTTTACTTGGATTTTATTTAGCCAACTTTGAATGTATGCTGTCACTCTGTTGTCAAGCATAAAATGGTGAATTCTTGAAAAGGCAATGTGCACTAGAAAGTTTATTATTATATGTTATAACAGTCAATGTCCCATTTTTATTTTCACATTAAACACATATGCCTGTGTGTGTGTGTGTGTTTGTGTGTATATGTATATGGAACTATTACTACAGTGCCTGTATCATCAAGAACTAACTCATTCAAACATTTTGTTTGTTTTAATAAATATATTCCTATATTTCTAGGGGTATTCTCCTATATATAAACAGAGATATGTATAAATTTCTAAAACTTATATAATTATGGTTTCCCATTAAAAGGTTTTGTACAAAACAATATCTACACCCTGAAAGTAAGCTTGAACTGCTCTAATTTAAACAAACAAAAATCTTTTACAAGAAAAAATATATTTTACACATTACTGCTTGTATTATCATGCAGCAAAACATGATAAAACCCTATCCCTTTTATTTTAAAATTAAATGTGTCTTTCCTGAAAAAAAAAATACTGTTTTACCTTCTGCTGACCCATTTACCTTACATCAACTTAGAATTGATTGTTTTGATTGTTTATGGATCTTTTCCCATATCTCCTTTTTCATCTACATTGATGTTTTACTCCTTATAAAACATGTCAGAGAACAAATCATTACAAACAACACAGGCGTTTTACTTTAGTCATGTTCTAAAAGAATATCACAAACAAAATAATTAATCTGATGGCGAATTATAATGTTCCCAAAATAATAGATCCATTAAAAATGGATGTATAGACACAGATTTTTAATTTCGGGCATATAATCTAGCCTTAATAGAGAATAAGTATAGTTCAATTAAGTAACCCTATACACATACATCATAATTACTCCCTACTTCTAAACTAGGGCAGGATTGTATCCTTACCTTTCTGTGTTGACAGTGCCTTCCTGTTTTTCATTGGTAAGAATAGGTAATATTGAATGATTTTAAAAGCAAAACACACAGACACACAAAATTAGTCAAGAGTTTAGTTTTCCCAGTTCTTTCAGTAAAAAATCATTTAGCCATTTCAACAGATTAAAAAAAAATATTTTCATAAAACGGAATGCAGGTCCTATTACAGTCAGATTATGATTCTAACCAACTAAGGTTTGTTTCTTATCATTTACCTAGAAATAAAGTATGCATGGCTAAATCAATTATTTTTTATTATTATATTTTAAGTTTTATATATATCTGTTTAAAAACTACTCATATTTCATAGCTTTACTCAAATCTGTCTGTTTTATTTATAAAAACCATGTAACGTAACATTTTTTTATTCATGCAGTATAATAACAAGAATAATATCTTGCAGATTCAGTTAAATGTTGGAAATGATGTAGTTTGTATACAAATAGTATACCACACAAATAGTAATAAAATTTAAAGGTTTTTAGATTAGAGTTATAAATTTACTAATGGTTAGAGTTATACACAGAATGTTGAAGAATTAACAAAATATAGAACTATTTCAAAGTAGTATGTTTTCATGGATCATCTAGCATACAGCTACTATTTTGTAGCAATCTCAACAGTCACAAGAACTTACAACTTTTTTTAAAAAAATGTTTTAACTTGCCTATAGTAGCACTTACTTTTTTTGTGTTGAGGACGGCCGTTTTTCTGGAGATGTGTCCCTTTGTCAACTCAGACCGTAACTCAGTTACGGTCTGAGTTGACAAAGGGACACATCTCCCGAAACGGCCGTCCTCAACACAAAAAAAGTAAGTGCTACTATAGGCAAGTTAAAACATTTTTTTAAAAAAAGTTGTAAGTGATTACTAGTAGCTCACGCGAAGATGGAATCAACAAATGTTAAGTCACAAGAAGTTAACTTAGAACTGATCTAAAACTGCTTCAAAAAGTACAGGAAACCTTTTTATATTGGCTTTCAAGAAAATTATATGTATATGTGCAACAGGGTGTGCTGTGAAGAGGTGTTGTATGTATAATATGTAAAAACTCCACATCATCCTGTTTGCTTTTGACAGTCAAGTAATAGATATTCTTCTTTTCAATTAGACATTGTTTCTATTTATTCAAGTTATTCAATAAATAATAACTTTAAATAAATATTTAAATAAAGAAAGAACCTAAATGTTATCATAAACAACTTGAACATATTTTTTAGGCCTGGAGTTTGGAAATTTTATGAGTTACATAAATTTAGTCAATATAAATTGTCTGAATTAAAACCTAAGCATATCTTAAGAATCTAAAGAAGAAACATATTAGTTCTACTTTGTTATCAAACCCCCATTCAAATGCATCATTAAAAACAAAGAAAAAACTTATTTATCTTTCATTACAACTGAAATTTATACTTCAGGTAATAACCAAACTTTTTTAAATGAAGTATCTTTATCTAACTCAAATGAGGCTTTATGTTCCTAATGGATTATAATGTAAAATAACATTTGCTACTGTCAATAATCTACAGACCATTAAAAATATATTGCTTGTAATAAGTCTTGATATTTTCTTCATTTTTATTTTAGAATTTGTAATTTTCATAAACTTCAACCCCAGCACTGTTTACTGTAGCTTAATATACCATAGAAATATAAACATTATATTGAAGAGACATTAAACTTTATAGCTTGAATACAGTGCATTAAGTTTTAAGTGCATTAAGTTTACATAAAATGCATAGCTAGTCTTGTAATTGTTTTTGTGTTTGGAAAACAGCTTGGATTTATATTGTTTTTAGTTTCAAACAGATTAATTACAACCTAGTTCAAACTATCATATGTTCAATGGTGTAGACAATATTCCTGCAGTGTGAGCGACATGACTCGTCAAGAGGTATTCCAGAAAGCAAAAACAAAATCAGAAAGAACTCTGAAAAATAAATTTTATTTAATATGCTCCTGGTTTCACCACATTCATTACTTTTAACAGTTGAATGAAATAACTGGGAAAAGATAAAAGAATATTCATGTTTTAAACAATTACAAAAATCTACTTATATGAATTCTGAGTACAAAAAAAAAATAATAAATATAAACCTTAATTTTAAGGATATAATTTTTCTATGACAAACTTTTAACCTTTCCAACAGAGAGCAGTAAGGATTTTGTCTTGCTTGAAACAATATTTGCTGGGTGTTTGGCAGGAATCCCTGGAAACAGACTTCTCAGTGTAAAAGCTGAGATCAAAACAAAGAGAGTGAGCTATTGTAAGATTTGACAATGCTATTAGGGTCAATATCAAGAAAGAACTCCCCTAATTTCCTTCACACCAAATTCAAGAATGTGGTGGGTGCACAAATAAATATGGATAGTTAGGGGTTAATGGAGTTGACAGATAGGAAGCTCTGGTGGGACTTCTTGGGTTTACACAAATTTGTTTACTGTTTCAGTAAAAATAATTTAAATTTGAATTTCTTGTCCGTTAATACTTGGAAATTAGTTTATATTTAATGTCTTTGTTTCCTATCATAATGTGTACTCCATAGGTTACATATTAAAAATGTTTATTTGATGGTGAACAAAAACCTTCGGTAAAATTCTATTTCCTAAATATTTTTGGATATGAAACTTAAATTACACTCGCAAACACATACAAATATATGTATATTTTTTTAAGAAAAAATTTATAACTTTTTCTCATACCACAAGAGAAGAATAATTTATTTCTTTTTCTTTCAAATTTAATAGGATTTAATACATCAAATTTTGTATTATATTTTGGGTTGTTTTTCTTTAATGCTTATTTTATAATTTTGTGTGTCTGTTACATACTTTATCAACTACATTTTTAGTATCTCTTACAAGATAGTTATTTTGTAAATGAACATTTTCAGTTTAGTAATATAGTTTAATATTGAAAGCTATTGTTTTCCAAAACATGTTGACAAATAAAGATAAATTTTGTTTTAAAAAATATATAACATATTTTGTAGAGATTTCTAAATTAATTTACAATAAATATTTTATAAACAATTTAAAACTTTTGAATGTGTATTTACTTAATATAAGTATAGGTATTTTATGTTTATTTGTGATACATTATTTTATTTTTACTAGTTCTATTTTTCATTTACTTAATCTTAAGAACTGTTCAAAAATAGAAAAAATAACAATAAACAAAAATTATAAGTAAACTAGGAAGTTTAATCCTTATATAATATAGAATACTTATATTTTTGTAATTTATTTGTTAAAGTATCTATATACTGTTATTTGTATTTATTTATAAAAAAATAAAAAAGATCTGGAGTTCTTTGTATTAAATAAAATCTTTGACCACATACTCTTTAAAATGATATAAAATATCTATAAAAGTTGAACATTTTTAACATTCCTTATTTTTATTTTTACAAAACAAAGTCATGGTATATAAATAGTCTTCAGTTAATAAATACCTCATTATTGCAACAATTTTTTTTTTTGATCATGTTCATTTGTACATATTTCAGAAAGATTATATTGTCAAATGAGCTTTACTTGTGAAAATTAGAATAATGGATACAGAGTTCTTGGACAATTAATACTTGTATAGTTTCGGTAGCAAAAACTAAAGAAAGAAAATTATAAATTCTCAATAGAACAAGAGGGCAGTTCAAAATCGTAAGGATGTTGTACAATAAAGTACGGAAGACACCTCGCTAATTTCTATAGCAGTACAAGGTCTGCTTTACTAATAAAAACAACACTGAATATAAGTTTAACACTAAAAAGATAATTAAAAGAAATAACACAAGTTTTATGAGTCACAGTTAAGTCTAAGCCCCTTACTAATCCAAAGGTATGCGGTTCTGGTAAAGCGATGAGTCGTTAGTCACAACAGGCCTGTTTGAAATCTTGCAGGGATGAGGCAAAGATTCTCGAAGAGTGGCATAAACTAAAACTCATTTAATTCGATTTTAACCCTGGAACACTAGCGCTATTTATGAGCGCATTTCACTAGTGCCACGTAAAATTGACGTGTTTGAATAAAGAGTTGCTTTTGGTCATTTAAATGAGGTTTTACCGTGTTTTATTTATCTTTTTATTCTTCTTTATTTATTTGTCAATGTTTATTTAGTTTAAATATTTTTATACATTACATAATACATATTACAAAATATAATTTGAAATGTCTTTATAATTTCACATGATGAATTAGCCACACTCGGGACATTTCTTTAGTTGATGCTCCCCGCAAATTGATTTCCCACAAGGGCAGTATGTTGTGGTCATCCTCTTCTTTTTCCAATTGCAAAAGTTGCAATATGTTCGTGGTCCTTGCTGTGAAGTTACGTCT
Organism: Prosapia bicincta; assembly: GCA_036971475.1. Taxonomy (NCBI): domain Eukaryota; kingdom Metazoa; phylum Arthropoda; class Insecta; order Hemiptera; family Cercopidae; genus Prosapia; species Prosapia bicincta. Next base: position 161,698,165 of record JBAIZL010000002.1, read on the forward strand.
GCTTGCTGTCTGTCGATACTCAAGACATTCCTAATTGTTCTCTTCAAGTCATTTGAAATATTTGTCTGTTGGAGCCTTCGTCTTTGCCAATTACTACATAATTCGTTATGTAAATTAAACATAAATTCATTTCTTGAAAGAGCCTTTTTATCATTATTTTTATTAAGTTTGTAGAAGTTGTGTAGGTAAATTATATACGCATTGATGAAAGAGATGTTAATCATGTTAAAAAAAAAAGCACAATGGCCAACGTCTGGTTTTCCTGCCACAGTTTGTAGTCTGACACATTTGATCAAACGCGTCCACACTTCCTTTTGTAGCATTATATGTTAAGATAATTTCAGGCTTCTTGGAGGCATCATTTATAGCTGTGTCTCCATGCATAGTAGATATTAGAGTAACAAGTTTGTTCTTCTTGGGCTTATACGACACAGCCGTTACATCTTCATGAAAAAGAAACATACTGCTTGCTATTCCTCGGTTTTTATATTTTACATCCTTAAACTCTGCTGGAAGCTCTCTCTTGTTTTTTTTAATAGTCCCAACAGTTGTGAGTTTACATTCCTTTAGAAGATGTTTAGCAAGTGGTACACTATTGAACCAGTTGTCTAGAGTGACATTTCGGTTCGTTCCTGATATAGTTTTGGCTACAAGTTTTTCTACAAAGAAATCTGCCACTGGTTTTTTATGTGGGACAGTTCCTTTTCCCAAATAAGGTATAGCATTGATCATGAATTTAGTGCTATTGTCACACATCATGACTATTTTTATCCCATATCTGTTGGGTTTGCTTGGAATATACATTCGAAAAGGGCATTTGCCCCTAAATCCGACCAATTGCTCATCTATTGCCACATATGAACTCGCTTTGTAGTTTTTTATACAGCTATCAACTAAGATCTCCCAGATTTCAGATACAGCTGCGAGTTTATTATCCTTTTGTCTTGCGAATCTTGTGGTTTTGTCATCAAATCTAAGACAGGCAAGAATAAAAGAAAATCTTCTTTCAGACATTGTTGCTCTGTATTTATCACCAGAATAATTAGAATTAAACATTGTTCTAGTAGTCAAATGATTATCCTTCAATACTGCTGACAGTACTAGAAGTCCAAAAAATGCATCCAGCTCTTCATAAACTAAACCGTTTAGGGATCCATCGTTTTCATTCTTATACAAAGCACGTCTTACCTTCATTTCTTCATTAGTGTGAGTCAATATTATTTTACTAATATCCTCATTTATGAAGAGTTTAAAACACTCAACGGGGTTGAAAGCTGCATTACAATTTGCAGTCGGGCCAGGAGTGATATGGACGATATTTCTTGCTGAAGTCTTAACAGTTGAAATATTGGCCTTAGTGTTCCAAATAAAATTATCTTTTCCACTGAGTGTATCAATATTTGGCAAAACAATGTAATCCTGAACACACGTGTCAACGTTCATCTTTTCTACATGCTTCTGCTGTTTGCTTACGTTTATCGCATCCTGCCTACTAGTTGACCCTTCATTTCTTGTCTCTTGATGGCCGCTAGTGGATGCTTGATTATGGGAAACCTCATGCTCGTTCACCTTTCTCTTCTTCAGTTGATGCACTAGCCCACGTTCTATGTTTCTAATCCGGTTTTCTGTAATATCTTCCTCACTTTCATATGTATTGTCGAGCTCTGCCCTATCGGGTAGGTATTCGGGATCAAAATCGCTATCGTACTCATCTTCTCCATCTGACTCCTCTTCAAATTCTAAATTATCCTCATCACTTATCTCTTCCTCCAATATGTCACTTATTTCACAGTCTTTTAAATATTCTTGGACACTCATTTTTAGCAAAAAAAAAAAAACACGAATAAAAATAATATAAAGATACCAAATGTCAACTAAATGTAAGAAAATGAAAAACACGCAAATAAAAAATAATTTAAAGTTGTAAGCAGACAACTAAATATAAAAAACTATGTTGATTTCACAAGGTCTACGTAAAAACTATGTGTACTCGCTTGACTTGTATCACTAGCGCCACGTCAAATTGACGTCCTAAAATTTTCAGTTATTACTAGCGCCACGTAAAATTGACGTACACCTAATAAACAACAGGATATAGACAAGTACCAAAACTCAATAACACTCACTTCACTATGTCGTCTCAAGGCCAACTGACACTAGAAAGCACTGCTAGGAGTTGGGCAGTCTAATTCATGTAGGAGGGAGTGGGGAGAGAAAATGGGGGGGCAACACGTAATATTTACGTACTCTAGCGTTCCAGGGTTAATAACTTCACTCCAATCATCACAATATAAAAGTCTTTAATTAGTAAAATAATTGTTCACTCACGCGGTTAAATAATTAAAGTTCTGATGCAATATGATTGACCACGCGGTTAACCTAAGAAATTGCACTTAACCAAAGAAAGCGGTTTAAAATAGTTTTAATACGTTAAAAGTCATGAATTTATGGTTAGAAAGTGTTTGCGTCATTAAATGAATATATTCAACATTTAATCGCAATTATAAACTGATTCAACCTGCTAAAGAACTTGGCTAGCAATTTGCCATGCCGCACTAACATAAGGCAAGATGGAACAACAAGAAGACCAGGCTAGAGTAGTCGCAAAAAGGAAATCCAGAACTCCAGGCAAGACTAGTCGAAAAGTGACTTCAAGCAGCTGGTAACTAAATCGAAAAACTATTTGATCTGAGCGACGCACAGAGGAACTATCTCTTTACAGTACATAGAGGTTAGATTTAGCCTGCATCGAAGATAGAATAAGCGGTGGAAATGGAATTGTGGGTATGGAGCAACAGCTGATCCTAGGTTATACGAAAGCAAATGACAGATGGCACTTATCATAGGTTACTGAAATATAGGTTATGAGATGCTACACTTAACAATAGTAGAGTTCTTGGAATTGCTGCATGAAATGTATCATACTTTTTGTTAGTTTTTGTTTTTTATTCTCCTATATAAGAATTGGACTGATTAATTTCTTTTTAATATATAGAAAGACTTGCAACTTTTCTCCTCCTCAAAGCAATAGTGATGTGACATGTTTTTTTGAAAAACATACTTCTGACATTTGGTAATGAATTGGGTTCAGCAAAATTCTAAAAGTCTTACGTTATTGTATTATTACAGAGAAGGTTTAACATTTATAACCATTAGTTTGTTTTTATGGCAATGGAATTGTTGCCACATAATTGGTCAATTATACCTTATACAGTTGTACCTCCATATCCACAGGTAATAGAGTCCAAAATTATCGCAGATGTAAACGACAGCAGACAAATACACGTTAACAGGCACATTCGTGTTAACAGACAAGTACTATATCTACAGACATTTACAGTATACTGTAGTAGGCCTACATGTACATAAATACGTAAATGGCATAAGTACATTATATACTGTATAATCTTTAAAATATTACAGTACTGTATATAAGTATTGTTATGTACAGTAGGTCCATTGTGATTACTGTTTGTACTTACCATCACGTAGTGTACAGTACATTTCCTTTGTAGCTACTAACATCAAACGTTTATCAAACAAGATGGCAATTACACCCTAATGACACCCTGGCCAAGCGGCTGTAGTGTCGCAGATGTTTTAGGTGGCATAACCACTTCTTGAACATCTTCTTTCTTGGTGAGAAGGCCTGATGATGGGTTGAAGCATTGTCTGTTATTAGTAAAACTCGGAATGGTAACCCTTCGTTCTCTAATTAATTCTCCACTTCAGGGATGAAACATCTGCGAGTCCATTCAGTAAATAATACTGCTGTCATCCACATTTTGCGGTTAGGTTACCAGAATACAGGAAAAATCTTTTTATTTTTTTAAGGAAAAGGATATTTTGCTTGGTAAATAACATGATAAATAATTTTAATGTTTTTTAAATTGTATCTGTTCCGGATCCTATGCAACCAGTTTTGATTGACATGCAGTAAAATGAATGCTCTGTTCTTCTGTACTATCTTTTCCAGTAAATCTTTATATAAACAACGCTTTATGTTGTAACACATTTCCATCAACAAATATCCTTTTGCTATCCATATCTTCCACCCAGATATTCAAGGCCTTTTCCACTTTCACCATGCACGTGACTTTTATAAGCTGTGACCTTTTTTGCATTTTCCCATAAAATAGAAAAACGTAAACAAATATTATTACTGTTTGTGAAAATTTCATGAATAGACAATTCGTTTTTGTTATACAATGTACGCAAACGCTTTCTTTTCAACCTCAGTTATATCTCAAATTTTCACCTTCTCACTTAATGAAAGAACACGCCAGTTTCTCTTCATTACTGATATGTTTCATGGCCAATATTGCTGAACAGAAGAATATTTACACGTTAATTATGCCAGTACTGTTCTACAAACACAAACAAGAGCAGCGAATAGGCTAATGTAACCGCTAGAAGCAGACAGAAGAGATTTTAGAGGAAATCTCTTCCTCAGTAAGGCTGTGAAATACAATGACTCAACAACCAACAACCTGCTGTGTATAAACAATACGGTAGTGTATACAAACTGACTCAGAGATAAGTGTTTATGAACGGTTGAACATTAACTACTCTTCTATTCTCACTGTGACAGCATACCTCTGATACTGATACCATGTATAGGGGCACAACTGTAATTGTTAAAGTTATAATTGGTCATATATAATGGTTAAATTATAATAGATTATAGCTTGATGTAATCTATTATCTCTGTTGTGTTCATTATCTATTTTATGAGTCATTGTGTAACTTTTTAATAAAATGACACATTTTATTCTATTTTTGGAACCCAGGGATATCTTTCGGAAACCGAAAACTGAAGTTCTGATCTCTGTTTTCTATAAGCTAAAATTATTTTTTTGTATAATTAATAAAGTAATGCGATTACATAGGAGACATTTGGTTAAAAGCCTGCCAAATATATGTAGTGAAATTGCTCTAAGCATCTCTATATCAGCTAATTCATAGATCTCAACAATATCTGACCTTGTATTTGAAGCTACATATAGTCCAGTAGGTTTAACGTTGCAGTAAGTCATAATTTCAAACTATAGAATGTTTGTAAGTCAGGAACAGCATACTTGATCGGCTTTTGTCGAAAATAATGTGTGATGGAGCACCTGCCACAAAAAGGCTATAACTTTTTTTTAACTGTTAACTGGTCTCTGGCTTTATAAAATTGACTGTTTTAATTGAATATTTCTATTATTGTGGCCGATTTGTTAAGTGTTCTTATAGATTTGTCGTCAAATCTTTTCAGATTTACGTCATTTGAATCACTTCAATCTAATTTTTCCATGTAAAATACCAAGGCAAATATTTCACTTGCTCAAGCCTATGCTTTTTTAAGATTTATTTTCTAACTCATATTTTTATTTCTAATATAAATAAAACCTCAAGACTGTTATAATTACTGATTTTTGTGCCCATTGCGCCTCATTTTCAAATCAATTTAGAGTCAAAGTAGTTATGTATAGGTGTCAATATATGTCATCATAAAATCCATCATTTTTATGATTATAATATTAATAAGAGCAGAATTTTGTGTTTCATGGCTAGATAGTCCATCAATGGAGATGGTATTAGTTTTAAAATGTTATTCGATGATATTTGTGAAGAATATACTCTTTAAATTATTTTATTTATACACTTTGTTGATTTCCTTTATTTCTCTCGCCTACTTTCCCTTTTTTTGTAAATAATTTTTGCAAAAATATCATTGCCTCATCACAGTGAACTAAGTATCAATCAACTCCTCATCACAAGGGTGTGCAAGCAGTTAAGAAATATCCCCTTCAACTTCAGAGACAAAGCTCTGGTACTGATGAAAGTTGGGTTATAAACAAGACAACAATGTAGTCTAAAAAAATTTTTTTTTTTTTATTCTCCTAAATTTTACTTACACCTTGTTCATATCTTTCTGGATAGATAATTTAACCTCAGACATAATTGAAGGAGTTTGTATAGATTATATCAAATTGTACAAGGAACAAAAAACCAATAACCTTACAGTCATGATAAGGATGTTGGATAGGAATTTTGTTACATTAAAAAATTATGTTCAGAAAACATATTTTGGCAGCTATGGAAATTCATATTATATATGTTGGAATTCATATTTACACTAAATACATTGTTTTTTTTTCTTGTATACTATTAGTTTATATAAGTCACACAGACATAGTCTGTGTTTGTTGTTAGACGATTTATACAGATAGATTGTTTTTTTTGGGAATTGCTTTATTGTATCACATTTCACAGTTTTCTAAGTCTTTTTTCATCTCACATTCCGATGTTTTCAACTGGGCTCTGTGATATTTGCCAATGAATAATTTCTGTTGCTTTAAGCAGTTGAAAAATTCTAATTATATCAAGTCTAAGCATTTGTTATGTCATTTGATTGCCTACTTGTAAATTGATTTTACAAACAGCAGAATTGAATTTATAACTGACATTTGTAGAATATGAACAAAGACATTTTTATTTACAACTTTTTTAAAAAAATGTTTTAACTTTTTAAAAAAGTTGTAAGTGATTACTAGTAGCTCACGCGAAGATGGAATCAACAAATGTAAAGACATTTTTATATCAGTGTATGGTTTTATGCAAACATTGTTCTCCTCATTAAGCATTTGGATAATTTATTTGGTTCTGTTTGCTGTCAATGTTACATATATTTGTTATACTAAATTTTATTTAATATTCACTCAACACATTGGCTCTGATCCCAAATCTGATCTTAATTCTATGTCTGTTTCACTAATAGTCGCATGACTAACACCATTTGAATCACTAGGTTTTTTATTATTCATTATAATTTCATTTTCACACTAATAAAGATAACTAAAAACAAAACTCAAGTAATAAATATAAACTATTCTAAGACTGAACAATGTGACAGATACGCACAAACTGTATGATAATGCAGAAAAAATGACAAAAATTGGTGTATCAGCAGTGAATGTGTTACAAAAAAATACAATTTTCAGTCTATTTTACTAACAAAAGAACTTATGGCAGAGTTACAAAATATATCTAGCCATAAATCTAGCACAGACAAATAGTATAATCTTAAATATTATATTCTAAATATTAAAAGTCTAGAGTTCTTAATATTGCAAGTTCTATTTACTTGAGCCAAATTCATATAAGTAAAAACATGAATATAATTTTACACAAAATAAAATACAACATGTAACAAACAATCTTATTTTATAACATTATAATTACATAATAATGAACACTAGTTCAGAAACAATAATTTATTTTCTTATACACATTTCAAAGATATTACTGTATTCATTAGTGAGTTTAACTACACACAGTCTAAAGTATAACTTTTTTTTATAGAAGAAAATGTATAAAATATCGTGTGCAACTACTCTTGAAATTGCCAATAGTTCAACAGTCTGACAATATACCCACTAAACTTCTCTCTGGGAAGATATTCCACTCTAGAACCACTGTGGTATTACTCCAGGGTGATATCTCGAAGTCCCTTCTAGCAATTTTACTCTAGCTCTTACCACCCATCTTTTCTTTTGTAAATAAAAACAGGAAACTAGGACAGTACTTTGAACAAGTCATTTAGCTCTGATTCTAACATTGTTTGCACTATGTTCTACAGCAAAAAACCGTAACATGCCAACATCTGACTTGAGAATTATCAATCTTGCAACTGCACATTCAACAGTTCATGCACTTTACTCTCCCAATCTTAAACAAATATAAGTATCTGCGGCCTGTCAGAAATTGTGTGATATGATTCTCTTCCTCATGACTAGTTTCTCGACTTTATTGGACGGTTGTAACAAGACTGTTCTCTTTTGCTTTATGCTCTAGAGAGATAACCCTTGCCCATCATAACTCGCTATGATTTCCTTCTGAATCGAAGGTATTTTCATCTTAAAGTTATATCTTGAGACTCCCAATAAGCTTGTTTGCATTTATATTTAATTTTTTAGGGCATTGCTTATTTGCAGACTTGTCACATGAGTGATTCATCTTTAAAAGCAGTTTCTACATTTGCTGCAATGGTAGTTCTAGATAGTAAATTTGATTTAAATGTATCATAAAATTGTCTCCACTTATATTTCTGTATTCATCCTCCCCACATTCCATTTTGGGAGCAGTCTTCAAGATGAGAAGAAATTTTCTTTTCTTCGACATTGAAGATGATAATCATGATCAGTCTGGTTTTACTCTCCAATTCTCAGATTCCTGCTTAAATCAGTGAACCATCTAGGATGAAGTATTTGTAGCCAAGCCAAAATATATTAGAGTTCTATCACAATTTAAGATTCAGAGTACTAGCCAGACTGCCATTTCCACACACAAAGTTTAACTGGCTTATGATCTCTGAAATCACACTTCCAACAAAGGTCATTTTTGTATGTGCCCTTGCATTTACTCCTTAAATGGCCATATTGAAGACATGCCTAGAGCAGCACCAAACCTCAACCCTTACCTAATTGGGGCAAATATCCAACTAACCTTAATTTACTCTTTTTAAGAGCCTAACACATTGAGTCTCCTCTATTTCAATTATAGACATCTACTGCTCTCTCAAGTTAGAACCAAGAATAGATATTTTTATCTTGCTTAAAAGATCTCCTATATAAAATTGAATAGTCTCCTCAACTTCTTCTTAGTTGTGTAGAAATCAAGTTCCAGAATCTTTAGTTTCACCCTAGAATCAAGCTTAGCATCTCTCTACTTATTCTATTTGTAGAATTAGTAGAAGATTTCAACACTTCCTGGTCTTTGCAGTTATTAACTCAAGTAATGATCCGCCTTACCTCATGTTTCTGATGGTATGTTTCTGTTACCTCATGACCTATCTCTGTTCATTTGTTTTATGGAGAACTTCTTTATATATTGTTCCCTGAATCTCTGCATTACTTTTTCCTAAAGTTTACAATAGGTAAAGCAATCTATCTAGGTCTTGTTGATTTCTTCTATTATCTTTTATGTTGGTTCATCTGTCACTAATTCTATGTTCAACAGCCTCTTGTTTTCACAGCTGTGACTCTAGAAATATATTTTCTTGCCTTTTTATGATTTTTATTCATTATACTCTACTTTTTATTCTAAATTTTAGTTAAAGTTGAATGACTTAGTTTAAAAATCTGTAGATTCTGTATAGTTAAATATAATACAGTGTCCACTAACAAGCACCTACGCAATAGGCTAGCCTGATAAGTCCAGAGAAGAGGTACTAAACAGTTGAAATGTTTTTTTTATTAGTTTCCAAAAGCAGTTAAAAGTTTAAAAAATGAGACAAAGTTTATAAAATTTCAAGTTGTATTTAACAAGGAAGTAGGCTTACATAATTAGCTTAATTTGAAAGCAATGCCTTGACCAATTAGGAAACACAATGTCCACTTTTGTATGATGATAAAAATACTATTATTACATATGATGATTTCTGCTCATTGTCTGCTTAGCATTGTTTGGAAGGGGTTTTAGGGATGGTGCATTCTCAAGCTTACTCCATACCCTTTCAGAAGCTACAGTACATTAGAACCTCGATAATTCGGACTAACTGCGACTGTAGCCGATCCAGATTAACCAGAAAATGGCAGAAAAAAAAAAAAAAAAAATATATATATATATATATATATATATATATATATATATTATTTCTTGAGAGAGAGAGTTATTTATATGTTAATTGTAAACAATTATTCCACCATTAAGTGCAATCAATTTTTACCTTGTGATGAGGTAAAAATTGATTGCACTTGATAGTGGAATAATTGTTTACAATTAACATATAATAACTCTATAAAGTCAGTGGAACGAAATAAAATGGATAATGTTAAATATCACGTGTGTGTGTGTGTATATATGTATGTATATATATATTGTAACATTTATAGAATGGGCTATATAATGTTCTTTAAGAATTGGAAGAATATATTAGAAATAACTCACACAAAATTTAAAAAGAAATTCATTAAAAGATTGGTTAGGTTAAAATTGAAACTAAATTTAGGTAAAAGCCTAGATTAGTAAACAAGGTATTTGAACTGTAAAATCGATTAGGAAATGTGTTATATCAAAACCCCTAACACATAAATTAAAACAAGATAATCTAATAATAATTATATTCAAACAAAATGGTAAATATTAGTAACATAGGGCATAAGTAATTACTTGAAGGAGAAAGTGAAATACGATTGTAAACAATGAGATTAGAAAGGTTATGTTTCTATGAATTCGGCTCAAAACACACACAATTCAAAATATTACAAGAGTAAAACACAAAGACACTTCACACACTAATAATATTAATTAAATAAACACTGGAAGGTTTGTTAAGGATCGGAAAATTGAAACAGTATGTTAACAAAATTAAAACTGGTGAAAACAATCGCGTTATTGCATCAGCTGTAAAAACAAATATAAGTAGGTCAAGTGTGCAGTTGACTCTAGTGAGAAGGAATCGAACTAAATTATAATCCATATGATTTTTTTTTAAGAAGGAGAAGCCGCCATATTAAAAAAACAAACAATTGTTTAAAATCTAAGGACGCGTAGTTAGAGGAAGTCTGGCGTGGTGACGCTGAGGAAGCAGACCTTTCTTAGCAGTCAAAATTTTACATTGGAAAGGAAATCGTCAAAATTATACCGTTTTGTGAAGAAACTTGACAAGATTAAACAGGGATAAGTGAATTGAAAGAGTTAATAAAGTGTAAATATAATTTGAAGGAACTAAAACGAATTTAAGTGTGTAAAATGTCAAATTAAAGAGAACGGAATTCTAAGTGTGAGCAAGCAGCCATTCGACGTTATTTGATAAGTTAAGTACCTAGCGCTATATAAAAAAATAAACTTTAGTGGACTCTTAGGATAATAGGGAAGTTTAATTTTGTACATTAGAATATCTTGTGATTAATAGTAATAAGATCATAATCCAGTTCAAATAGTTTCGCCTTTTTGCTCATTCCAAATTAAAGTTTTTCCATCAGGAAAATATTTATTAAAACTAATTTCAAAATTTAGTATTGTTTTTTAAAATTTATTTAATTAACCTAAGAATTAAAAAAATATAGCCCATGCTAAAAACCCCGAGGTTGTAAGAGATCGTAAAATTAGCCTAGGGTATATGTAAGTTTGTAACTAAAAATCAAAGAAAGTGAGTTTAGTATATTTGGTTAAAATTTGTTAAGTTTATTTTTGTTCTGTGTATTGTTTAAATGTTAAAAAGAAATGTTATAATAAAGAATTATGAATTGTTCCTGAGTAGTTTTTTTGTTTTTAAATAGAGAAATATCATTCAATAAAATAATAAATAATAAAACCCCGTTGAGTCCATTTTATAAAAACTTTATATTTGGCACACCAACGTGGGGTACGATTATTAGAAAAATAATAATAAAGAATAAATTAGTCAGGAGTTTGTGTTTTGTAACTAGAGAAATTAATTATTTTCATTTAATAATAAAACCCAGTTGTATTGCGTAACGGAAATATCTTTATAATTGGCGCAACAACGTGGGAGCTCGATAAAATAAGAGATAAAATTTATTTAGAGAGATTTTGAAACAAAATTAATTTAGAACTTTTTATATGAAAAACATTTGAACTGGAAATAGATTTAGAAAAATTTTGTAAAATTAAACACTGAGTTGAATAGAATCAAGGCTAGGTTTATAGTATATATAAAAATTGTTTAAAAAAAGAAAAAATATGTCTGATGAGAGGGAATTATACAATTTGCGGGGAGATAGAGCTTAAAAAACGGGAAAAAGGGACAATTTTAGAAATGAAAGAAATATAATTGGAAGGCACAGATATGCCAATAGGAAACATTGAGGTAGAAGAAGCTAGGGGACTACCACCTATGCAAACCCAACAAAAAAAACGGGGAAATAATGAGAATGAAGATTTGAGGGAGATAATGAGGACTCTAATGGAAATGAGTATAAACATAAATAAAGGGAGACAGGAAATAGATAGAAAATTTAATGAAAGTACTAAAGAATTAAATGAGATTATAAACGAAGTAAAAGGAGAGATAAAGGAGGAAATAAGGGATTTAAACAGAAAATTAGAGGAAGATAGAGACGAAATGAGAGAGATGAAGGAGGATTTCAAGTTAATAACACAGGAAATAAGGGAGGATAATAGGAAAATAATAGAGGATGTGAAAAGGGACAGAGAGGAGAAATATAGAGAATTAGAGCAGAAGATTAAGGAAAATTTTGAGGGAACAAATGAAATAAGAGCTGATGTGATAGAAATTAATGAAAAAGAGATAGGAGAAAGAAAGATAACAGATGAGGGTTTTAGGAAAGTCGAAGATGACAGGGAGAAAATATTAGGAGAGCAGGGAAGGTTAAGAAATGAAGTAGGAAAGATGGAGGTACTGCCAATAAAAAATTTAACAATTCGAACCGCAACTAATAAGAAGACTGAAAAGATTAATAAAATGATAATGGTAATAGGAGAAATAGGAGGAGTTAATTATCCGTTTCAATGCTTAGTGGTACCAGGCTTGTTGAGAAAATTTATCATAGGTACGGATATGTTAATGGATGTGGAGGCACAACTCGAGTTTGGAAAATGGGAGATGGAATTTAAATATGAGAATAACAGAGAAAATAGAACTTATGAAGCAGAGGAAAGATACAATGGAGATGTAAACGGTGTTAAGGCAAGGACAGGCGTGGGGACAAGAAAAGAGTATGGTGCCCACAGTCAGTCGGAAAACTAAGATAATAAGAAACCCAGGAATAGAAATTAAATAGAGGAAACAAGTTTACAGGCATTAATAGACACAGGCAATAATATGACATGTATCCAGGAGAACTGGATATTGAAAAATAAAAATAAAATAGGAAGGGAGATATTAAATATAGGTAAAGGAAGCAATATTAATAAACTCTAGGTGACTATGTGTATAAGAAAACGTTAGCAGGAGATAAGTTTTAAGGGATGGTAACTATATCTAAGATAATTTATTGGAAACTTCGTCGAATAATGAATAAAGATAAATATGAATCTATGTTAATAAATATTGAAGCATCGTTGTAATAAATAAAATATGGTAATTGTGTATTTAAACTTCGTCGTATTGTAAGGGAGAATCTGCGTTGATAAATAATGGAACTTCGTCGTATATATTATAAAAGAAATATGAATCTATGATAATAAATATTAAAGCATCGTTGTAATAAAAATATGGTAATTGTGTATTTAAACTTCGTCGTATTGTAAGGGAGAATCTGCGTTGATAAATAAGTATTAAATCAAAATTTATATTCGTTGATATAGGGACAGTGTAATCGAAGGAGCTATAGATATGATCAAATAGAGGATATGGGATTGCAGCCTTTAAAAATATTAGATGTTAAACTTCATACAAAATAAACTGAGATGATATAAGAAAATAATTGAACTGGATGTGAGATTGGAAGGGGAGATAAAATACTAACTTAGAACTGAGAGTTAGATGAAGCTAAAAGCAAAATAAATATGAGATAAATAATAAACAAGGAATAAACAGAAATAAGGGAAAGAGAAATGTTATAACCAATTTGACCAAATCTAGACATACTATGACTCGGATAGGATGGGATTTAAAGACACGGTATCAGAGAATATATTTAAATAAATATTGAATCAGACTTATGATTGGAAGGATTCCAATTGTAATAAAAAAAAAAAATATATATATATATAATTATGGAAGGAATTGTAAATACTAGAACATGATTTATTGTTACTATATGTTAGAATTGTTAAAGAATTGTTGATTGAATGTTAGTTATAAGTATATTGTATTGTTAGAAGATAAGTTAAGTAATATGTAGCTTGAAGTTTTCAGCTCAGTATTTGATTGTTAAAGAATTAAGATAAAAATTGTGTCGTAGAATTAAGTATAAATGGACGAAAGTGGACAGATAAAGGTATAAATGACTTTTAAATGGACATTTATAAAAGTAGTAAAGACAATGGACGGTAAGTTAGCCAAAGTGTTGAGGTACTTACTCAATAAAAAATGTGTTCAATTAGTTATTAAATAAAATGTACAATTAGGAAATAAATGTTAATTTAAATTTAATTTTAAAAAAAAATATGTATATTTAATCAAGCTTGTAAAATGTAAAGAATGTGTAATGTAGATATTAGGAATATTTTTTTATTTAAATTAAATTAGGGGACATTGTAACATTTATAGAATGGGCTATATAATGTTCTTTAAGAATTGGAAGAATATATTGGAAATAACTCACACAAAATTTAAAAAGAAATTCATTAAAAGATTGGTTAGGTTAAAATTGAAACTAAATTTAGGTAAAAGCCTAGATTAGTAAACAAGGTATTTGAACTGTAAAATCGATTAGGAAATGTGTTATATCAAAACCCCTAACACATAAATTAAAACAAGATAATCTAATAATTATTATATTCAAACAAAATGGTAAATATTAGTAACATAGGGCATAAGTAATTACTTGAAGGAGAAAGTGAAATACGATTGTAAACAATGAGATTAGAAAGGTTATGTTTCTATGAATTCGGCTCAAAACACACACAATTCAAAATATTACAAGAGTAAAACACAAAGACACTTCACACACTAATAATATTAATTAAATAAACACTGGAAGGTTTGTTAAGGATCGGAAAATTGAAACAGTATGTTAACAAAATTAAAACTGGTGAAAACAATCGCGTTATTGCATCAGCTGTAAAAACAAATATAAGTAGGTCAAGTGTGCAGTTGACTCTAGTGAGAAGGAATCGAACTAAATTATAATCCATATGATTTTTTTTTTAAGAAGGAGAAGCCGCCATATTAAAAAAACAAACAATTGTTTAAAATCTAAGGACGCGTAGTTAGAGGAAGTCTGGCGTGGTGACGCTGAGGAAGCAGACCTTTCTTAGCAGTCAAAATTTTACATTGGAAAGGAAATCGTCAAAATTATACCGTTTTGTGAAGAAACTTGACAAGATTAAACAGGGATAAGTGAATTGAAAGAGTTAATAAAGTGTAAATATAATTTGAAGGAACTAAAACGAATTTAAGTGTGTAAAATGTCAAATTAAAGAGAACGGAATTCTAAGTGTGAGCAAGCAGCCATTCGACGTTATTTGATAAGTTAAGTACCTAGCGCTATATAAAAAAAATAAACTTTAGTGGACTCTTAGGATAATAGGGAAGTTTAATTTTGTACATTAGAATATCTTGTGATTAATAGTAATTAGATCATAATCCAGTTCAAATAGTTTCGCCTTTTTGCTCATTCCAAATTAAAGTTTTTCCATCAGGAAAATATTTATTAAAACTAATTTCAAAATTTAGTATTGTTTTTTAAAATTTATTTAATTAACCTAAGAATTAAAAAAATATAGCCCATGCTATAAACCCCGAGATTGTAAGAGATCGTAAAATTAGCCTAGGGTATATGTAAGTTTGTAACTAAAAATCAAAGAAAGTGAGTTTAGTATATTGGGTTAAAATTTGTTAAGTTTATTTTTGTTCTGTGTATTGTTTAAATGTTAAAAAGAAATGTTATAATAAAGAATTATGAATTGTTCCTGAGTAGTTTTTTTGTTTTTAAATAGAGAAATATCATTCAATAAAATAATAAATAATAAAACCCCGTTGCGTGTTATAAAAACTTTACAATATATATATATATATATATATATATATATATATATATATATATATATATATATATATATATATATATATGAAGTTAATATATTACTATTGTAAATACTTTTATCCACCACTAGGTGCAATAATTTTACCTTGTGTGATGAGGCACCTTTTGGTCATTTGACCATTGTCGAATCACTGATGAATTTTTTTGTGATGAACTTTTTAACTAAAAAATTCATTAGTGATTCGACAATGGTCAAATGACCGAAAGGTGCCTCATCACACAAGGTAAAATTATTGCACCTAGTGGTGGATAAAAGTATTTACAATAGTAATATTAATTTCATAAAGTCAGTTCAACGGTAAAATAATGAACAACGTAAAATATCAATATATATATATATATATATATATATATATATATATATATATATATATATAAGCAATAGCAATAGAGAATGGGTATTAAAAAAAACTGCTTTTAAACTTTATTAACATTTTTTTTATATATATAAATACGTTTCACCGAACCTAATGGACTACAAAATTTAAGAGTTTAATTATAATTTTAAAAAAAATAACAATTTAATTTACAAAAATAATGGTAATAAAACAATATGGACAACATTTACATATAGTGGTACTGGAATAAAAAGTAACACAAAATTTGTTGAAGGATACTAGCGTCAAATTTGCATATAAAACTAAAAATATGTTCATACAACTATTCTGAATTTCTTACACATCACCATAACAAAAATTCAAAACAAACATGAATTCAACATATACCGTAAGCCAACCATGACAGACAGACTGGTACAGAACATATCGAACCACCCAATACAATATTAACATGCAGCATTCAATACTCATATCATTTACTACACAGACTAAATAAAATACCTATGTCCACAACTAACTACACAGAGAAACTAAACACAATCAAATATTTAGCTCACAAAAATTTATATGACAATTATTTAATAGACAAACTACACAGAAAAATACTCAACAAGCACAGTAACAACAACAAGAACACAAACAAATTCATCACCCTCACATACATAAATAATCTCACAAATAAAATAGCACACCAATTCTAAAAAGCAGGATACAATGTAGCTTACAGACAACAAATATAAGCCAAACCGCTATCAGATACAGCATTAATAACAATAAAGAACACAAAAGCACACTGCACCCACTACTATTGAATCCACCTTCGCAAATCACCTCATGGACACTAAACACCCAAGCAAAAGTATGGAAAATAACAAGAGTATCCTCACCACATACAACAAAGGTCATAAATTAAACACACTAGAACAGTATAAAATATATAGACAGTGCCACACACATGAAAATGACATCTTAAATGAACAAACACGGCACAGATCACACATACTCTTCGATCACATCACTTCTAACTTTCAAAAAATGGTACCGAGGAAGTGCAATCCCTGGCGGCAATAATAAGAGGCTGAAGAAGTCGTAATACAAAAACGATTCCTCCAAGTGTAATTTAACAATCTAGCAACCTTTAATTAACAAAACGTCTGGTCGTAAGTAAAAGCAAATGTGCAATAAGTAATTAACATCAGCTCGTCATGAACAGCAAACAAAATCTCGATATTAACATTATATTAAATTATACCTTACTAAGGTAAGTTATCTAATATATTGATATAATAAATGTAATAGTACAAATTCAGACTGTTTAGAAGATGCTAGAAAATGAAGACACATAATTAGTGTTTTCAAAAATCGACTTGCATATATAACAAGTAAGATTCCTGTTTAAGTACATTAAAGTGTAAGTGATAAAGTACCACAAGGAAACAGTTTTGTAAAATTAAACACACGCATGTATATATATATATATATATATATATATATATATATATATATATATATATATATATATGAACGATATATGTGAACAGTTCATAATTAAATGTGTGCTAGGAAAATTTCTGCTTACGCAGCTTTTGTATAGGTGGTGAGAACAGAGCCCCGGCAGTGTGTAAGTCACCTCTGTATCGCACAGACGTTTTCCGCTCCAGCTGAATGTACATCAGTTGAATTTATTTTTATGTTAAGCAAAATTAATGTAACAGTCAAAATTATTGTTTCTTGAATTTTTAAGGTTTGTAAAAAATAAACATTTTTTAAAAACCTTTCGTGCTTAATATAACACGTAACTGGCGCAGTCAGTAGGACATCTGGGGAGAATTAATGAACATAATTTTTATCGATTTCAATCGTTAACCGAGATACTGCAAAAACTCGATTCATTACAGAGCGCATATCTGTAACGACATCAAGAAAACTTTAGTAGAGTGAATATCTACAACAACTTAATAGTGCGCATATCTATTAAGAGCACGAGTGAATATCGTGTAAGTGAAAAGTGAAAAGTTGTTCAAATGAGCAAAGTATTTTGGATCCACTTGTAAGTAGATCGTAAGAAATAGAATTAAGAAAAGTAGAGTAAATACTTTTAATTTTATATAATTGATTTTTAATTTTTATTATTTTGAAAAATAATATTAAATAATGGCAACGCCAACATTAAAGTAGGAATATCTTGATATGATTCCAGAGTATAGTGGAGAGCCCATTATGCTCCACAGATTTATTTCAATATGCGATAAGATAGTAAATAAGTTTTATGTAAACGAAAATCCAGAGGATTTTCAAAATGAATATCTGTTCTCCTCTATTCTTTCTAAATTAAAAGGCCAAGCACTAGAAATGGTCGTAAACTCTAACTCTTACAATTGGCACGAAATTAGAAATGTATTATTTATTAGTTATTCGGACAAAAGAGATTGTTTCACATTAAACTTAGAGATGTCAGAATTAAAACAGGAAAGTAAGGAATCACCATTTCAATTCTATGAGAAAATTCAAAAGTTACTAAATTTACAAATATTATTTTTTATGAATAAAGAGCTTCAAAGGCAGATGGCTAAAGACGTTTTAATAGAATACGTTCAGAAACTAGCTTTAAGAGTTCTCCTTAGGGGTTTGCATGAACCCATCGGGTCACTAATACGTACCAAGAACCTTAACACTCTTAGTGAAGCACTTAATATGCTCACAAACGACTTTCAATTTAAGAATAATAAAATGTTTACTCAGCCAAGCAAACAACCAGTCTTTCAGAAAAGCCAAACTCATAACGTAAGAAGACCAATACATACTGAATTTAAATACCACCAAATACCTAAACAACCTTATCAACACCCAAATCCTTCCTATAGACCACCAACTTTTGTTAATCATGGTCAGCCCCAAAGAGGACAACCAAACAACAACACTACTAAACCTCAGTATCTTTAGTGGAATACGGGTTATCAACCTACCCCTATGAGTATTTCCACTAGACAGACAGACAGGCCTTCTAGACAAACGAATTTGTATCAAATGACCGGACAAGGAGCCGAAAAAGACGATTACACTATGTACCAGACTAAAGAACAAGAATCATTCACTTTTGAAGAAGATCTCAGGAAAGAAGAGTACTTGGAAGAATCCCAAAATTTAACAGACAACTACGAAGAAGAGACCGTTAAAATCGATCAAGACGATTTTTTAGGACATACAAGCCTCGGAATCGATTTTCAATAATGAATCTACAAAGCGAAAATAACGAGCTACCATTTATATACGACACAGACACCAAATCTAGAATATTAATTGACACAGGCAGTACTAGATCATCTATGCAAAAATCTTTAGGCTGGAAAAATTTTAAAACAAGCGTAAAAAAAGAGCCGTTTGAAGTACTCACCGCACACAGCACCTCAAAAGAAAATGTTTGCTGCACCATACCTCTGTTGTCTAAAAAAGCAATTAAATTTTATCTATTTGACTTTCATCAGAATTTCGACCTATTACTCGGGCTAGACAATATAAAGGATTTAGGAATAAGCTTAGACTTTATAAATAATAAATTAATACTTTGTGATGAGGAAATCCCTATTCAATATTTTAACACTGAAAAAGGAAGTTGTAATAAAACGGAGCATGTCAATAAAGCAGGAACAATTTAGTTATGTTATACAAGCCCGCACTAGCCAAACAGTTAAATTAAAAATACAAAATATTCATAATGGAGAAGGTATTTTACCACACAAACAAGTGAACGGATTAGAAATTCCGCAGTGTATAGTTTCAGTGCATAAGGGTGAAGCCTATTGCCCTATTATAAACAATACGGAAGAAAATGTAAAATTAACAATAAGTAAACCATTAGAAGTAAAATCTTTAGAGGAATATAATATTTTCAAACCTGATGCAATTCAAAGGAACACTAATTTCAATATGTTCGATTATAAACAAACAAAATCAGGAAGTAAAAATTTCGATTTATCAAAATTTAGGATGGAACATATGAACTTAGAAGAAAAATCCGCCGTAACAAATTTATTAAAAGAATATGCTGATTTATTTCATATTGATGGAAACAATTTAACCTTTACCAATTGGATAAAACATGTTATTAGGACTACTGACGAAATTCCCGTATACTCTAGGAATTACAGATACCCAGAAATCTACAAGAACGAAATTAATAAGCAAACTGAAGACATGCTTAAACAAAAAAAATTATTAGACCTTCAAATTCTCCATGGAACTCTCCTGTCTGGATTGTTCCCCAAAAACAAGACGCTTCTGGCAAAAGAAAAAATTTCGATTATTAATAGATTTTAGAGGATTAAACAAAAAAACAATTGACGATAAATTTCCCTTGCCGAACATTACCGACATATTAGATAAATTAGGACGATCCCAATATTTTACGACTTTAGATCTAGATTCAGGATTTCACCTAGTAGAGATGGACAGAGATAGTATAGAAAAAACAGCATTTTCAACGGAAACAGGACACTACGAATTTTTAAGAATGCCCTTTGGACTAAAGAATAGCCCCCCTACATTTCAAAGAATTATGAATAATTCCGTTGAATACGTCTATGGTCGTACAACTCGACGCAACAGATAACGCCAACTTAGAGGACAATGAAGAAAGCGGCAGTCAAACTATCCACTCCAATTTTGAAGGGAACACCCAAATTGAAATACCAATTTCCGACGAGCCTGTAAACTTTGGAAAAAACCAAATATTTTTATCATTAGTAAAATATGAGCCGAAGAAAGTAAAAATTATAAAGCTATTTGGAACTTCAAAAATTCGTTTAATAGTCGAAATATCAGAAAATAATTTTAAAGAAGACATAGTAAATTTGGAAAATCATATTTGGTACCCAAAATAAAATATAATCTATATTTTGAAGACGATTTTTATGAGAAATTTGCATCATGCATAGCCAAAAATTTCAAACAAACTGAATTAAATTTAGTTAAGTGTAATAACAAACTATTAGACCTAACTTCGGAAGAAGATACCTTAGAAACGGTAAGTAATTATCATGTTAGCAAAACCAATCACCGCGGGATACAGGAAACATACGAACAAATTAAGCGAAGATATTATTGGCCTAATTTAAAATCACTAATTCAAAATTTCATAAATCAGTGTGACATATGTCAAAGAACTAAATACGACAGAACTCCCTTACAGCTAGAAATGAACTTGACACCAACAGCTGCAAGACCATTTCAAATAATTCACGTTGACACAATCTCCTTGGAGAAGAATTCATTTATCAGAATAGTCGACGCGTTCTCACGATATGCTCAAGCTTATCGCTTGGGAAGCTCTCAAGCTACAGAGATTGCAGACAAGTTATTAGATTACTTCACGCATTTCTGCTTACCAACAGTTATTATCTCAGACAATGGAACGGAGTTTAATAACAGAATTGTAAAGGAGATATTAGACCTGCATAAGATCAAAATTCACTTTATCAGCACACAAAACCCCCAATCAAACGGATTATGTGAAAGATTTCATTCCACTTTAATAGAACACATAAGGCTGTTAAATAATCAAATCGAATTTAAAAAAGACAGTATAATTAAGAAAGTTAAATATGCTATAATAGCTTATAACAATAGCATACATTCAGTCACAAAATTAACGCCGTGCGAAGTTTTATTTGGACACATAAATTCAAACACTTTATTAGATATAGATTTAGAAAAACAAATTGTAAATGACTACGTTTTAAACCACAAAGAAAAAACAAAAATACTTTATGAAATTATTAGGGATAGCAACCAAAGAATTAAAGAAAAAGTTTTAGAAAAAAGAAACATAAACAAGGAACCACTTCCAGAAATACCACCTGAAGTCTATATAAAAACAGTTCAAAAGCAAAGCAAAACGAAAAACAGATATAGCAAGGAAGAAATAGCTTCAATAAACAAGGAAAGAAAAACTGGTAAAATAAAGCCTAGACATCATAACACAAAAGACAAAATACATTTGTCGAAAATTAAAAGGCATAAGAAGATAAAAAATGTAATTAATGACCAAAATCCTTCTTGTTCATATTCAACACAATCAAATTAAAATCCCTACCATACCTTTGTCCACTAATTCTATGCAAGAAACTTTATTAAACTTTTAAACAACATTGTTTTTATTAATTGTATGTGTTACAAACTTTTGTAATTAATTAAATGATATGTAGCCAATTATGGTAATAAATATTGTTATTTATTTGAAATATGTTAATCACAAAAAAATTGTAATTGAAGAAAATTAGAAACTATACTCTTAAAGAGATAACAAAAAAAAAAGAATTATTATAAACGGACTAGAATCCTTTATCAAATCTATATCAGGCAATTTGAATGTAAATGATGGTAAAAATTATGAAAAATTATATACAACTTTTATTGTAATCAATGTAAATTTTGTAGAACTAAAAAATTAGATTCTGATAACAATTGTATATGTTATAAACATTTTGTATCTATCCTATGATAGAAAAGACTCATTATAAATTGTATTAATCAATTCCAAATACTTTTGCTCAGTTGAATTATAATGAACAGAAAATTAGACTGTAAAATGCCCATCATCAAAAAACAATAACGCCTACAAACTACGAGTATACTGCGTTGGAAATCGCAGACAACCCATTTAACTGGATCTTGGAGATCAACCTTCGCCTGGTGACTTTCTCCAGTGAAGAGGACTTCAACCCATGCCGAAAATTGCCCTTTACGGAGGCCTATTCAGCAGCTTATATACTTCGCCCTCATCAAGAAGATGAAGAGGACTTCAACCGATGCCGAAACTTCGCCAACCCCGGAAGTTTTCTTTAGGGATGGAGGAGTTATATGAACGATTTATGTGAACATTTCATAATTAAATGCGTGCTAGGAAAATTCCTACTTACGCAGCTTTTGTATTATAAAGGTGGTGAGAACAGAGCCCCGGCAGTGTGTAAGTCGCCTCTGTATCACACAGACGTTTTCCGCTCCAGCTGAATGTACATCAGTTGAATTTATTTTTATGTTAAGCAAAATTAATGTAACAGTCAAAATTATTGTTTCTTGAATTTTTAAGGTTTGTAAAAAATAAACATTTTTTAAAAACCTTTCGTGCTTAATATAACACGTAACTTATATATATATATATATATATATATATATATATATATATATATATATATATATATACTAAACTGTTAAAACTTAGTGAGACAGAACGTTTTCGATCGCTATGTGCCGATGTTCATCAGTGTCTTCTGCTTGGAGATGTTTGGTCAAGCGGTGACGGTTTTAAAGGTAGGTTTTCGATAGATTAATAAGATTCACCGAACGTAATGGACTACAAAATTCAAGAATATATACATACATACAATGTTTTCTTACTGTATAAAGATAGTATTTCGGGATATGTGATGCATTATCCACTCGGACTGTTTTACCCGGCTTTATAGAAAATAAACTAACAAACATATAGCAAATGTATATATATTGATGTTTTCACTAATAGGTCAAGTTGGAGACGGATTCAAGTTGAACGTTTTTAATATTTTAGAATCTCTAAATACATTAAATTATGGCTAATGTCTTATAATATGCATTACACTTGTAATTATTAATAACAGAATTTTTTTTAACTAGATAGACAAAAGAGAAGAATTTGTTTAATTTCAAATAGTGTATGCTACAAGGCTGTAGCATTTGTTTTATGTGATCAAGTGTACCTTGGAATGTTTTCCTGACGGTCTTGGTACTATCGTTTGGCTAGTCTTTCCGGTTTGGTTAACCACGGTCCATACTTACTACAATAAAAGTATGTATTATTTTGATTAAAATTTAATCTTGCAAAACTCTTTAGTTTTTAATAACAAGTCCCTAATTGTATATTCATTTCTAAACCTTCCTTTATTTGTAATTTGTGTTTAATCTTATGTACTAATAAATTTGACACGTGGTTGGATTAGAATGCCAGCCAGAGTACTAAGAAAATGGTTATGCAGTATTTATATGACTATCTTAAGAATTTAACCATATTGTCATTTAACTGTTTATGGTATTAAAATTAGTGTGATTTGAAGATGTAGAGAGGTTTATAAAGTAAGTTATTAATGTGAACCTAAATTTAGGTTGCTAAATAAATTTAACCTAACAAAATTGCCAGCATGTGAATTTATTGAGTCTCAAATAGGTGTTATATTTTAATATCCAAAATCCTAACAGTAATTTAGTTCAGTGTTTAGACAGTGTTACTGTAATTAGACAGTGTTTACTGTTGGATAAATATGTATAAATTTATGTCAAATTGAATTCCTTTGCGAATACTATTTTGAATCTTGAATGTGATGACTTATAACTTGAGAATCAAAGTTTAAAAAAATGCTTTGGTAAAAATGCATAAGGGTGGCCACCTACGATATTTTGGAAAATTGTTCAAAACTACTAGGAATTTTTTAAATTTTCACCTAGGAAAGTTATTTTTTTCAGTTTAAAGTAGGGTAACAAATTTAGTGAGGAGGCACAAGTTGTGAATGGGCGGGGAGTGATACAATTGTTTTGTGATGTGACAACTGTAGTTGGTATTTTAGCAATCTAAACTTTAAGTAACAAAAACATGTCTTGAAGTTATATTGATAACTATTATTTTTGTTATTACCAGGGAAGGTGAATTTTATATATCTATATTAAAATATACGGTAAAAATGCAGAAGCTCGGCGCCATACGATATTTTGGGAAATGGTTTAACATCATTAAATAGGACGATATCTACAAGAATTTTTTTAAAATTGACCTTGGAAAGTTACTTTTTTTCAATTTAAAGTAGCGTAAATAATTCAGTGCGGATGTAGAAGTTGTGAATAGGCGCGGAGTGATACAAATGCTTCGTGATACAACCGTATTTCAATGTATAAAATTAAAACCAAATCTAACCTGACTTGACACTTTTTAGGTATATTTTAATATAGGTATACAGTATTGTATAAATTTAATATCAAATCTATCCTAACTGGAGACTTTATAAGTATATTTAAATATATGTATAAAAATTAAGCGAAGTTGTGAATAAGCGCAGAGTTATACAAATGCTTCGTGATTTTACAACTGAATTTCAATGTATAAAATTAAAACCAAACCTAACCTGACTTTACACTTTTTCGGTATATTTTAATATAGGTATACAGTATTTTATAAATTTAAAACCAAATCTTGCCTAACTGTAGAAGTTGTTTCTCAAAAATCTACACACGTAAGGTTGCGTGACGTACCGCGGACAATGCGTACAACCTTATGCGCAGCACTGTGACGTAAGTATCACTCCGCGCCTATTCACAACTTCTACATCTGTGCTGAATTTAGTACCCTACTTTAAATTGAAAAAAAGTAACTTTCCTACTTAAATTTAAAAAAAATTCTTGTGGATATCGTCAAATTTGATGGTTTTGAACAATTTCCCAAAATATCGTATAGTGCCGGAGTACTGCATTTCAACCAAATATACCTATGAAGTATCCAGTCAGAATAGATTTGGTTCTAATTTTATACATTTAACCATTTAGTTAATGTATAAAATTAAAAACCAAATCTAACCTGACTGGACACTTTAGATATATTTTAATATTGGTATATAGCAATGTATAAATTTTAAACCAAATCTATCCTAACTGGAGACTTTTTAAGTATATTTAAATATATGTATACAAAAACCATACGTTTCTTGAATATCTGCACACATAAGGTATGCATGACGTCACTGTACCACTCCGAGGCTGATAATAACACATTCTCTGATGGCCCAATGGAAAAATTGTTCCATCCCTCACACCATCTACGGTCACCTAAAACCTTACAAAATCAATGTTTCACCTCATTTTTTTACCTTGAAACTAGCAAAATGCCTCGAAATTTATTTACGTTATTATTTACATTTTTTATTACCATGGAAGGTTAATTTTGTATCATATTTTAGGCGGGACTATGTTTTTGGGCATCCAATAATATCAACAGCCTACTGTACTACGTCTAGACATACTCTATGAATTATCTAGTCAAGATAGATTTAATGTAATTTAGTACATTACCTAACTAGACGCCTACATCCGTGCAGTAATACTTTTTGCCAGGTGATGTCACGTGATCTCTATTCTAGCCTTACATGTATACATTTGTTAGGTTAAAGTATAAAGTTACAACCAAATCTTTCCTAACTTGGTACTTTATAGGGTATGTCTAGATGTAGTAAAGTGCGCTGCTGCTACTGCGTGCCCAAAAATGTACCAACTAAAATAGGGTGGAAAATTAACCTTCTGTGGTAATAAAAAAATGTAAATAATAACGTTAATACTTTTTGAGGCATTTTGCTAGTTTCAAGGAAGGTGGGGCATGGGATAATTTTTTCCAAAATTGTAAATATTTGGGATATTAATAATATTTTTCGGCTGCAATTGCTTACATGGCTGAAGTAAACAATTAGAAAAAAAAATTATCAATACAGCTTCAGGACATGTGGAAATGTTTTCATACACATGGCTATATAGTTCCCAAGTGTAAATGTTGACAAAATTTACAATTTTGAAAAAAATTAAGCTAATACTAAAACACATAAAATGTATAAAATCATGGTTTCTTTTTCATTTTTATTTAAAGTGCTTTTATGAAGAGATTATAATTAAGTTAAGATTACAAACACTATTACATGCTAATGTACAAAACATCCAATTTTACAACAAAAATTTATACTGGTAGTGGGCGATCAAACAAGACTTTTTTACAGAAATGGTACTACAATATCTTGAATGGTAATGTTACGAGGAAACAGATTGAGTAGGTGACAGATTTTTAGATCACAGTTTGTTGCCGCAATAGTTATGGCGATCATTTGAAACAGATTTCAGTTACGTAGTTCATTATCCAAAAAACCTGCACATGAATTTTTAAAAATCATGACTCTAGAAGTATGTTATAATTTCAGACAGCTTTTGATACACTTTGTTATTGTAAATGAAAAGTGTTTGAATATTTAAATAAATTGCATGAGATAATTACTTCCTTATGCAACCATAATCGAGTTTGAAATTCAAATACTTCTGCTATATACAAACAGAAAGGGTTTTAGGTTGTTCTATTACAAATGTTAAATTTTGTAAATAGCAAATAATAAAGTTCAAATTACCATCACTTCTTTCATAACCCATTCTAAATTAAATACATCAGCTTTTGTTTAATTTGCTTCACAAGATTTGAAACTTCGCCTAATCTATGACATTCCTAATGTGACCAAGGAAAGATTTTCTGTGGTATGTGTAAATTAGATCTTAATAAGACTATCAATTGAAGTAAATGTTAAATATCATTAGATGGTTTAAACGAGAATTCTAGGAGGCTTTGTTTATAAATTGGGTATTTATTTCCTGTACCCTCGTGTATGATTTTAGCTTAAAAAATTATAATGGCTGATGAAGAAAGAATAAGAAAAAAATAACGAAAACTCTTGTTCAGGGAAATAAATAACATTTTATCTAATTGAAATTGGCTAAAAAATTCAGTGCGGAGTAGTCAGTACTACGTTAATGTATCAACGGGAGCCGCACTACTTAGATGTATATTTAAATATACCTATAAATTCTCCAGTTAGGATAGATTTGGTTGTAATTTTATATATTACTATATACCTATATTAAAATATACCTGTAGAGTGTCCAGTCAGGATAGATTTGGTGGTAATTATATACACCATTACCTCATTATACATTTACTTCTGCGGAGTGATACTTCATCACGTGATCTCTGTTCTAGCCTTACAAGTGTATATTTGGTTATACGTATAAAATTATAAACGAATCTATCCTGACTGGATAATTCATAAGTATATAAAATAAACCTTCCATGGGAATAACAAACAATAATTATCAATATAGCTTCGACATGTTTTTGATTCATTTTATATGTATTGTATTGGGAGTGGGCAATGTGTATTTTTACCAGCGCTATTAGCACCACGTTTGGGGGGAATTACAATTTCCAAAATTGTTAGTTTTTGGGGAGTGAGCGAAAGTTGTAATAATTCTTTTCGTATCCCTGATGACTTTCTGCGTTGGCAGGTATAATTTTTTTTTGCTAAAACCTTACACATAGGAATGGGAAATAAATACCATAAATTGTTTTAAATTTATTTCTTGAATAATATTTATTTTACATTTAACTAGTTTTGTTTTATAAATAAAACAGTTTTGTGAAGATCACTGAAATCTATTCACTGCTAATGAACCTAACCTGATACAGACCTATAACATTATTTATTAACAAAATTATACACTTCAAATAGCATTAGTCAATGCAATTGCTTATATACTACTATAGTTATATTGTTTATATGTTATAAAACTGTATTTTGTATTAATGTATTTTTAATCTATAAATGTTTTTTATTTAAAACTGAATATTTTATATTGAACTACATGTCATTGAACTACATACGAGTTATATAATTGTGAGTCGATATAATTGATCATATAATAACCAGCCAATAAATAAATTGCTTTCTGTATAACTTGAAATAAACTATTTTAAATATTTTAGATAGATGAAGTTTTATTCCCTCATTTGAAATTGGTCACTTACCTTAATATAATAAGTATTTTATGACATACTAAATAACTTTCCCTAAATAAAAAAATATTACCCTGAACTTCAATGTCCTGTAATTATACTAGTTTAGTTCATATTTTATTACAGAAGCATATACAATTACTGTTTTGTAATTACTCTTACCAAATTAAAGCTTTAGATGTCTGAATTCATTAATTCAGTGGCCTGTCAAATTGCACTGAACATTTTTGTATGTAAAGAACAGTATTTAACATGCATTGCCTTTATTTATTAAAACTGAATTGAAAAATTATCTGTCATTTTACTCAATAATAATAAAAAAACAAACCATTATTTCAAAACTATTTCATTTGAAATTTTTTAACTTTGTTTGTAATTAGATGGGCGATGATAATTGGGGTGATGATGATACTACAGCAATGGCAGTAGAGCCTACAATACCTGTGGCTCAAGCACCTGAATTGCCTGAAATAAAGCTTTTTGGCCGTTGGAGTTGTGACGATGTTCAGGTTTCCGATATGTCGCTTCAGGTATATTTCAAATTTTTTAATAAAAATATTACCTTGATTTATTTTATTAAAATTTTGAATTATTTCCTCTTTGTTTATAAGGAATTAATATTTTTTTAATCTTTAAAATTTTTAGAAAAATGCTGTAGGTTGTTTATTACAAGGCTATGGACTCCATTTTATTCAATACAATACTACATTTTCTACAATCTTTAAAGTTGTTAGTAAAATCCCCAGGTTTTTTTAAAAGGCTTTGTACTCTATTTATTCAATGCATCACTAAATGTAATTACAACATTAACACATTCAGCACTGCGGCGATATTGGTGATTTCATCAAACTACTGTATGTTTTTTTTGTTAACTTCCACTTCTGACGGCAGTGGAATGCTATGCGGGTTGAATAGTTTGTCGTAGCTTCTAATTATCGTGCCCATTGTTTTCATCTCAATAAACTCCATTTATTCAACACATACTAATTTCTTTTAAATCTTTAAAGTTAGAAAAATCCCCGGGCTTTTTTAAAAGGCTTTGTACTCTATTTATTCAATGCAACACTAAATGTAATTACAACATTAACACATTCAGCATGACAGCGATATTGGTGATCTCATCAAACTACTGTATGTGTTAACTTCCACCTCTGACGGCAGTGGAATGCTATGTGGGTTGCATAGTTTGTCGTAGCATCTTATTATCGTGCTCGTTGTTTTCATCTCAATAATTTTATTTCTAACGTATACAGGTTTATTGAGGACATCAAAACAGTGTATTAGACGTTGAAAATTTTGTTTTATTTATTCACAATTAAAAAAAAAGAAATACAAATAATAAAACAATAAAAGAGACAGAAAAAAGATAATTTACATAAAAATCTAAAGTACCTACTACTAAAATATACTACATACTAAAGTTAACACTCAATTTTTAACTCGGAATGTATGTTTCTGTTTATGTCATGTGTTTCACAAAGCGATAGAGATCGATAATTGTAAATGCAGACATAGATAATGCATATGTCACGTCTGAGACTATTGATAGCCAAGATTAGCTGACATTTGTTTACTACAATCTTATGATGACACATTAGGTTTCCAGGCGTCCCAAGCATATTGTCAATGACTCATATTTACAATAGTCTGTTCCCACTTCGAGTTAGTTCATTCACTCTAATAGGACAGTTATCGTTTATTCTTGCGTTAGTTCAGAAACCTAGTTTATTTTTATGATGCCTGTTTTTACCAGATATTTTGCAGCATTAAGTGGTTCAAACTAAATAAAACATTAAAATATAAAAGTTAAACCAAATTAAATCTTCATAAAACTCCCTGAAGCATCAAAAGTTAACTTGGGATGATCGAATTTAAAAACGACTCAGACACAATGTTCTCCAAACTCTTCTGAAGCACTGGTGTAAAAATTAAACCTTTATACAAACACTTATCGACACTAGAGAAGTTTTAATTAGACTGGGAGTGAGAGTGCCGGTGCATTCCTGTCTCTCAGAAGGGAAGCGGGGAGCACACCGGTACGCTCTCAGTGCCTCGTAAGGGAACCCAGAGTGTGCCGGTACGCTAGCAGTGCCGAACGTGTTATATATATGTTTCAAATGGTGGTAGTTTTTTCAAAAACCTATTCAAAATTGTCAATAGTTGCATGTGAAATTGTTTTTTTCAAATATTTGGTAGCACATTGATGGGTATTAACTAAACATAGTATAGATATTCTGTTAATAATAGTTTTACGATTATGAATACTGTCCTCTATTGAACATGCATAATGGTTTATTGCACAGACTGTGGTTAGGAGGTTATTTCCACTCGCTATGACGATGTGGCGGTTGGAGCAGGCGATAATTTTTTGAGATGGCCTAGTCCAATTCTCAGTCTATTCTCAATACTAAATGTCCAAAGCAATTAGCGTCTTTGGTATGTGTATGTTTGCGTTGACGAAGATTTCTTTTTCAAGTAATACAACTCATACTCTCTTACATACCTATTTTCATCCACGCCTTTTAGAGTTATATTCTACCTACATGTTGATGTTGGGAATAGACCTTGCAATATTTATATTGTATTTAATTCAAAAAAGGTATGAATTTTATTATTTTGGGTCTGGAAAATCAGGAAATATATAGGAATTTAAAAATTTCACTCTGTTCAGGTGAAACTTGCATCTTGAAAATGTTTGCACCGATAGCAGCTAAACGAAAATCTTTGATAAAAATATTTAAATATCCCTGATGACTTGATAATAATAAATATTTAAAACCAAGAAAATGTTGCTGATAATTTTAATACTACATAAACAATTAATAAACTTCAATGGCATTCATTCAGTGATGTAAAACATAAACTATAGCAGTAACATAGTAGTGTAATTGATAAACCAGTGCAAAACAGTGAAAAAATAATAATTATAATGAGAAACAATATTCACTAATTAAAGTAAGTCAACAAAAAATTACCTTAACCTCTTTAAAAAAATTACAATTTATAAAAATACAGGGATATAGTTGTTTCTCCCAGAAATCCCTTTTTTCATTTTCGATTTTGTAAACATCATTTATCTAATAAAAAAAAAAAAATATAGAGGCCTGAATGTTTGCCTACCTGATTCATTATAATGTATCCATATTACATGACAATCTGTCAGCAATATTGACATTCAAAACATAGTTTATATTAATATTGTTGAAAAATAGATTTTGATTATTAACATAAATTTGTTAGAGGTATATGTCTCTGTGAACATTTAGCATCAGTGAAAAGATGTTTCTCATTAATAAACATTCTAAAATTCTTTAAAAAAATTTTTATAAAAATATCTCAACATATGAATCGGCAGAGTGCTGCAGCACACCATTGTTGTAAAGACTCCAATAGATAAATACTAAGCACAAATTAATTAAGTATAGTGAACATCATCTGTTGATCACAGGCTTTGTTTATTCGGTTATACCTGTATATTTTATTTTAAGTCTGGTATAAATATTTTGTTAGAGTATATTTGATTAAAAGTCTACAAAAGTTAGCTTGAATCAGAGTCTGATCTCCCACTAATACAAATGGAACAAAACCACATTCTGTATAGAAAATGTAAGATTATGTTTTCAGAATGTTTAAAAGTGCTGTAATGAGTACTATAAATTTAACAAATTTTTATATACATATGAAATCTGATATGAAGAAATAACTATAATTTCAAATTCGCTCGATGAAACAGTACTTTCCATGGCCTTGCTGAAGTTATTTTTAGGAGTAAAATTAACACTTGAATAATTTATTGTGTTTTAATTTGTCTGATTATTTTACTTTTATAAAATTGTTAAGCTCTTAGATCGGCAATGTAAGGCAGTTCTTGTTATTCGTAATGGCATTTTGGCAAAGTTTAAATTATTTAACATAAGCTTGTAAAATATGTATTTATCTGTTGTACCATCCAGGTTTTGAATAAAATATAACTTTGTATCTACAATTTTCAGGATTATATTGCTGTTAAAGAAAAAAATGCAAAATATTTGCCACACTCAGCAGGAAGATACGCTGCGAAGAGATTTCGTAAAGCACAGTGTCCTATTGTTGAGCGTCTTACAAATTCTTTAATGATGCATGGAAGAAACAATGCCAAGAAACTAATGGCAGTTAGAATTGTTAAGCATGCATTTGAAATTATTCACCTTTTAACTGGAGATGTGAGTATTTCAACATTTTAAAGGATTTGTGTGTCTTAATGTGTATCAAAATGTTAAATTTCTATAAAGTTTTTAAGGAGAATTGTGAACAACAATTCCAGTAGATCTTGATTATAACACCACATAAGCAGTAACATCAATGTTTTAGTAGTCCTGTCTTACTAAAATGAAGTTTCCTTATGATAAACTCTGTTTTTGCATCTAGAAAATTTCCATAGTCCTGGATGTAGCATAAAAATGTCACTGTCTTGAAAGCTATGTTGCGTTTCATGCAAAAGAAAAATGAGAATAAGATTTTGCTTGGAAAGGAAATCTAAATCTAACCTTTCTTAGAAAATTTCTAACATCAATTTACAAAAAATTGGCATTCTCAAGCTGGTGGAAAGGAATTAGTAATGGGAAATTAGTAATGAATTAGTACTACAAATCATGTAGTACATTACTTTTGACCTGATATAGTTTGTTATGACTGTTGATGTTAATGAGTGTTGTATCAACCTTTAGTTTTTGAAGAGCATCGAAAAAAAGTTTTATCCTGTAGAACACCAGTTCTCTACCTTATTTGAATTGTGTACCCCTTACCAAATTGTTATTATAAATTTTACCCCTAAATTGTATAGTCAAATATTTTGTGACTACATTTTAGCATTGCATTACAGTTTTAACAGGAAATACATTCTGAACAAAAATATTTTCAAATTTAATCTCTAAATTACAAAGTTTATAAAAAAAAAATGGAAACATTTTAGGTATAGTTAGGGCCTACTTTTTTACTTCGAGATTAATGGCATCCCTGACATTGTTTTGCTGCATACTGTTTTAGGAAATTCGGCTTGAAAGAAGCCAAGTAAATCCTTATATTGGGGGCTGCAAAATTTGTTTCTGTATTTCTTTTTTATAGAAGCATAGGACAAAAATGCTCTTTCCACCAATACAGTAGATGGAAAATGGAATCTTTAGTGGCTTGTTAGCCAAATGTTCATATTCACAGTTAGGAAAATCCAATGGTTTATGAAATGGTTTGAAAGATGATTTCAATGTACTGTCAGTAGACATTTCAGTCAGACTTTCTTTTTCTGTTATATCTTACTGCTGTGAATTGGCATATCCTTTCAACTTGCTGTGTATTGGCACTGGTCTCCGGGTCCACAAAATTGTATTTATGGTTTACTGTGTAATGTGTAAAACCAGTGTCCTCCAATTCGCGTATTTTGTACGGCTTCCAATCATGTGATATGATAGTGCTGCCTGGTTTAATGTGTAGGTAAATTTGCTCCATTACAGTTTTTTCTCTGCGATTAGGTTTTGGTCTAACCAAAATTCTCTCCTTTGTTACCCTACACAGACCACCAAACGCCCACTGTTGTGGCAAGACCTGTTCAGCATTACTTTTGTGCTTTGTAAATAAACTTGTATCTATTTCTACAACACTGTCGTCTCCTCCGATCTGCCCAGTGTTTTCCCCTTCAACCGAAAACACGTACACTTCACACATATAATTATTCCAGTCAACTACAGTTTTTGGAGACATGTCCAATTGTCATTCTCACCACTTCACTGATGTCAGCTGTACATAAAATGAACAGTGGTCACAAATGGTTTGCGACTATCTTCAAACCAGGAATCAACTCGCAAACATGGTCTTGTTGTGTTTCTGCTGAAAAAATCGGATAGCACCCTACTCACTTTTAGGCAAATTCCAAATTTTAATTGTATCAGCCATATTAACATTTCAACAACACAATAAAACTGCCCAGGAATGCAGCGGACAGAGTAATTAGACACCATGAAAGCCCGTACAGACAGGGGCGGGGTAGAGGTGGGGTCTTGCGATAACAGTTCAGTGATGAAGGGGAGCGTCATGAGTAAACAACTAAACACACATGGTTTCTGAAATAGTAGGTTGTGGTCGGTTTAATCCCAAAGTACCTAATTATTTTTCTCTTGAACATCACTAGAAAGTTGACTCATTCTTTTTTAAAAAGTCATGCAAGGTCTCAAATACTTCTGTCTGGCCCTAAAAAATACAAAACCTCCAAAAGTCAACCTTTTTCATCTTAGATTTTATCTTCTCTGATACTTTGTAGATTGTCATTGAACTTACATGGAAGCTCAGATAAACCTTGTTGATAGTTGAATCATGTCAGATAAGTTAGACGAAGAATGCAGCTAATCACTGTTATGTAACCTTCAGAAAGAGGTACCTCAAAAAACAACTACACTTTGAATCAGAGCTTAAATAATTTATCATACCTATCTGCCATTATACTTCTTTATTTTACACAGCTCTTAGTAACCCATTGCAAACCTCTAGGGATTCGCGTACCCCAGGTTAAGAAACACTGCTATAGAACATGTTTGGATTGGCTGCAATTGGAGTCATTATTTTATAAGACTAGTATAGAAGAGATCTCTTATAAAAAAAACGACCTTCCATATTCATGCTATGATTATGCTTCTTGGTCTCTACGTTCTGTAGAGAGTTCATGACCATACCAAAGTCACTGATATGTTGAATATACTTTTATTCTTTAAAAAAATTGAATTTAAAAAAATGAATAATTTTAAACTGGTATTAGTGTATAATGTAACTAAGATCAAATGTAGTTATCTTATAATGTTATTCTTGTAATAATTTCCTTTGAAGATGATTATTTGGCAATAGAAATGTACATAAGGATTTAAATAAAAAGTGTGGTTAAGAGGTTTTATTTATTTAAAACAGAGAATTGTAGTAGAGTTGCTCTAAGTCGTTAGTGTATAATGTTCAATTTTGCTATTATTGGTATTCAAAAGTTCTCTCCCAGTTTTTATGTACAAATTTGTGTTGCAGAATCCGCTTCAGATATTAGTTACTGCAATTATGAACTCTGGCCCTAGAGAGGACTCAACTCGTATTGGACGAGCAGGAACTGTTAGGAGACAAGCTGTTGATGTGTCACCTTTAAGGCGTGTCAACCAGGTAAGTTCTGTGGTTATATTTTAATAATATTTTTACAATTTCATTGTTTTGAATTGTTCTTGAATTTATTTGTCATAGAAAATAATTTTTTAGGAGGTATTAACTTTTATTATGCTTCCTCTATATCAAATTTAGTAGAATCATAATTTTGAAAACATTAAGTGGTTTTAAAAATGAAGTTTTATTAATTTTAAATGTACCATTGGGTAATAACAAATTTAGAATTAATACAAAATTATATTAAAATATCACAAAGATATCCACCATTTTGTTCCAAAGATATTATTTCCATTCTTTCGTCATATATAATACTCTTACAGAAAGCAAGTCAGGATCCTTGATCACTATTATTTAATTTTCCACTATCAATTGTCTACATAATGAAGTCCTTTTATTACCATGAGATCGGAGCTTGCACTCATTGCCACTGGCACCGTCTTAGTTTTTGTTTGGGTGACAAAACCTAAGACGTTGACCCACACAAAAACGAAAACAAACAAAGCGACCCTTATTGATATGATGACATTTGACAATGGGTATTAGAAAAATTGATGGTGTTATAATAAAAAGGATATATATTATATATTAAACTAACACATTAACTGCCAACCGATTTTCCAAAAAGTTTTAAATACATTTCATTTTGTTTTGTACTTTTTGTTCAATTAATGTCAAAACATAATATTTTGTTTATTCATTTAAACTAGTTTATTTTATAATGTCATCACCACTGGTGACCGTCATGGCCCATGGTAAATATTTATACTATGTGGCATCAAGAGTAGGTCACGTTGCCCAGTATATGGCTCACTATGCATTGCCCGTTCAAGCGCGATCTTGCGAATGAATTTAAAATGTTAAAATTGTTATTGTTGTTTTCAGGTAATATAAATTCAAGTCTATATATTATAACATATTTCCGCAATATTATAGACATTTAATTTATTTAGTCTTTGGTCCCAATTATACATGATTTCTTTATGATTGTATGTAAAATTATACCCTGACTTACGCGAATTCGACTTACACGGCTATCGCTCGGTCCCATCTATTGCGTAAGTACAGGGTATTACTGTATTTCAAAACGCAACTACTTAATAAATATAGCTACTAGATTTATCTTTCGTATTTCAAATATACACAATTTCAATTTTCAGTACAATTCTTGTTTGTTTGCAAATATTTTTCCCCCAAAAAATTCAATGTAAATGTAATCTGAACATTATCTTCACATTTATGCTTAATGTTTCAGTTCAAATATGTTTTAAATTGAGCGGTTTTTACAAATTCTATATGATATTATTAATTGGAGGTTGGATGTTTTAAATTCAAATTTTTAGTTTTTGAATTGTTCAGTTTTTTTAGGATCAAATCAAATGTGAAAATATTTTAAAACTTATTGTATTTCTATAAAGAAGTGTAAATAAAAGCTATTTACTTGTACTATATCTAGTAATTTTGAACCTCTAGTTTCCCAATAATTGTAGTGTAGTATGAAAAAAAGTTTTTGATCACAAAGTTGCAGAAACACACAGAGGCCATGTTGGACACCTCATATGGGTTAAATACGTGATTGTGTCCTACAGCCTTGTGTGACACAAGATCTAAAGCTTGTGTAGATCTAAAGCTAGGTCTACATTGCCGGTCACGGTTGTTGGAGGTGGCTCTATACACCTCAAACGGTGTCAGTCACTGGTGACTGCCATGGCAGTCAAGGTATTAAAGTGATTTTAGATACAACTGGTGTATCTTATGATGATTTATTATTTATTTTACAACTGATTGTCACATAGAAGTGATAATAAACAAAAGTGTTCTGGAAGCTAATAAATAAAATCTATAAATAAATAAATATTTCAGGTTAGAAAGAAAAGGAAGGCAACTGAAAGTAACTCTAATTAAAAAAAAAAAAAAAAAATACCCTGTGGCAGACTTTCATCTATTCTAGACTTTATATGCAGACTTTAGTTTTATTGTGTATATGAATATAACAAATATTTGGAAGTTGCATTTATATATTTTTCAAGCTGGGATAGTTTTTCATTAAGATTTAATTTTACCACCATTTTTCTAATGTTGTTAGTTATACCATAGGTGATTTGTACTTTATGTGAGTGTAAATGTCTTTTTATTCCTTTCAAGTCCATCCAAAATATTTATGCTGCAACAAACTTTGGCACTGATGTGAACCAAAACAAGATAATTATTGACCAAGTGATGCTGAAACTTATCACAGGGCTTACAGGTGACAGTGCATAGTTCATTCCTGAAAATAACCAGATTTTTTAGAGGAGTATAAAGTTGAGAAGTGTTGGAATATAAAGGAACTGCTGAATATAAAAATATAATAACTATATAAAAAATGCCCACTGATCAGGTGTTAGTTTTATAAATAAAAAAATTGCTGTCTGATGTGTCCGACCAGACTCTTTCTGCATGGTTGGAGCTGGGTAATAGTTAGGGTTTTGTCACTATCCCCAGACATAACTAAGTGGTGATGGGCATAATATTTTGGGCATCAACACAGTCCAGAGTCCAGTAATTAGGAGCACCCAGCACATTTACGTAGTACACAACAACTCTGTGCTAAGTGTGGTGTATTGGAAATATCTTTGCAAGATAACATATTTTTCTCAGAATTTTTATGTACTTATATTTTATATTATCCTTTCAAGCCATTTTAAATTATGTTGTACATACAAGTGAAGATTGAGTATAGAGCATGCATTATCATAACTAGGTTAAAAAGGGTATGGAGATTTTGTTACTTTAGGCCAAGAAAGCTGGGAAGTATATGGGAATATGAAAATTATATCACAGTGACCAGCTAGAATTAAAGTAGTTTATTATGGAACTGGGTTTAATTATTACTTGGAAATTTTACAATGCAGTGGTAAAAATTATAAACTGGGTATAATACATTTCTTACATTCTAAATAGAGACCTCTAGAAATCCTAATTTCATCTAATTATATGACAGTTAAAATCTGCTGTTACTTATTCTTTAGTAAAATGTCTTGAATATGAATTTTTTAGTATTCATATTCATTTTACTCCAAAGAATTTTATCAAAGGACTATAAAATTTATATTTTTAATGATTTAAATATTAGTTTACAATATTTTTAATTTTGACAGGCAATCTGGTTACTGTGCACGGGAGCAAGAGAAGCCGCATTTAGAAACATCAAAACTATTGCAGAATGTGTTGCTGATGAGCTTATAAATGCTGCAAAGGTATTTTCATTTGTTTAATTATATAGATCCAATTATTTATAATTTAAATCAATCTGAAGTGGTTAACTAATATAACTTGTAATATTTACTATCCAAAACAGTTTGAATAACATTTTACAATTATCTTAAATTTATATTACCTTGAGTATAATATTTTTGGCATCAAAAAATTATAAAACGGGCTTTCTAACTTAGAATTTTTCTATTAGATTGTTATAGTCTTAAAATGTACCACTTATTAAAGTAACTTAAGTTGTTTGTATCTTAACAGTATTTAATAATGGTTTTTTAATCCAATTTAGTTTAAAAATGTATTTCACTGAATTTTCAAATGAAATAGTCACTCTGTGATACTTCTTAATATTTTACTATTTAAGTCTAAAATAGAGTTTTGCTAGTATTAATTAAGTTTAAAAGTTGAAAAACCTATAAACAATATCCAAAGAGTGAACATATTTGTAAAGCTCTACAAAATGTTAATTTGAATAAAATAAAATGTTAAATATAAAATAAAGAAACTAGGATATGTTACACAAAATGGAAAATTCAGCCTATAACAAGAAATTTGGTTATAATAAATAGATGAATGTCTATTTGTAAAATTTTTCAAATATTTAAAGTTTCTAGGAAACTATTTTGACACTAGTCAATTCTCAAACCAGTTTGAGAATGACTAATGTGTTCTCAAAAGTTGTTAATTTAATTTAAACTCTTTGCTCCCTGTTAGCTTCCGCTTATCTTAGAATATTTCCTTACCATGTGTTTAAATTTTTTCTAGCCAGTCAAAGTTTGTGAGGCAGTTAGATGACCAATAGTTTTTACTAGAAGTAAAACATCGCTTTTCAGGCCCATCTATGCTAAGTATTCTTTGAACATTGTAATACTTATACATTTATTCTGGAGACCACGATTTGTTGGTTTAGCTTCAACATTGTCGGTATTAGCAGTCATGAGTAGAAATATACGAGTATCACATAAAACATATGACAGGCAGATATGTTTTGTTGTATTATCTGGAGTTAAATAACAATAAACAAATGTCATATTGGCCAGAAATTATTAGATTCTGTATATTTATTTATTGAGAGTTGTTTGCTAAACAAGAGATAAGAAAAAAATAATAAATAAATAAAATATTAGTTCCTGAAATTTGACATTTACAATGAATTGAGCTGTGTATTAGTGGCATACATCGGTTATTACATACAGGTCAGATATGTATGTCATAGTAGTTGAAGTGTTG
Organism: Prosapia bicincta; assembly: GCA_036971475.1. Lineage (NCBI taxonomy): Eukaryota > Metazoa > Arthropoda > Insecta > Hemiptera > Cercopidae > Prosapia > Prosapia bicincta. Next base: position 161,738,442 of record JBAIZL010000002.1, read on the forward strand.
ATGATATATGCAGTGGCAAAGCTTGTATTAAGAAACAAGAGCTTGTAGCTCTTTTAAACTTTTTACGGTAAAATTAAAAAGTAAAATTTTGAAAATGAAATTTTTCTACCTTAAGAAATTTTTATGATAAATTTTCTAAAACTATGAAGCTTTTGTAACTTTTAAATTTGTTAATTAAATTGTCACTAATTAAACTAAAAGTTGCATTTTAGTAAACTATATTAGCAAAGTGTAATAAATATTTATCTATTATGATTTAATATTTTGAATTTGTTACAGGGGTCTTCAAACTCTTATGCAATTAAGAAGAAGGATGAGCTGGAACGTGTGGCCAAGTCCAACCGTTAACGATGTTTACATTTTTTATTTCATAATTGGTTTGATTAAAATCAAATAAAAAACCAAGTAGTACTTTTTATTTGAAATACCGATATATGATGTCTTGCATTCTTTATTAAAAACAGGTTCAAGAAAAATTTTAGAACTTTTATATCTTAGAAATATAAACTAATTTTATTTCAATTATAAATGCATTTTTAAAGTACTCTGTTAATTTCTAGGTTAAATTTTGTCATTCAATTAAATGTGTTAACAAATATAAAAACATGAACAAAACACAAATTTGTGAAAAAATACAAACTTCATGCAATACACTTACATAGAGAGATCACACTAACAAATAAGTGTGTGTAAATGTATGCATGAGAGCATATATGGGTATACATGTGTAACTATTTGCAAAGATATTTATATAAAATAATATTGGTCCTAAAACTATATAATATTATTTGCTAAATATAGCAAACTCTATGAACCAAAGCAATTAAATTAACACTTTAAAGCCTGGGTGCTTTTTAATAAATTATCAAAAAATCCTGATTTATAATTAAATAATATATACAGCATTATCCTTTTTTTTTAAATGGAATGAAACAATCTTACATTATATATAAATAAAGTGATTACTTACATACATAAGTGATGATGGTCCCTTGAAAAGTGTATAAAAAAAATAAAAAAATGAAATGTCAACTACATCACTGCACTTGCCTAGACATATTTTATTTTGGAATTAATATAGATATTACATGTAATATATCGCTTTAAAGATGAACTACAGAAAAAGAAAATACAATTTAGAAATAATAGCCTATGTATTTACAGAACCTATCATTTTACATTTCTTGGGAGAAACATTAAAAAACGTTAGCCATCGTATCTAATATTAAACATTACTAAAAATAAAAAAATAAATGAAAGGTAAAATTTACAGCGCAAAATAATGAACTGAAAATGTAAACAACACTAATGAAGTACGCACCATCTGACCAAACTAAAATAGCTGTCTGCTAACTCTCAGTTGCAACACTCCACAATTTAATATTTTGTTTGTAAAAGTAACTCTGATTAGCTCAAAGATATGTGAAGCAAAATAACCAGTATAACAAAACAATATTGTCAAAACTCGAGAATACGCAGACAATATATTGCTACAGAAATAAATAAGGACAACCGGAGCTATACTTGGGTTTCAGCAGTGAGCATTGACAAATTGGGCCAACCTATAGGCTTCAAAGTGTTAAATCCTAACCTAAGGAATTATTAAGCTCATATTGATAAATGGACGTTTGATCTCTTCAAAATCCAGGAGAGGATTTTATTTATATCTAAAAAAAATCAACATATATAATTAGCACCTCATGATGAATTAAATATGCATAATTTTATAACAAAAATTGCCATAACCAAACAACAATTCACTGATATTTCAATCTTCGAAATATAGTAATTCTTGAATTTCATTAAACCTGGTTTCCAGTTCAATCAGTTTGATTTATTCAAAATAAATCCATCATTATCAATGAATATACTACAATGCAGATGGCCGCCATCTCCATACCGTGCTGCCAGTTGTCAAGCCTCAGTAATTTGTTTTATGACTTGTTAGCTGGAGCTGGCAACCCTTGGTAATTTATTTTTATGACATTATGATAAGTAAATAACGTTATTTTTCATTACTTTTATTGGAAACATATCTCAGTTAAAACTACAGCTGGATACTGGTAATAACTCGAAAGAAAACTGCTAACTGCTGAATTTATCTCATTAAAGTATTTTACAGTGACCAGCAAAAATGGCTAGAAGTTGTCTATCAGTTAAAGCCAGAAGTTTATTTTCTAGTTTTAAGGAGATAGTCCAAAACAACTATTATTGCAGTAAACCTACTATCGGGATCATTAAAACGTGTTTAGATGTAACTGAAGTGTGCAGTCAGTGTTTGATTCATGGCAATTTTGTCAAGATTTTGGATAATGCTCCCAAGTTGCCCAATTGTGTTGATGCCCATTTGCTCTTTGTGTATGCGATTTAGTTTCTTCTTAAGTGACTGTCATAAGTTTTGGAAGGAGAGTTATCCTTAGTATCACGGCAAAGGACAATATCCTTTTATAATGCTAAGAAAATCCACAAGGATTCACAACTTGGAGCTGAGAGTAAATCTTACGTTTCAGTTAGATACTACCAGTAAGACATGTTCAAATTGTCTTATTTTTCAGGGTTGATGCTCAATAAAGGCCATTGATTATTTATGGACAAGTTTTATAATAGTTTTACTCAGCATCAAAAGTTCTTGCAAATGACATGTACTATATTGGCACTAAAGGTTTTGGGCGAAAAAATAATTCTGATAAATTACTAAAAAAAATTAATGAATAAAGAGACTGTGAGCCACTATGCTGAACGTGTCATAGTAAGAAAATGGCATGACAAACTTGATGTGTTATAGCTTTCAACACAGTTTGAAATAGATTCAGGTTCTTTAACCCTTAGCGCTCGGATTTTTGTAACATGCTTTGCTTCCCCACTTGTAATTAAATTGGGATAAATTCCTCACCTGGAGGTTGCATTATTGTTTATGGAAAACTTTGTTTTCTCTTACATGATTTTAGTAAACTAAGCTATTTTTATTCACTAATACTGTATGTACATGATTTTATTGTCTTATTTGTAATTTTGCAGAGTATGATATCTTTGAAAACAGTCTTCCGGATGAAGTCCTGGTTTTCTGTCGCATGTTTTGTAGTGAAAAACTTTCCCTTCTACCTCCTTTTATCTTCCTGTTACTGCAAACTACACAATACTTAGAAGTATTTTTATCATTGGAAAAGTTTAAATGTAATTTCCAATTCCGTCTTTCTTCTTTGTCAGTATTTGACGGCCGACCCCTCTCACTATACGGGTTATTCCTGATATCACCAATGCGTTCAAGTTTTGGCGAAACTATTTTTTTTAACAGGATTTTCTTTCATTTCCTTTTTTTTGTTATTATAGATAATAAAACTGTTTACTACAGCTATTTCTAATAGCCAGAAAGACATTGTCCTCCACCATTTATTTGTTCGTTTTGTAAAACTGCACGGTTCATTATATTGAACAGCTAAATCTATACCACCCATAAACTGGTTATATTTACAAATACCTGTTGGTTTAGTTATTTTGTTTATGAAACTGAACTACATTTTAATAAATCAGGATCAAGTAAAAGATCAGGAATTTCAGAATCACTAATTGCACGTGAAGCCACGGCAAACTACGAGTAAACAAATAACCGGCAAAACTAACCTACTTGCAGCTTACAACGTAGCGGCAAACTAGATTTTGTGATGACTCACATATTCCTAGGCATTTTCAACTTAGTTCACATTATTTTCAATAGAGTGTAGCACCAAACGGTAAAAGATTGAATGTCGTGGGCTTCGCCGCAGACGAGTTATAGGCATTTGAAAATCGTGTCGGGTGACCCCCGACATACGAGTAAACTGCAATATACGCTTGGCGGGGCTCCCCCGACAGTCGAGTGTTGACATACTCTCTGTTGAGTTTACTTTCTACCAAAGCGACAACCTGCAGTAGAAGACCCTATAAACCAGTTACTGACTCCATTTTTATTGGTGGGTGATTTCAATGCCCCCCCCATTTTTCATTGTATGACCCAGTAAGCAACCTATATGGGCTTCTGGTTGAGAGTGTCAGATCGGAACTGGATTTATACCTGCTAAATGATTGTTTTCCAACACATTTAGCAGAGTCTAGAGAAGGATGGACAGCTGTTGACCTGTCGCTGTGCAGTCCAGCTTTGGCTATAAGGTTAACATGGTCAGTATTGCCTGATCTGCACAGTAGGGATCATATTCTTATTTAAATCTCTCTAAGTGATTCCTCACTCTGTTGTATTCAACACCCCTTTGAATATTGAAAAAAAGCTTACTGGGAAAATTTCTCCAATGATGTATCACTGGACATGGATTACCTGATTTGTATTGATGCATAGTAAATAAAGCTTCTAAATCTATTTTGGATGCCACTGAAAAGTCAATGCCGTAGACTTCGATCAGACCACCTGTTTCTTGATGGAATGATGAATACATTGAAATTCTTTGTTTATGATTAATGTTTACAATGAGTGAAAACCTAGAAAATCATAGAACCCCACAGTTTTAAGCAGAGTAGACGGAAATCGTGGTTGCAGTACATTGGCACAATTCCAAGATAACAGTGCCATCTACAATATGAAAAAAATTTTTAATTCGTTTGTGTTATTATGACAAACGGAAGCTTGACCATGGACAGTGTGGAAATTGTTGATGTGCTGGGCTCGTACGTAAAATTTTCTTCTTCCGATGTGTATAATAACCAAATTTACAAATGTAAACAGAAAGCTCTAGTTTTCATTGTTGGATTATTAGAGATTCTTCATTGAAAATCTTCTTTTCTATCGAAGAACTAGAATCAGTTCTCTTGTCAACGAAGGATTCAGCTTCAGGCCAGATGAAATGTTATGCTCCTTGATCAAAGATCTTCTGTCATAGCCCCAAGTCTAATTCTCCTTCAAATATATAACCATATAATCGAGGAGCATTATTGACCCAATCCATGGTTAGAAGCAACAGTAATTCCTCTTTTAAAACAAGCTAAAAACAGTTTTCAGCTTCAAAGACCTGTGTACCAATATAGTATTTAATTGTCATAGGCAACACCAGGAGTCTACCCTTTGTCTTGATGGTATGTGACTTCAAAGTATGGATAATATTAGATTTGGGGCTCTATATTTTAATAAAAGAGTTGCATGGATCCCACATATGTGTGATTTTAAGATTTTACAAAACATACATTAGCTGCTTCTTGTCACAAATGGCAATGTGTGACAGTAAGCAGAAAGAAATTAAGGATGCCGTCCGTACATAGAGATTTTTTTGTCTGTTTGAAATGTAGGAAAGAGGTAGAGGTGACCTGCCTTTGCATTTTTTTCTAACTCATGGATATTTGATGTATAGCGAGAATCTGCTATTGTCTGTTCTGTGGAGAGATCATAACAATGAGGCATATACTGGTTGAATGTGGTGGTTTGACCATTGCTAGTGAAAGTTTTAATCTACAAGGAAGTTTTAAGGTAGTGTCGAAGACCATAAAGTAATTGACCATGTTATCTCATTCCTTTCACCACTTAAATATATTATTAAAAATTTAATCTTTATACATATATCTATACATACACATATAAACTTATACAGTGAAACCTGTCTTAGATGGTCCCTGTGTTAGGTGGAATCCCATCTACCGCGGAAACTTTAAAAGTCCTGACTGTCTAACGTGGAAGTGGATTAAACAAAAGGATGAGTAATACGTATTTACTACATTTTAGTTCTGCATAAGCCAGAAACTTCTGATACCATACATACTGTAAAAAATAAAGATTACAATGACTTGTAGATGAGATCAGTATATAATATATTTTTTACTACGGCAAAATTCACAAATCTTTCTGTTTATTTGTGACGGATAGTACTGTATTGAATTCTGAGACTGCTTTGCAACTCCCGCTTATCAGCCTGCTGTGATGTCTAAACATCCACAGTTTACAATAACATGATGATGCTGAGTCAGAATTCGTTTCTCTCAAGTGTTCGAATGCAAGTTCAGTACTGCACTGTATTCTGAACAGTACAGGCCAGTTACATGTTGCAGCCAATAGCTCGACTTACTTCTGGAGTAAACAGTACGTGCTATTCATTGTTAGGTCTCTATTTTTGTTTTGTACAGTCACTCTTATTAAGTGATCAAGTGTGTAGTGTACTTTGCTGTAGTAGGCTTATTGTAAAAATGTCAAAAAAGAACATAGGACTCTATACATTAACTTTGAAAGAGAAAACCGATGTTATTGAACTTTGTGGAAAACCAAACATGAAACAATCATGTGAAAAATACAAATGCAGTAAAACTCAGATTTATAGAATTTTGAAAAACAAAGAAAAAGTAAAATAAGATTGGTAGAAAGGCAAGAGACCACTTCATTCTAAAAGACAAACACATGCACAAATACAGAAATTATATTAAGTTAAAACATATATAATAAAAAGTGATCATTAAAGATAAGGTAACCATTAAAAGTAGTAGAACTCTATATTAAGCAAAACTATGTTTAGAAAAGCCGACATGGAAGGGGAGACTAAACATTTCAGAGTTGTTTGATGGAGTAGTTGAGAGGTTAGAAATGTCCAACATTCAGCTGTTATCACTATATTTTTTGTTTAGCTAAACAGCCAAAGAAGTGTTTCTTTTTGTGGTCAACATGCAAACATGGTCTTTTTGTCATGGAAATGTTATGGGGTTTAATCAAATCTACTTAAAATCATTCAATACGGTCTGTTCCTAATAAACAACAAATTTCAGGGATAGTATGTGTCATTTCCCTAGTGAAATTTTGTTATAATTTTATAAGTTATATAACATTTGCTAAAATTATCCACTTATTGTTATCAGACTCAACTAAAACACAGTTGAACATTTATTGATATGTTAACTCGCCTACAGTTACACTTACTTTTCTGTTTAATAAGGGCAGATTTTGGGAGATGTATCCCATTGTCAACTCAGTAACCTCTTTTTAAAGATACTTGTAATCATCTTGAATTCACTGATTAAACTATAAGTAACTATTGCATTATTGAGTAAACATTTTAAAATTTTCGTGTTTTGAAGCAATCGTTTCATTTACGATGCTAACTGTATACTGACAGCTGTCACACAAGGTAAAGGATTGCAGGCTTATGATTTATGAGTTTAGTGAGGGGTGGGCATAAATCATAAGCCTGCAATCTTTTACCTTGTGCAACAGCCATCAGTAAGGTTAGCTTCTTAAATGAAATGATTGTTTTGAAACTCCTAAGCAAGTAAGTTCTAAAATATTCACTTATTACTCTTTTGCTATTACTTGCGACCAGACTGTATACTTGCATACACACATTGATCTGTATATATATATATATATATATATATATATATATATATATATGTATATATATATATATATATTACACTTTTTCTATTACTTGCAACCAGACATTTGTTAACTAAAAGTTGTTAAATTGTTAACTTACACTTGGAGGAAACGTTTTCGTCTTACGACTTCTTCAGCCTCGTAAGTGTAAGTTAACAACTTTTAGTTAACAAAAAGTCTGGTCGCAAGTAATAGCAAAATTGTAATAAGAATTAACAACCAGCTCGTCATGTACAGCAACAAGATTTCGATATTCACTTAGTTATGCAATAATTACTTATAGTATACCTTCTTTTTGTTCTAGTATAAGGTGTGGTAGGATAGAGTGGATAAGAAAGGATTGTGAGTATTATGATGTCAAAAAGTGTATGAGAATTATAATATAATGAAGTGTTGAATATAAGTTTTGGCGGTAATGTTAAATGATAGGCATTAGTTATTTTTGTTTTGTTTATGTAGAATTTTTAGGTTCAATGTTATGTTTGTGTAGTTGTAGTTTGTGGATATGATTTGTGTTTGGTATAGTTTTAATGTTTTTATTTTTTGAATGGTTTTATGAATTCTTAGTACCATTAGTAAAATGACTTTCCTGTTTGCCCTATGTAGAAACTGGGGCATGAACTGCAAGTCAGTTTGTATATACCAGTGGAGTTGCAAATATCTTTGTTTATGTTGTTAGGTTTAAATTATTTTCTGAGGGTGTTGGACTAAGTGTAGTAGGGTGTTTTTTAATTATATTTACGAACTGTGTTTGTTAATTTATGAATTTTGGGGGATGTGTATGGTAGGGTTATGTATTTTATGGGTTGGTTGAGTTGGGTTTTTGGGGTTTCTGTTATTGAGTTTATTTCTCAGGCTTATATATAGTTTATCAATTGTTGAATCCATTAGTTTCTTCTGTTTTATGATGTTTAATTTTTGGTGGTGTTCAAGTTTTCCAAGGGCGTTTTTTAGATTGTGGTGTTGTAAGCAGATAGTTTGTGTCTGTAAGGGTGATTTGAAGAGCTATGAATTATAATATTAGTGTTGGAGGGTTTGTGGTATATGTTAAAGTTATGTGTTTGTCTGTACATGAATTGTTAGGTCAAGGAAATTAAGGGAGTTGTTTTGTTCTAAAATTATTATTCCACAACTTTTGTATACCATTTATGATATATTTTGTTTTGATTTCAACCAGTTATAAGCAATAAAATTTGATTTCAAAGACTCTGTGAGCCAGTCTACAAGTATGCACAGTATTTAAATAATTTTTACTTGATGTTTTATATTGAATTTTTAATTGTTACTTGAATACAAGACATGTATTTGAATACTTTGAAACACCTTCAATAACATATGAAGAAACACAGAAAAATATCAAACCACTTCAACTAGAAAAAATATTTATTTCCTTTCCCCAAACAAGTAATGTAAGAGATTTTTTAAGCTTCTACAAAAGAAGTATATGATATTATTGTGAATAAACTGAAAAATTGATTATAAACTTCTGATATATTGACATTATTAATATACTTATCTTCATTTCTGTTAGGATTATTTCTATATATTTGAGTACAATTTCTGTCATTCCTAGTGTTACAAATATTCTGCTCTGTTAATTTGTTTTGGAGTATCTCTATTTTCAAAACATAATTGTACTTCTGATAAATCTTGAGTTTTTCAATTGTTGTCCCAAAAATATTTCTTTCTTACTGAGAAATATTTACTGTAGCTCTAATGATTATTTTCCTTTCAAATTACAACCCATTTATTGCTAAAGAAAAGTTAATAAATATGGTAACTTTATTTTATTAGAATGAGATGAATTAGAATATTGTATTTTCAATTTAATCACTTAAACAATAGTTTATGACTATCCGAACTTTATATTTAGTAAATTTGTTAAAACTTACTGAGACATAACATTTTCGATCTCTATGTGCCGATCTTCATCAGTGTCTTCTCTGATAAAGGCATTTTATAACGTAAAAAGTTTAAATTTTGTAAATTTGTAAAAAACTTACTGAGATACACTCACACAAAATCATTTCCTGGCACAGATACGTCGATGATATCATAACACTATACAGAGGCAACACCTGACAATGCGAAAAACTCCTCACCTACACTAATAAAATACAACCAAAACTTCAGTTTACCTATGAGATTGAAATCAACCAACCCCTAAACTTCCTCAACTTTACCATAACAAAAAGCCACATACAGAAACACAGCTTCAACATTTACAGGAAACTCACAATGACAGACACACTTATCCACAACACCTCAAATCACCCTATTCAACACAAACATGCTACTTTCAGTTCCATGCTGCATAGACTTAAAGAAGTTCCCATGACCACAGAAAACATAAACAAAGAACTAGACACCATTAAATATTTAGCATACGTAAATGGATACAACACCACAAAAATAGACAAACTACGGCACAATATAAAAAAAACACTAAAATTAACATTACAGAGAGGAAAAACAAATATATCACAATACCATACATAAACAGAACATCAAATAAAATAGCCCATACATTTAAAAAAACAGGATATAAAATAGCATACAAAACCAATAACAATTTACAATACAAAATACAACACGACGCTAACAACAAAGATAAACTACAAGCACCAGGCATATACAAATTGAACTGCAACAAGTGTAACAAATTCTACATTGAGTAAACAGGTCGCAGCTTCAAACAAAGAGTCGAAAAACACAAACAGATCACCAACTCAGCATTTTACAATCACATAAAAGAAACAGGACACAAATACACAGACATAACCTAGAAATCCTACACATCAACACAAAAGGACCACATCTCAATACACTAGAACAATATGAAATTTACAAAAATACAAAGTACAAACATATTAAACGAACAAACCCAATACAAATCACACATACTCTTTGATACTATCGAAAACCTGCCTTTAAACTATCGTCACTGCTTAACCTAACAACTCCAAGCAGTATACACTGATGAAGATCGCCTCGAAAACATTCTGTCTCAATAAGCTTTTACAAAATTTATAGTTTGGATAGTCATAAACTAATGTAAAAGTGATTAATTAAGTTTCACCGATTGTAATGGACTACAAAATTCAAGAGTAAAAAGTTTGTAAAGGATAGTATTTAAGACATACTTAATTCTTTGGCTGTGTGTTCTATTTACAAAGGTGTAATAATAGTAACACCTTCAATAATAGTAATTGGTGCATTTAATAGTCAAAAGAACCGGCCAGCTCAACTACTCTACAATTAAAACAATGAACTACTATGGATATATGTAGCAGATTTTCCATCTTCAGGTCTACAGGTTATGGAGTAATTATTATTTGTACCTGGCTAGTAAAAAGCCATTTTACTTTATTACTTTAATTATATACATTTTGATATTTATTTAAATCAAAACTGCTCATGAAAGCAGTAAACTAAATTTATCCTGGTTGGTCCTAACAGTGAAAATACTCTAGGACTGTTGAAAATAGCCACTGAATTGTTGACTATTAATTTGTAAAGTTAAAAACTTTTTCAAATTACACTAATCAGACACATGATTTTCATTTTTCATATGTTCACTAGTCAATTTTGAAGGCTTTACTGTTTTAGTTTGTGTAAACTTGGCTCCTTCAAATTGCCAAGATATCAACTAACCAACTATTAATTACGGACTTTCACCTTGTTAAAATGAATACATAATTCAATTGACATCATTTGAATGTCATATTCCAAATGTGTGACCTATTTCATGTATTAACATATTAGAAAAATGTATTTAGGTCACATTTCCTAGAGTTTTTTGTCATGGATTTGGTGAGTAGTTTGATTAAAATAGGGATGAATCGCTAAAATATCTCTAAAGCGTCAAACTTATTTGAAGAAAAAAGAGATAATTTTTTTAAACTTCATTTACAAAAACAAAACTAATTTTTTTTGCCAAACATTAGAACTTGTTTTATTAATTCTTTTACTTGATGTTTTGCCGAAACAGTTGCTATTTTAGTACTTTTTAATGTCATTTTTGAGTCAGTAATTTAAAAGGATAAATATATCCTTTTAGCATTAAGAAAGGAACTTATCATTCTAAGTGACGTTTATGATTGAATTTTAAGACTCTTGAAGTAATAAAATCAGGTCTGATCGCTAATGAAAAATCAGTATTCAAAACATTAAATACAGTAAAGCCTTGAAATTCTGAGTCCCGAATTTTTGAGCTTCTGTTAAATTTGAGCCTATTTCTATTTGAACCTATTTTATCTATTTTAAAGAAAATGCTAATTTAGGCTTCCAATAAATTTTCGTATCAATAAGGTATGCAAAGGAAATAAGTTGGGCTTCCAAGAAATATTCTTTTCAATATGGTTTGCAAAGAAAATGAGTTAGGCTTCTACAAAATGTTCATTTAAAGTTCTATTAACTTAAGCTGTTCATTTCTAATTATAGTAATAAGGTTTATTAAAACTTCTATTTTTTCCAAAGCATAGGAACATATTCTGTGTAACATGTTTCTGTGTAATTCAAAGGGGTCCCGGTCTCATTTACTTCAAATTATCGAGACTGTACTGTATGTCCAAATAAATATATTTGATTATTTAAAAAAAAATCATCATTTTTCACTACTTCACTTGAATTAGAGTTTTCTGAAGCAAGGTTTCTAGACCAAAATTTAAATTTGTATTAATAGAAATGTTGAGCTATGAAACTTCTTTGAGAATTCGTTAAAAACTTCATCTATTTTCAAGTAATTTTCTCATGTATAAAAACCATAGCTAGTCCATTTACATATTCTCTGTAAATTTTACATTTAAAGTAGGGAACCATCATCATCATGCAAGTTGTAATATTTTTATTTTGATCCATTTTTTTAAAAATAAAAACGTTTAAGTTTTGCTGATTGTTATAGAGAAAAATCCACATAATTTGAATTTCCTTACTGGATTTTAAAATAAAATGAAATTTGTTAAAAGGTTGACCAATTTAAAATAGGTTTTTTAATTAATAAAAGATTAAAAATAAATTTAAAAATCCCCCTGGTTGGATTAGTCATCAAAAACCCTTCGCTGTACTTTTGGAACAACCAGGACCTTATTATTGTAATTTCTGTTAAAAACTGTTATATTGTGGTACTAATTGTTTTAAAGTAGAAATAAAAACTAACTTGGATTCGCTAAGCCGTTGAGCCAACCTAATTACTGCAAGGTTTATCTTGAAACTAGTTTTTTATAGTTTTAATGTAAAAGTTAAAAGCTAAAGTTGAAGATGGAATCATATAATAAGATTTGATTTCATTTATATTTAATGTAGCTAGATTTTGTTCTTTGTAAATTAGTTTTAAAATTATTAAATTGTTTAATGATATTTTTTTCATTTGTTGATTCCATCTTCGCGTGAGCTACTAGTAATCAGTAAACACTTTTAAATGTTTTAAACTTGCCTATAGTAGTACTTACTTTGCTTGTTGAGGACGGCCGTTTCGGGAGATGTGTCCCTTTGTCAACTTTGGAACGCAACAAGCAAAGTAAGTGCTACTATAGGCAAGTTATAACATTTAAAAGTGTTTAGTGATATTTTTTTAGTGTCAAATGTTTTAAAATGATATTTTTATATGTTTATCGTTAGGATTTTCTGAATATTTCATGGTATTACCTTTATCTCAGATTACTAGCTTACTAATTCTAAAATGTTTACATGCTTGGGAGATTAACTAATACACTTGTTTGCAACCTGTTGAATTAATTCATTCTGGTTATATTTTTCCTTGACTTGTTAAATTAACTGAGAAAGGAAGAAACCCAATTTATCAGCAGCTAGTTGATACAACCAATTACCTGAAATAAATGGGGTCATTGTGTCAAGTAAATACAAGTGGTACAAAGTTGTACATGAAAATAGTATTCTGAAATACTCATGAACATAAATTATGGTTTATAATATGTTTTATTCTAGATAAAAACCATATTTTCATTGAGTTTGATGTTATTCCCAAGATTAATATCAGAGCTTTCATGCATTATTCCTTGATGATATAATAAACCTAGTGTAAATGGATAAATGTAACAAGTTGTAATCTTTAAACTTCAAAAACCTATTGTATTTATTTAAAGTATAAAATAAAGAGTTATAATAGAAGACAAAAATGCTGTTCTCTACAAAATCTTTGAACAATGCTAAGAGCTGAAAAGAATAGGTTTTCTAGACAAACAATTAACTTTGAATAATGTTATCACAATAGTATGACTAATTTATTAATGTATTGTGCATTAACCAGTGTATGTAAGACCAGTGTAGGAAAACTTGAATTATTGTCTTCAGATTTCATAATATATAGAAAAATAAACTTCAGATAAATAATGGCACTTACATTTTTATGGTATTCTTTCTTACTAATATTTATTCTGAACCAGGTAAGAGAAAAAATGAAATTATTTTTGTTAAATTTTTCAACAGTTTTGTGTAAGAGACCCTATTCTATGTAGATAGAAAAATAATTATATTCAATGTTTTGAGTTTTTGTTCAGAATTTCAAATGTAAAAATGATTTGTATATAATGATTTTGTAGATGTAATTTTTTCACAGATTCTCTACAAAAAAATTTGACTAGTAATTTTAATGACTAAGTCTAGATGACTAGATTACTTTCCAATATTACTTGCCTGACTTCTCTTGGCAAAAGAGTTTAGCTATCAGCTTTTTTCTCACTTCTATTAGTTAATCCACTCAAGCTCAAATACAACATTTTTTAAAGCTTGTATTGGATGGAACTTTATGTTAATACAGTTTCTTCAAATATTAATTAAAATTAATAAATTAGTTTTAATTATACTTGGGTGAAAAACTGTTCACAAAAGGGGCAAGATATGCAATATAGTTATTTTGTCCCATTTAGCTTAGAAGAAGTCAGTAGTGCTAACTCATGATACCTTTCTATCATTACGTAAAATGTCTGGCATCAAGGTAAATATCTTCTGGGTACTCAATTTTAAGATTGCTCGCATCTCTAAACATGCTACTTTTCATTACAACTGCATTTTTCAATTAAATTTCAAGTGGCCATGTTACAACACATCACAGATCCACTATTCACAACTATCATATCACTCCAGAATTATCAAAAATACAACAAACAGCTGATCTGCTTTTTGATCTGCCATGAGAGACATCTCTCCTTGAGGCTGAAGCTTTATCACGTATTCTACTCGACACACACTCCACACCTACATACAAGAAAGTTCTTCTTGTAAAACACTGCTTAAAAATCATCTTTTTATCTGTGCCTCAACAACAGCTGTACGCTTCATAAATTCATTAGATCTTATTGCTAACAACCCACCACACTGTTCAACTACAACAACAAGATCAAACTCAAGCATACCAACATCTCTTTCTGTTCAAAACTTTCATAAGAGTATGCTTCGTCAAGTCAAGACTTGATAACATTCAGCTACTTCACCGAGAATAGCTGATTACTAGTTCTGTTTGTACCCTAACATCATACCTCAACACTCTGGGACTGCTTAGGCTTAGAGCAGTTGCATACATCATCCCTCTTTGAACTACGAGTACTAAGTTGTTACCCAAAAGAACTTTAAAACTTTCGAAAAGCCTTCTAACAAAGAGGTTGATTCCAAACTCACCAATAAAAAGATATCTTTTTTCATTTTACTCTTCATACTGTCCCACATGTTTGCGAGCTATGAAAAGTTACTGTCAAATCTATTAAGCTTATTCTTCAACTCATCATAGTTTCCTCTGAAGAAGCGTCTCATGTCACGAATTGAGGCTATTCTCAATTGCCGACATTTTCAATCTATCTCTTACCCTTAACAAACACTCTCTTACCTCACTCCCAAACAGTTCTTAATTGGATGTCCTCTACTTGTGTCACCAGAAAAACCCAGCCTGGACATACCTTTGAAGTTTTGAGGACACTTATCCAACAGACGTGAAGTTCATTTTAGAAGATTTGGTCATTGCAATACTTACAAAAACAGATATAGCATTTAAAATTGAATAAAACCTTCACTTCTTTTGAACTTAACCATTTGGTTTTCATTTATGGAGAATATGCTGATTCACTTTAGTGGCCAATGAGCTACATTCTCAAGCTTACCCTGCCCCAGTTTCCCCCCTCATGAATCTTCAAATAGCCCACCTATGTTGTTGCACTTCTTTTTCCCTTTATGCTATCTCTCACCCTTGACACTCCCTCATCATTGTGTCTTTCCACCATCATTCTTGATAAGCTCTACCAAATTTATTTCATCATCTTTTCCACCTCTAGGTGAAAAAGCTCTAATTTTGTTGGGTAGTGCATTAGATACAGAAACCTAACTTTTGCAAACGTAACACCATAACTGTCACCTTCCATTTTATTTAAATCATTTGACATTTCTACGTCAGTAACAGATTCCTCTTACCATTGCATTAACAGCTGACTACTGGCAAGACTCATCTAGAGCATTCATTCTAGTTCTATACCCAAAATCTAACTGCAGCTGGTTTCCATTTTTCTCTCTTTAGTTTAGCTGCTGTTTAGAACTCATCTCTGCAGCACACATCTCAGGGCAAATTGCCCTTGCAATCTAAAAAAAATTAAATGTTGAATTTCAAAAATTAAATTAAAGTACTAAATGTTAAAATTCTTGTATAAGAGAAAACGTAAAGTAAAACAAAGAATAAAGGAGTGAAGAAAGCCAGTATTTTATAGTGAATTAAATAAAATTATAATTACCAAATAAATTTGACACTGGGAGCGAAATACTGGTAATTAAGTACAAGAAAATAATGTTTCTATCGTCAAATTATAAATTCGGCAAGTTATAAATTGTGAATCGGCAATGGGTACTTCCAATTTTTAGAAAATATAACTAAATTTGTAACAACACCATGGTTTTGCTGTCCGAAATTCCAAAGGACCCAGGGAAGAAGAAAGAAGAACCCAGCCTCAACAAGATCTATGGGCCAGGAACCAAGGATGAAGGAAGTGAAAACTTTTGGCGTCATTTTTTAAAGTCAAATTTGTTAAATTTTAATAAACTTTTCAGAAAACTATAATTCAAAATTGATTGATTAATCATAATGAAATAAACAACGTCTTCACTCTAAATAAAATTGAATTGTTTAAAATAATTAAAATCACATGAAATAAGTCAGTTTTCCAAAAAGGCAAGTTTTTGTATGTAAACCATTCAAATTTTGTATTAAAATTAGTAGAATGGTTTCGACTTTAAACTTGGTAATTTTAAATAAGATCAAAAGAGAAAGGAATTCTTCCAAAAGTTTGACTAATTTAAAATAGTAAATATAAGTAATAATTTCATGTAATATTAATCAATGATTTTGAACTTATTAAATAACTATAACAGAATGTTATATTTGAAATATTAACAGTTAAGAAAATTTAGTTTGAGTTGAAAATTATGGAAATAATTAGCGTATTAAATAGTGTGAAAAATCAAAATAAATTTTTAATTATTTTTTTAAAGAATAAATGAACAATGATTAAATTCATAAGTTAAATTAAATACATGTATAAAATTAATTCAATTAAATATGTGGTGTTAAAATATTTTCTGCATTTCAATGATTCATGTGTTTGATTTAAATTTGTGAGTTTCTTATCCATTTCTTATTATAACAACTCAACTTGATTAGAAAGTCACGTATTTGCGGTTTTCCGTCAATCAGAAATTTGTTGACAATTTACCCTCACTTCTCTTTGTTCACTTCTATTGACCATGTTATCAACAGTTAAACTCAAACTACTGTTTTTTTAAAAATTTTAAATATAAACCACAGATTATTAAGATTATATATCATTCTGATACCTGAGTTTATTATTAACTACACTTTATTTTTAAACATTACTAATATACTTTGTAAGTTAATTTGGTCATTACAGTAAAAAAACTTGTGACATGAATTCCTGATAAAGTGACACATTACAAAGTGAACTTAATTATACGCTTAAAGTATTTCAGTACTAAATAGACTCACTAGTGTACAAATATCACAAAACTATCCTTTAGCAAGTTTTATACAAAAATAACATTCCTGAAACAAATGTTGGTAAGTGCACTGAACCATACCAACTTTTAAACCTGTATCATTTGAATCGCTTTAAACTTCTTGAACTGCTATTTTTAATTATCCAAGTTGATCTTCCATATTAATTATATATTAACGACTAAAAAATTGTTTAAAATTTCAATCTTTTGTTAGTTTTTTAGCTAATCTTTCCCTAATTCTTCTTATATCTGTTACTGAAACCATACAAACTTCATTTATCTAAAATAGTCCTTATTTTTTTAAATTTCTTTTGTTGCATCATCTTTAGTAATATAGTTTTGAATCATGTTTATTAACGAGTAATTTTTTCTTTGTAGTAGTATAACTCATTAAGTTTTTAATACATTTCATCTTAATATTACCAATATTTTCAAAATTATTGTTTTAATTATTTTTTTCAATGCTACATTTTAGAGTTACTTTTTCTAAATTTTAATTTATCATGTGCATAAATGACTCAATTGCCATTTTCTTCTGCATGTTTTATTACTAAAAGTTGAACTTTTGTCGTATACGATAAATGGGATATCTTTTCACTCATTGTAAATAAAAATCAGTTAACCGATAAACACAGTAGCTACCTACTGTTCAAGCTGACTAGTAACTGCAAACTAAAGCTCCTAGTAAGAAGTGTAGTGCAGGCAGAAAAGGAATACCTTAAGTGGGAATTTCCCGGAAACAAAAAATATGTTTTGGTATCTCCTTTGACACATAAAATTAACAATGGCAGAAATGCACCACTTTTGCTTTAAATATATGTTGGAGGTAAGAGCAATGATTCTCTTTCCTATTGTATTCTCTCCTGACGTTACAGCAGGTAACCCCATGCTTCTTCATGTATAACATACACTCTTATTTTGTGAACAAAATCTCGAGGAAAAATATGAGTGTTATATTTTCTGTTTCTTTTATGTGACTCAAATACACAGACATTTACCATAACCTAGAAATTCTACACATCAACAAAAAAGGACCACATCTCAACAGACACACAAAAACACAAAGTACGAACATATTAAGTATGAACAAACACAATACAAATCACACATACTCTTTGATACTATCAGAAACCTTCCTTTAAAACCTTCACCGCTTGATCCGACATCTCCAAGCAGAAGACACTGATGAAGATCGCCACATAGCTATCGAAAACATTCTGTTTCAGTAAGTCAACAAATATACAAAATTTAAAATTCGGATAGTCATAAACTATTGTTTAAGTGATTAAGTAAGATTCAACAAACATAATGGACTACAAAATTCAAGAATTATAGATATAGTTCTTTTTGTTCTCGTTTTCTCTACTATTATGACATTTACCTCATTTTCTCTGTTACTGTCGTTCTTTCTACTTCTCTCAGTTTAACCCTTTGTTCTTGTCTTTACCTGTATGGGTGAATTTCCATACATTTCAAATCTCTTCTACTTTTCTATATTTATTGTATATTCTCGTTCCTTTTGTTTTTCGGTCCTTTATACATATATGTTTATATCAGTCCCAGATCCTATGTCTGTCTTCTGCTGTCACTTTCCTACTATTACTTCAGATGCTATATCTGTGTTGTTTTATATTGTCTATCTTCTCTCTACTGTTATGCATAATTTTCATTCTTTATCATGTTGTTTCTTTCTTTATGGTTGAATAATCTTTCCGCTTTCTATATTGTGCTCTTCTGGTTTTATGGATTCTTGCAGAAATTAGTTGGCTTTTTATAAAAATGAAGTTTTATTAATTTTAAATGTACCATTGGGTAATAACAAATTTAGAATTAATACAAAATTATATTAAAATATCACAAAGATATCCACCATTTTGTTCCAAAGATATTATTTCCATTCTTTCGTCATATATAATACTCTTACAGAAAGCAAGTCAGGATCCTTGATCACTATTATTTAATTTTCCACTATCAATTGTCTACATAATGAAGTCCTTTTATTACCATGAGATCGGAGCTTGCACTCATTGCCACTGGCACCGTCTTAGTTTTTGTTTGGGTGACAAAACCTAAGACGTTGACCCACACAAAAACGAAAACAAACAAAGCGACCCTTATTGATATGATGACATTTGACAATGGGTATTAGAAAAATTGATGGTGTTATAATAAAAAGGATATATATTATATATTAAACTAACACATTAACTGCCAACCGATTTTCCAAAAAGTTTTAAATACATTTCATTTTGTTTTGTACTTTTTGTTCAATTAATGTCAAAACATAATATTTTGTTTATTCATTTAAACTAGTTTATTTTATAATGTCATCACCACTGGTGACCGTCATGGCCCATGGTAAATATTTATACTATGTGGCATCAAGAGTAGGTCACGTTGCCCAGTATATGGCTCACTATGCATTGCCCGTTCAAGCGCGATCTTGCGAATGAATTTAAAATGTTAAAATTGTTATTGTTGTTTTCAGGTAATATAAATTCAAGTCTATATATTATAACATATTTCCGCAATATTATAGACATTTAATTTATTTAGTCTTTGGTCCCAATTATACATGATTTCTTTATGATTGTATGTAAAATTATACCCTGACTTACGCGAATTCGACTTACACGGCTATCGCTCGGTCCCATCTATTGCGTAAGTACAGGGTATTACTGTATTTCAAAACGCAACTACTTAATAAATATAGCTACTAGATTTATCTTTCGTATTTCAAATATACACAATTTCAATTTTCAGTACAATTCTTGTTTGTTTGCAAATATTTTTCCCCCAAAAAATTCAATGTAAATGTAATCTGAACATTATCTTCACATTTATGCTTAATGTTTCAGTTCAAATATGTTTTAAATTGAGCGGTTTTTACAAATTCTATATGATATTATTAATTGGAGGTTGGATGTTTTAAATTCAAATTTTTAGTTTTTGAATTGTTCAGTTTTTTTAGGATCAAATCAAATGTGAAAATATTTTAAAACTTATTGTATTTCTATAAAGAAGTGTAAATAAAAGCTATTTACTTGTACTATATCTAGTAATTTTGAACCTCTAGTTTCCCAATAATTGTAGTGTAGTATGAAAAAAAGTTTTTGATCACAAAGTTGCAGAAACACACAGAGGCCATGTTGGACACCTCATATGGGTTAAATACGTGATTGTGTCCTACAGCCTTGTGTGACACAAGATCTAAAGCTTGTGTAGATCTAAAGCTAGGTCTACATTGCCGGTCACGGTTGTTGGAGGTGGCTCTATACACCTCAAACGGTGTCAGTCACTGGTGACTGCCATGGCAGTCAAGGTATTAAAGTGATTTTAGATACAACTGGTGTATCTTATGATGATTTATTATTTATTTTACAACTGATTGTCACATAGAAGTGATAATAAACAAAAGTGTTCTGGAAGCTAATAAATAAAATCTATAAATAAATAAATATTTCAGGTTAGAAAGAAAAGGAAGGCAACTGAAAGTAACTCTAATTAAAAAAAAAAAAAAAAAATACCCTGTGGCAGACTTTCATCTATTGTAGACTTTATATGCAGACTTTAGTTTTATTGTGTATATGAATATAACAAATATTTGGAAGTTGCATTTATATATTTTTCAAGCTGGGATAGTTTTTCATTAAGATTTAATTTTACCACCATTTTTCTAATGTTGTTAGTTATACCATAGGTGATTTGTACTTTATGTGAGTGTAAATGTCTTTTTATTCCTTTCAAGTCCATCCAAAATATTTATGCTGCAACAAACTTTGGCACTGATGTGAACCAAAACAAGATAATTATTGACCAAGTGATGCTGAAACTTATCACAGGGCTTACAGGTGACAGTGCATAGTTCATTCCTGAAAATAACCAGATTTTTTAGAGGAGTATAAAGTTGAGAAGTGTTGGAATATAAAGGAACTGCTGAATATAAAAATATAATAACTATATAAAAAATGCCCACTGATCAGGTGTTAGTTTTATAAATAAAAAAATTGCTGTCTGATGTGTCCGACCAGACTCTTTCTGCATGGTTGGAGCTGGGTAATAGTTAGGGTTTTGTCACTATCCCCAGACATAACTAAGTGGTGATGGGCATAATATTTTGGGCATCAACACAGTCCAGAGTCCAGTAATTAGGAGCACCCAGCACATTTACGTAGTACACAACAACTCTGTGCTAAGTGTGGTGTATTGGAAATATCTTTGCAAGATAACATATTTTTCTCAGAATTTTTATGTACTTATATTTTATATTATCCTTTCAAGCCATTTTAAATTATGTTGTACATACAAGTGAAGATTGAGTATAGAGCATGCATTATCATAACTAGGTTAAAAAGGGTATGGAGATTTTGTTACTTTAGGCCAAGAAAGCTGGGAAGTATATGGGAATATGAAAATTATATCACAGTGACCAGCTAGAATTAAAGTAGTTTATTATGGAACTGGGTTTAATTATTACTTGGAAATTTTACAATGCAGTGGTAAAAATTATAAACTGGGTATAATACATTTCTTACATTCTAAATAGAGACCTCTAGAAATCCTAATTTCATCTAATTATATGACAGTTAAAATCTGCTGTTACTTATTCTTTAGTAAAATGTCTTGAATATGAATTTTTTAGTATTCATATTCATTTTACTCCAAAGAATTTTATCAAAGGACTATAAAATTTATATTTTTAATGATTTAAATATTAGTTTACAATATTTTTAATTTTGACAGGCAATCTGGTTACTGTGCACGGGAGCAAGAGAAGCCGCATTTAGAAACATCAAAACTATTGCAGAATGTGTTGCTGATGAGCTTATAAATGCTGCAAAGGTATTTTCATTTGTTTAATTATATAGATCCAATTATTTATAATTTAAATCAATCTGAAGTGGTTAACTAATATAACTTGTAATATTTACTATCCAAAACAGTTTGAATAACATTTTACAATTATCTTAAATTTATATTACCTTGAGTATAATATTTTTGGCATCAAAAAATTATAAAACGGGCTTTCTAACTTAGAATTTTTCTATTAGATTGTTATAGTCTTAAAATGTACCACTTATTAAAGTAACTTAAGTTGTTTGTATCTTAACAGTATTTAATAATGGTTTTTTAATCCAATTTAGTTTAAAAATGTATTTCACTGAATTTTCAAATGAAATAGTCACTCTGTGATACTTCTTAATATTTTACTATTTAAGTCTAAAATAGAGTTTTGCTAGTATTAATTAAGTTTAAAAGTTGAAAAACCTATAAACAATATCCAAAGAGTGAACATATTTGTAAAGCTCTACAAAATGTTAATTTGAATAAAATAAAATGTTAAATATAAAATAAAGAAACTAGGATATGTTACACAAAATGGAAAATTCAGCCTATAACAAGAAATTTGGTTATAATAAATAGATGAATGTCTATTTGTAAAATTTTTCAAATATTTAAAGTTTCTAGGAAACTATTTTGACACTAGTCAATTCTCAAACCAGTTTGAGAATGACTAATGTGTTCTCAAAAGTTGTTAATTTAATTTAAACTCTTTGCTCCCTGTTAGCTTCCGCTTATCTTAGAATATTTCCTTACCATGTGTTTAAATTTTTTCTAGCCAGTCAAAGTTTGTGAGGCAGTTAGATGACCAATAGTTTTTACTAGAAGTAAAACATCGCTTTTCAGGCCCATCTATGCTAAGTATTCTTTGAACATTGTAATACTTATACATTTATTCTGGAGACCACGATTTGTTGGTTTAGCTTCAACATTGTCGGTATTAGCAGTCATGAGTAGAAATATACGAGTATCACATAAAACATATGACAGGCAGATATGTTTTGTTGTATTATCTGGAGTTAAATAACAATAAACAAATGTCATATTGGCCAGAAATTATTAGATTCTGTATATTTATTTATTGAGAGTTGTTTGCTAAACAAGAGATAAGAAAAAAATAATAAATAAATAAAATATTAGTTCCTGAAATTTGACATTTACAATGAATTGAGCTGTGTATTAGTGGCATACATCGGTTATTACATACAGGTCAGATATGTATGTCATAGTAGTTGAAGTGTTGATGATATATGCAGTGGCAAAGCTTGTATTAAGAAACAAGAGCTTGTAGCTCTTTTAAACTTTTTACGGTAAAATTAAAAAGTAAAATTTTGAAAATGAAATTTTTCTACCTTAAGAAATTTTTATGATAAATTTTCTAAAACTATGAAGCTTTTGTAACTTTTAAATTTGTTAATTAAATTGTCACTAATTAAACTAAAAGTTGCATTTTAGTAAACTATATTAGCAAAGTGTAATAAATATTTATCTATTATGATTTAATATTTTGAATTTGTTACAGGGGTCTTCAAACTCTTATGCAATTAAGAAGAAGGATGAGCTGGAACGTGTGGCCAAGTCCAACCGTTAACGATGTTTACATTTTTTATTTCATAATTGGTTTGATTAAAATCAAATAAAAAACCAAGTAGTACTTTTTATTTGAAATACCGATATATGATGTCTTGCATTCTTTATTAAAAACAGGTTCAAGAAAAATTTTAGAACTTTTATATCTTAGAAATATAAACTAATTTTATTTCAATTATAAATGCATTTTTAAAGTACTCTGTTAATTTCTAGGTTAAATTTTGTCATTCAATTAAATGTGTTAACAAATATAAAAACATGAACAAAACACAAATTTGTGAAAAAATACAAACTTCATGCAATACACTTACATAGAGAGATCACACTAACAAATAAGTGTGTGTAAATGTATGCATGAGAGCATATATGGGTATACATGTGTAACTATTTGCAAAGATATTTATATAAAATAATATTGGTCCTAAAACTATATAATATTATTTGCTAAATATAGCAAACTCTATGAACCAAAGCAATTAAATTAACACTTTAAAGCCTGGGTGCTTTTTAATAAATTATCAAAAAATCCTGATTTATAATTAAATAATATATACAGCATTATCCTTTTTTTTTAAATGGAATGAAACAATCTTACATTATATATAAATAAAGTGATTACTTACATACATAAGTGATGATGGTCCCTTGAAAAGTGTATAAAAAAAATAAAAAAATGAAATGTCAACTACATCACTGCACTTGCCTAGACATATTTTATTTTGGAATTAATATAGATATTACATGTAATATATCGCTTTAAAGATGAACTACAGAAAAAGAAAATACAATTTAGAAATAATAGCCTATGTATTTACAGAACCTATCATTTTACATTTCTTGGGAGAAACATTAAAAAACGTTAGCCATCGTATCTAATATTAAACATTACTAAAAATAAAAAAATAAATGAAAGGTAAAATTTACAGCGCAAAATAATGAACTGAAAATGTAAACAACACTAATGAAGTACGCACCATCTGACCAAACTAAAATAGCTGTCTGCTAACTCTCAGTTGCAACACTCCACAATTTAATATTTTGTTTGTAAAAGTAACTCTGATTAGCTCAAAGATATGTGAAGCAAAATAACCAGTATAACAAAACAATATTGTCAAAACTCGAGAATACGCAGACAATATATTGCTACAGAAATAAATAAGGACAACCGGAGCTATACTTGGGTTTCAGCAGTGAGCATTGACAAATTGGGCCAACCTATAGGCTTCAAAGTGTTAAATCCTAACCTAAGGAATTATTAAGCTCATATTGATAAATGGACGTTTGATCTCTTCAAAATCCAGGAGAGGATTTTATTTATATCTAAAAAAAATCAACATATATAATTAGCACCTCATGATGAATTAAATATGCATAATTTTATAACAAAAATTGCCATAACCAAACAACAATTCACTGATATTTCAATCTTCGAAATATAGTAATTCTTGAATTTCATTAAACCTGGTTTCCAGTTCAATCAGTTTGATTTATTCAAAATAAATCCATCATTATCAATGAATATACTACAATGCAGATGGCCGCCATCTCCATACCGTGCTGCCAGTTGTCAAGCCTCAGTAATTTGTTTTATGACTTGTTAGCTGGAGCTGGCAACCCTTGGTAATTTATTTTTATGACATTATGATAAGTAAATAACGTTATTTTTCATTACTTTTATTGGAAACATATCTCAGTTAAAACTACAGCTGGATACTGGTAATAACTCGAAAGAAAACTGCTAACTGCTGAATTTATCTCATTAAAGTATTTTACAGTGACCAGCAAAAATGGCTAGAAGTTGTCTATCAGTTAAAGCCAGAAGTTTATTTTCTAGTTTTAAGGAGATAGTCCAAAACAACTATTATTGCAGTAAACCTACTATCGGGATCATTAAAACGTGTTTAGATGTAACTGAAGTGTGCAGTCAGTGTTTGATTCATGGCAATTTTGTCAAGATTTTGGATAATGCTCCCAAGTTGCCCAATTGTGTTGATGCCCATTTGCTCTTTGTGTATGCGATTTAGTTTCTTCTTAAGTGACTGTCATAAGTTTTGGAAGGAGAGTTATCCTTAGTATCACGGCAAAGGACAATATCCTTTTATAATGCTAAGAAAATCCACAAGGATTCACAACTTGGAGCTGAGAGTAAATCTTACGTTTCAGTTAGATACTACCAGTAAGACATGTTCAAATTGTCTTATTTTTCAGGGTTGATGCTCAATAAAGGCCATTGATTATTTATGGACAAGTTTTATAATAGTTTTACTCAGCATCAAAAGTTCTTGCAAATGACATGTACTATATTGGCACTAAAGGTTTTGGGCGAAAAAATAATTCTGATAAATTACTAAAAAAAATTAATGAATAAAGAGACTGTGAGCCACTATGCTGAACGTGTCATAGTAAGAAAATGGCATGACAAACTTGATGTGTTATAGCTTTCAACACAGTTTGAAATAGATTCAGGTTCTTTAACCCTTAGCGCTCGGATTTTTGTAACATGCTTTGCTTCCCCACTTGTAATTAAATTGGGATAAATTCCTCACCTGGAGGTTGCATTATTGTTTATGGAAAACTTTGTTTTCTCTTACATGATTTTAGTAAACTAAGCTATTTTTATTCACTAATACTGTATGTACATGATTTTATTGTCTTATTTGTAATTTTGCAGAGTATGATATCTTTGAAAACAGTCTTCCGGATGAAGTCCTGGTTTTCTGTCGCATGTTTTGTAGTGAAAAACTTTCCCTTCTACCTCCTTTTATCTTCCTGTTACTGCAAACTACACAATACTTAGAAGTATTTTTATCATTGGAAAAGTTTAAATGTAATTTCCAATTCCGTCTTTCTTCTTTGTCAGTATTTGACGGCCGACCCCTCTCACTATACGGGTTATTCCTGATATCACCAATGCGTTCAAGTTTTGGCGAAACTATTTTTTTTAACAGGATTTTCTTTCATTTCCTTTTTTTTGTTATTATAGATAATAAAACTGTTTACTACAGCTATTTCTAATAGCCAGAAAGACATTGTCCTCCACCATTTATTTGTTCGTTTTGTAAAACTGCACGGTTCATTATATTGAACAGCTAAATCTATACCACCCATAAACTGGTTATATTTACAAATACCTGTTGGTTTAGTTATTTTGTTTATGAAACTGAACTACATTTTAATAAATCAGGATCAAGTAAAAGATCAGGAATTTCAGAATCACTAATTGCACGTGAAGCCACGGCAAACTACGAGTAAACAAATAACCGGCAAAACTAACCTACTTGCAGCTTACAACGTAGCGGCAAACTAGATTTTGTGATGACTCACATATTCCTAGGCATTTTCAACTTAGTTCACATTATTTTCAATAGAGTGTAGCACCAAACGGTAAAAGATTGAATGTCGTGGGCTTCGCCGCAGACGAGTTATAGGCATTTGAAAATCGTGTCGGGTGACCCCCGACATACGAGTAAACTGCAATATACGCTTGGCGGGGCTCCCCCGACAGTCGAGTGTTGACATACTCTCTGTTGAGTTTACTTTCTACCAAAGCGACAACCTGCAGTAGAAGACCCTATAAACCAGTTACTGACTCCATTTTTATTGGTGGGTGATTTCAATGCCCCCCCCATTTTTCATTGTATGACCCAGTAAGCAACCTATATGGGCTTCTGGTTGAGAGTGTCAGATCGGAACTGGATTTATACCTGCTAAATGATTGTTTTCCAACACATTTAGCAGAGTCTAGAGAAGGATGGACAGCTGTTGACCTGTCGCTGTGCAGTCCAGCTTTGGCTATAAGGTTAACATGGTCAGTATTGCCTGATCTGCACAGTAGGGATCATATTCTTATTTAAATCTCTCTAAGTGATTCCTCACTCTGTTGTATTCAACACCCCTTTGAATATTGAAAAAAAGCTTACTGGGAAAATTTCTCCAATGATGTATCACTGGACATGGATTACCTGATTTGTATTGATGCATAGTAAATAAAGCTTCTAAATCTATTTTGGATGCCACTGAAAAGTCAATGCCGTAGACTTCGATCAGACCACCTGTTTCTTGATGGAATGATGAATACATTGAAATTCTTTGTTTATGATTAATGTTTACAATGAGTGAAAACCTAGAAAATCATAGAACCCCACAGTTTTAAGCAGAGTAGACGGAAATCGTGGTTGCAGTACATTGGCACAATTCCAAGATAACAGTGCCATCTACAATATGAAAAAAATTTTTAATTCGTTTGTGTTATTATGACAAACGGAAGCTTGACCATGGACAGTGTGGAAATTGTTGATGTGCTGGGCTCGTACGTAAAATTTTCTTCTTCCGATGTGTATAATAACCAAATTTACAAATGTAAACAGAAAGCTCTAGTTTTCATTGTTGGATTATTAGAGATTCTTCATTGAAAATCTTCTTTTCTATCGAAGAACTAGAATCAGTTCTCTTGTCAACGAAGGATTCAGCTTCAGGCCAGATGAAATGTTATGCTCCTTGATCAAAGATCTTCTGTCATAGCCCCAAGTCTAATTCTCCTTCAAATATATAACCATATAATCGAGGAGCATTATTGACCCAATCCATGGTTAGAAGCAACAGTAATTCCTCTTTTAAAACAAGCTAAAAACAGTTTTCAGCTTCAAAGACCTGTGTACCAATATAGTATTTAATTGTCATAGGCAACACCAGGAGTCTACCCTTTGTCTTGATGGTATGTGACTTCAAAGTATGGATAATATTAGATTTGGGGCTCTATATTTTAATAAAAGAGTTGCATGGATCCCACATATGTGTGATTTTAAGATTTTACAAAACATACATTAGCTGCTTCTTGTCACAAATGGCAATGTGTGACAGTAAGCAGAAAGAAATTAAGGATGCCGTCCGTACATAGAGATTTTTTTGTCTGTTTGAAATGTAGGAAAGAGGTAGAGGTGACCTGCCTTTGCATTTTTTTCTAACTCATGGATATTTGATGTATAGCGAGAATCTGCTATTGTCTGTTCTGTGGAGAGATCATAACAATGAGGCATATACTGGTTGAATGTGGTGGTTTGACCATTGCTAGTGAAAGTTTTAATCTACAAGGAAGTTTTAAGGTAGTGTCGAAGACCATAAAGTAATTGACCATGTTATCTCATTCCTTTCACCACTTAAATATATTATTAAAAATTTAATCTTTATACATATATCTATACATACACATATAAACTTATACAGTGAAACCTGTCTTAGATGGTCCCTGTGTTAGGTGGAATCCCATCTACCGCGGAAACTTTAAAAGTCCTGACTGTCTAACGTGGAAGTGGATTAAACAAAAGGATGAGTAATACGTATTTACTACATTTTAGTTCTGCATAAGCCAGAAACTTCTGATACCATACATACTGTAAAAAATAAAGATTACAATGACTTGTAGATGAGATCAGTATATAATATATTTTTTACTACGGCAAAATTCACAAATCTTTCTGTTTATTTGTGACGGATAGTACTGTATTGAATTCTGAGACTGCTTTGCAACTCCCGCTTATCAGCCTGCTGTGATGTCTAAACATCCACAGTTTACAATAACATGATGATGCTGAGTCAGAATTCGTTTCTCTCAAGTGTTCGAATGCAAGTTCAGTACTGCACTGTATTCTGAACAGTACAGGCCAGTTACATGTTGCAGCCAATAGCTCGACTTACTTCTGGAGTAAACAGTACGTGCTATTCATTGTTAGGTCTCTATTTTTGTTTTGTACAGTCACTCTTATTAAGTGATCAAGTGTGTAGTGTACTTTGCTGTAGTAGGCTTATTGTAAAAATGTCAAAAAAGAACATAGGACTCTATACATTAACTTTGAAAGAGAAAACCGATGTTATTGAACTTTGTGGAAAACCAAACATGAAACAATCATGTGAAAAATACAAATGCAGTAAAACTCAGATTTATAGAATTTTGAAAAACAAAGAAAAAGTAAAATAAGATTGGTAGAAAGGCAAGAGACCACTTCATTCTAAAAGACAAACACATGCACAAATACAGAAATTATATTAAGTTAAAACATATATAATAAAAAGTGATCATTAAAGATAAGGTAACCATTAAAAGTAGTAGAACTCTATATTAAGCAAAACTATGTTTAGAAAAGCCGACATGGAAGGGGAGACTAAACATTTCAGAGTTGTTTGATGGAGTAGTTGAGAGGTTAGAAATGTCCAACATTCAGCTGTTATCACTATATTTTTTGTTTAGCTAAACAGCCAAAGAAGTGTTTCTTTTTGTGGTCAACATGCAAACATGGTCTTTTTGTCATGGAAATGTTATGGGGTTTAATCAAATCTACTTAAAATCATTCAATACGGTCTGTTCCTAATAAACAACAAATTTCAGGGATAGTATGTGTCATTTCCCTAGTGAAATTTTGTTATAATTTTATAAGTTATATAACATTTGCTAAAATTATCCACTTATTGTTATCAGACTCAACTAAAACACAGTTGAACATTTATTGATATGTTAACTCGCCTACAGTTACACTTACTTTTCTGTTTAATAAGGGCAGATTTTGGGAGATGTATCCCATTGTCAACTCAGTAACCTCTTTTTAAAGATACTTGTAATCATCTTGAATTCACTGATTAAACTATAAGTAACTATTGCATTATTGAGTAAACATTTTAAAATTTTCGTGTTTTGAAGCAATCGTTTCATTTACGATGCTAACTGTATACTGACAGCTGTCACACAAGGTAAAGGATTGCAGGCTTATGATTTATGAGTTTAGTGAGGGGTGGGCATAAATCATAAGCCTGCAATCTTTTACCTTGTGCAACAGCCATCAGTAAGGTTAGCTTCTTAAATGAAATGATTGTTTTGAAACTCCTAAGCAAGTAAGTTCTAAAATATTCACTTATTACTCTTTTGCTATTACTTGCGACCAGACTGTATACTTGCATACACACATTGATCTGTATATATATATATATATATATATATATATATATATATATGTATATATATATATATATATTACACTTTTTCTATTACTTGCAACCAGACATTTGTTAACTAAAAGTTGTTAAATTGTTAACTTACACTTGGAGGAAACGTTTTCGTCTTACGACTTCTTCAGCCTCGTAAGTGTAAGTTAACAACTTTTAGTTAACAAAAAGTCTGGTCGCAAGTAATAGCAAAATTGTAATAAGAATTAACAACCAGCTCGTCATGTACAGCAACAAGATTTCGATATTCACTTAGTTATGCAATAATTACTTATAGTATACCTTCTTTTTGTTCTAGTATAAGGTGTGGTAGGATAGAGTGGATAAGAAAGGATTGTGAGTATTATGATGTCAAAAAGTGTATGAGAATTATAATATAATGAAGTGTTGAATATAAGTTTTGGCGGTAATGTTAAATGATAGGCATTAGTTATTTTTGTTTTGTTTATGTAGAATTTTTAGGTTCAATGTTATGTTTGTGTAGTTGTAGTTTGTGGATATGATTTGTGTTTGGTATAGTTTTAATGTTTTTATTTTTTGAATGGTTTTATGAATTCTTAGTACCATTAGTAAAATGACTTTCCTGTTTGCCCTATGTAGAAACTGGGGCATGAACTGCAAGTCAGTTTGTATATACCAGTGGAGTTGCAAATATCTTTGTTTATGTTGTTAGGTTTAAATTATTTTCTGAGGGTGTTGGACTAAGTGTAGTAGGGTGTTTTTTAATTATATTTACGAACTGTGTTTGTTAATTTATGAATTTTGGGGGATGTGTATGGTAGGGTTATGTATTTTATGGGTTGGTTGAGTTGGGTTTTTGGGGTTTCTGTTATTGAGTTTATTTCTCAGGCTTATATATAGTTTATCAATTGTTGAATCCATTAGTTTCTTCTGTTTTATGATGTTTAATTTTTGGTGGTGTTCAAGTTTTCCAAGGGCGTTTTTTAGATTGTGGTGTTGTAAGCAGATAGTTTGTGTCTGTAAGGGTGATTTGAAGAGCTATGAATTATAATATTAGTGTTGGAGGGTTTGTGGTATATGTTAAAGTTATGTGTTTGTCTGTACATGAATTGTTAGGTCAAGGAAATTAAGGGAGTTGTTTTGTTCTAAAATTATTATTCCACAACTTTTGTATACCATTTATGATATATTTTGTTTTGATTTCAACCAGTTATAAGCAATAAAATTTGATTTCAAAGACTCTGTGAGCCAGTCTACAAGTATGCACAGTATTTAAATAATTTTTACTTGATGTTTTATATTGAATTTTTAATTGTTACTTGAATACAAGACATGTATTTGAATACTTTGAAACACCTTCAATAACATATGAAGAAACACAGAAAAATATCAAACCACTTCAACTAGAAAAAATATTTATTTCCTTTCCCCAAACAAGTAATGTAAGAGATTTTTTAAGCTTCTACAAAAGAAGTATATGATATTATTGTGAATAAACTGAAAAATTGATTATAAACTTCTGATATATTGACATTATTAATATACTTATCTTCATTTCTGTTAGGATTATTTCTATATATTTGAGTACAATTTCTGTCATTCCTAGTGTTACAAATATTCTGCTCTGTTAATTTGTTTTGGAGTATCTCTATTTTCAAAACATAATTGTACTTCTGATAAATCTTGAGTTTTTCAATTGTTGTCCCAAAAATATTTCTTTCTTACTGAGAAATATTTACTGTAGCTCTAATGATTATTTTCCTTTCAAATTACAACCCATTTATTGCTAAAGAAAAGTTAATAAATATGGTAACTTTATTTTATTAGAATGAGATGAATTAGAATATTGTATTTTCAATTTAATCACTTAAACAATAGTTTATGACTATCCGAACTTTATATTTAGTAAATTTGTTAAAACTTACTGAGACATAACATTTTCGATCTCTATGTGCCGATCTTCATCAGTGTCTTCTCTGATAAAGGCATTTTATAACGTAAAAAGTTTAAATTTTGTAAATTTGTAAAAAACTTACTGAGATACACTCACACAAAATCATTTCCTGGCACAGATACGTCGATGATATCATAACACTATACAGAGGCAACACCTGACAATGCGAAAAACTCCTCACCTACACTAATAAAATACAACCAAAACTTCAGTTTACCTATGAGATTGAAATCAACCAACCCCTAAACTTCCTCAACTTTACCATAACAAAAAGCCACATACAGAAACACAGCTTCAACATTTACAGGAAACTCACAATGACAGACACACTTATCCACAACACCTCAAATCACCCTATTCAACACAAACATGCTACTTTCAGTTCCATGCTGCATAGACTTAAAGAAGTTCCCATGACCACAGAAAACATAAACAAAGAACTAGACACCATTAAATATTTAGCATACGTAAATGGATACAACACCACAAAAATAGACAAACTACGGCACAATATAAAAAAAACACTAAAATTAACATTACAGAGAGGAAAAACAAATATATCACAATACCATACATAAACAGAACATCAAATAAAATAGCCCATACATTTAAAAAAACAGGATATAAAATAGCATACAAAACCAATAACAATTTACAATACAAAATACAACACGACGCCAACAACAAAGATAAACTACAAGCACCAGGCATATACAAATTGAACTGCAACAAGTGTAACAAATTCTACATTGAGTAAACAGGTCGCAGCTTCAAACAAAGAGTCGAAAAACACAAACAGATCACCAACTCAGCATTTTACAATCACATAAAAGAAACAGGACACAAATACACAGACATAACCTAGAAATCCTACACATCAACACAAAAGGACCACATCTCAATACACTAGAACAATATGAAATTTACAAAAATACAAAGTACAAACATATTAAACGAACAAACCCAATACAAATCACACATACTCTTTGATACTATCGAAAACCTGCCTTTAAACTATCGTCACTGCTTAACCTAACAACTCCAAGCAGTATACACTGATGAAGATCGCCTCGAAAACATTCTGTCTCAATAAGCTTTTACAAAATTTATAGTTTGGATAGTCATAAACTAATGTAAAAGTGATTAATTAAGTTTCACCGATTGTAATGGACTACAAAATTCAAGAGTAAAAAGTTTGTAAAGGATAGTATTTAAGACATACTTAATTCTTTGGCTGTGTGTTCTATTTACAAAGGTGTAATAATAGTAACACCTTCAATAATAGTAATTGGTGCATTTAATAGTCAAAAGAACCGGCCAGCTCAACTACTCTACAATTAAAACAATGAACTACTATGGATATATGTAGCAGATTTTCCATCTTCAGGTCTACAGGTTATGGAGTAATTATTATTTGTACCTGGCTAGTAAAAAGCCATTTTACTTTATTACTTTAATTATATACATTTTGATATTTATTTAAATCAAAACTGCTCATGAAAGCAGTAAACTAAATTTATCCTGGTTGGTCCTAACAGTGAAAATACTCTAGGACTGTTGAAAATAGCCACTGAATTGTTGACTATTAATTTGTAAAGTTAAAAACTTTTTCAAATTACACTAATCAGACACATGATTTTCATTTTTCATATGTTCACTAGTCAATTTTGAAGGCTTTACTGTTTTAGTTTGTGTAAACTTGGCTCCTTCAAATTGCCAAGATATCAACTAACCAACTATTAATTACGGACTTTCACCTTGTTAAAATGAATACATAATTCAATTGACATCATTTGAATGTCATATTCCAAATGTGTGACCTATTTCATGTATTAACATATTAGAAAAATGTATTTAGGTCACATTTCCTAGAGTTTTTTGTCATGGATTTGGTGAGTAGTTTGATTAAAATAGGGATGAATCGCTAAAATATCTCTAAAGCGTCAAACTTATTTGAAGAAAAAAGAGATAATTTTTTTAAACTTCATTTACAAAAACAAAACTAATTTTTTTTGCCAAACATTAGAACTTGTTTTATTAATTCTTTTACTTGATGTTTTGCCGAAACAGTTGCTATTTTAGTACTTTTTAATGTCATTTTTGAGTCAGTAATTTAAAAGGATAAATATATCCTTTTAGCATTAAGAAAGGAACTTATCATTCTAAGTGACGTTTATGATTGAATTTTAAGACTCTTGAAGTAATAAAATCAGGTCTGATCGCTAATGAAAAATCAGTATTCAAAACATTAAATACAGTAAAGCCTTGAAATTCTGAGTCCCGAATTTTTGAGCTTCTGTTAAATTTGAGCCTATTTCTATTTGAACCTATTTTATCTATTTTAAAGAAAATGCTAATTTAGGCTTCCAATAAATTTTCGTATCAATAAGGTATGCAAAGGAAATAAGTTGGGCTTCCAAGAAATATTCTTTTCAATATGGTTTGCAAAGAAAATGAGTTAGGCTTCTACAAAATGTTCATTTAAAGTTCTATTAACTTAAGCTGTTCATTTCTAATTATAGTAATAAGGTTTATTAAAACTTCTATTTTTTCCAAAGCATAGGAACATATTCTGTGTAACATGTTTCTGTGTAATTCAAAGGGGTCCCGGTCTCATTTACTTCAAATTATCGAGACTGTACTGTATGTCCAAATAAATATATTTGATTATTTAAAAAAAAATCATCATTTTTCACTACTTCACTTGAATTAGAGTTTTCTGAAGCAAGGTTTCTAGACCAAAATTTAAATTTGTATTAATAGAAATGTTGAGCTATGAAACTTCTTTGAGAATTCGTTAAAAACTTCATCTATTTTCAAGTAATTTTCTCATGTATAAAAACCATAGCTAGTCCATTTACATATTCTCTGTAAATTTTACATTTAAAGTAGGGAACCATCATCATCATGCAAGTTGTAATATTTTTATTTTGATCCATTTTTTTAAAAATAAAAACGTTTAAGTTTTGCTGATTGTTATAGAGAAAAATCCACATAATTTGAATTTCCTTACTGGATTTTAAAATAAAATGAAATTTGTTAAAAGGTTGACCAATTTAAAATAGGTTTTTTAATTAATAAAAGATTAAAAATAAATTTAAAAATCCCCCTGGTTGGATTAGTCATCAAAAACCCTTCGCTGTACTTTTGGAACAACCAGGACCTTATTATTGTAATTTCTGTTAAAAACTGTTATATTGTGGTACTAATTGTTTTAAAGTAGAAATAAAAACTAACTTGGATTCGCTAAGCCGTTGAGCCAACCTAATTACTGCAAGGTTTATCTTGAAACTAGTTTTTTATAGTTTTAATGTAAAAGTTAAAAGCTAAAGTTGAAGATGGAATCATATAATAAGATTTGATTTCATTTATATTTAATGTAGCTAGATTTTGTTCTTTGTAAATTAGTTTTAAAATTATTAAATTGTTTAATGATATTTTTTTCATTTGTTGATTCCATCTTCGCGTGAGCTACTAGTAATCAGTAAACACTTTTAAATGTTTTAAACTTGCCTATAGTAGTACTTACTTTGCTTGTTGAGGACGGCCGTTTCGGGAGATGTGTCCCTTTGTCAACTTTGGAACGCAACAAGCAAAGTAAGTGCTACTATAGGCAAGTTATAACATTTAAAAGTGTTTAGTGATATTTTTTTAGTGTCAAATGTTTTAAAATGATATTTTTATATGTTTATCGTTAGGATTTTCTGAATATTTCATGGTATTACCTTTATCTCAGATTACTAGCTTACTAATTCTAAAATGTTTACATGCTTGGGAGATTAACTAATACACTTGTTTGCAACCTGTTGAATTAATTCATTCTGGTTATATTTTTCCTTGACTTGTTAAATTAACTGAGAAAGGAAGAAACCCAATTTATCAGCAGCTAGTTGATACAACCAATTACCTGAAATAAATGGGGTCATTGTGTCAAGTAAATACAAGTGGTACAAAGTTGTACATGAAAATAGTATTCTGAAATACTCATGAACATAAATTATGGTTTATAATATGTTTTATTCTAGATAAAAACCATATTTTCATTGAGTTTGATGTTATTCCCAAGATTAATATCAGAGCTTTCATGCATTATTCCTTGATGATATAATAAACCTAGTGTAAATGGATAAATGTAACAAGTTGTAATCTTTAAACTTCAAAAACCTATTGTATTTATTTAAAGTATAAAATAAAGAGTTATAATAGAAGACAAAAATGCTGTTCTCTACAAAATCTTTGAACAATGCTAAGAGCTGAAAAGAATAGGTTTTCTAGACAAACAATTAACTTTGAATAATGTTATCACAATAGTATGACTAATTTATTAATGTATTGTGCATTAACCAGTGTATGTAAGACCAGTGTAGGAAAACTTGAATTATTGTCTTCAGATTTCATAATATATAGAAAAATAAACTTCAGATAAATAATGGCACTTACATTTTTATGGTATTCTTTCTTACTAATATTTATTCTGAACCAGGTAAGAGAAAAAATGAAATTATTTTTGTTAAATTTTTCAACAGTTTTGTGTAAGAGACCCTATTCTATGTAGATAGAAAAATAATTATATTCAATGTTTTGAGTTTTTGTTCAGAATTTCAAATGTAAAAATGATTTGTATATAATGATTTTGTAGATGTAATTTTTTCACAGATTCTCTACAAAAAAATTTGACTAGTAATTTTAATGACTAAGTCTAGATGACTAGATTACTTTCCAATATTACTTGCCTGACTTCTCTTGGCAAAAGAGTTTAGCTATCAGCTTTTTTCTCACTTCTATTAGTTAATCCACTCAAGCTCAAATACAACATTTTTTAAAGCTTGTATTGGATGGAACTTTATGTTAATACAGTTTCTTCAAATATTAATTAAAATTAATAAATTAGTTTTAATTATACTTGGGTGAAAAACTGTTCACAAAAGGGGCAAGATATGCAATATAGTTATTTTGTCCCATTTAGCTTAGAAGAAGTCAGTAGTGCTAACTCATGATACCTTTCTATCATTACGTAAAATGTCTGGCATCAAGGTAAATATCTTCTGGGTACTCAATTTTAAGATTGCTCGCATCTCTAAACATGCTACTTTTCAT
This sequence comes from Prosapia bicincta, assembly GCA_036971475.1. Lineage (NCBI taxonomy): Eukaryota > Metazoa > Arthropoda > Insecta > Hemiptera > Cercopidae > Prosapia > Prosapia bicincta. The sequence goes on from JBAIZL010000002.1 coordinate 161,776,223, forward strand.
TACAACTGCATTTTTCAATTAAATTTCAAGTGGCCATGTTACAACACATCACAGATCCACTATTCACAACTATCATATCACTCCAGAATTATCAAAAATACAACAAACAGCTGATCTGCTTTTTGATCTGCCATGAGAGACATCTCTCCTTGAGGCTGAAGCTTTATCACGTATTCTACTCGACACACACTCCACACCTACATACAAGAAAGTTCTTCTTGTAAAACACTGCTTAAAAATCATCTTTTTATCTGTGCCTCAACAACAGCTGTACGCTTCATAAATTCATTAGATCTTATTGCTAACAACCCACCACACTGTTCAACTACAACAACAAGATCAAACTCAAGCATACCAACATCTCTTTCTGTTCAAAACTTTCATAAGAGTATGCTTCGTCAAGTCAAGACTTGATAACATTCAGCTACTTCACCGAGAATAGCTGATTACTAGTTCTGTTTGTACCCTAACATCATACCTCAACACTCTGGGACTGCTTAGGCTTAGAGCAGTTGCATACATCATCCCTCTTTGAACTACGAGTACTAAGTTGTTACCCAAAAGAACTTTAAAACTTTCGAAAAGCCTTCTAACAAAGAGGTTGATTCCAAACTCACCAATAAAAAGATATCTTTTTTCATTTTACTCTTCATACTGTCCCACATGTTTGCGAGCTATGAAAAGTTACTGTCAAATCTATTAAGCTTATTCTTCAACTCATCATAGTTTCCTCTGAAGAAGCGTCTCATGTCACGAATTGAGGCTATTCTCAATTGCCGACATTTTCAATCTATCTCTTACCCTTAACAAACACTCTCTTACCTCACTCCCAAACAGTTCTTAATTGGATGTCCTCTACTTGTGTCACCAGAAAAACCCAGCCTGGACATACCTTTGAAGTTTTGAGGACACTTATCCAACAGACGTGAAGTTCATTTTAGAAGATTTGGTCATTGCAATACTTACAAAAACAGATATAGCATTTAAAATTGAATAAAACCTTCACTTCTTTTGAACTTAACCATTTGGTTTTCATTTATGGAGAATATGCTGATTCACTTTAGTGGCCAATGAGCTACATTCTCAAGCTTACCCTGCCCCAGTTTCCCCCCTCATGAATCTTCAAATAGCCCACCTATGTTGTTGCACTTCTTTTTCCCTTTATGCTATCTCTCACCCTTGACACTCCCTCATCATTGTGTCTTTCCACCATCATTCTTGATAAGCTCTACCAAATTTATTTCATCATCTTTTCCACCTCTAGGTGAAAAAGCTCTAATTTTGTTGGGTAGTGCATTAGATACAGAAACCTAACTTTTGCAAACGTAACACCATAACTGTCACCTTCCATTTTATTTAAATCATTTGACATTTCTACGTCAGTAACAGATTCCTCTTACCATTGCATTAACAGCTGACTACTGGCAAGACTCATCTAGAGCATTCATTCTAGTTCTATACCCAAAATCTAACTGCAGCTGGTTTCCATTTTTCTCTCTTTAGTTTAGCTGCTGTTTAGAACTCATCTCTGCAGCACACATCTCAGGGCAAATTGCCCTTGCAATCTAAAAAAAATTAAATGTTGAATTTCAAAAATTAAATTAAAGTACTAAATGTTAAAATTCTTGTATAAGAGAAAACGTAAAGTAAAACAAAGAATAAAGGAGTGAAGAAAGCCAGTATTTTATAGTGAATTAAATAAAATTATAATTACCAAATAAATTTGACACTGGGAGCGAAATACTGGTAATTAAGTACAAGAAAATAATGTTTCTATCGTCAAATTATAAATTCGGCAAGTTATAAATTGTGAATCGGCAATGGGTACTTCCAATTTTTAGAAAATATAACTAAATTTGTAACAACACCATGGTTTTGCTGTCCGAAATTCCAAAGGACCCAGGGAAGAAGAAAGAAGAACCCAGCCTCAACAAGATCTATGGGCCAGGAACCAAGGATGAAGGAAGTGAAAACTTTTGGCGTCATTTTTTAAAGTCAAATTTGTTAAATTTTAATAAACTTTTCAGAAAACTATAATTCAAAATTGATTGATTAATCATAATGAAATAAACAACGTCTTCACTCTAAATAAAATTGAATTGTTTAAAATAATTAAAATCACATGAAATAAGTCAGTTTTCCAAAAAGGCAAGTTTTTGTATGTAAACCATTCAAATTTTGTATTAAAATTAGTAGAATGGTTTCGACTTTAAACTTGGTAATTTTAAATAAGATCAAAAGAGAAAGGAATTCTTCCAAAAGTTTGACTAATTTAAAATAGTAAATATAAGTAATAATTTCATGTAATATTAATCAATGATTTTGAACTTATTAAATAACTATAACAGAATGTTATATTTGAAATATTAACAGTTAAGAAAATTTAGTTTGAGTTGAAAATTATGGAAATAATTAGCGTATTAAATAGTGTGAAAAATCAAAATAAATTTTTAATTATTTTTTTAAAGAATAAATGAACAATGATTAAATTCATAAGTTAAATTAAATACATGTATAAAATTAATTCAATTAAATATGTGGTGTTAAAATATTTTCTGCATTTCAATGATTCATGTGTTTGATTTAAATTTGTGAGTTTCTTATCCATTTCTTATTATAACAACTCAACTTGATTAGAAAGTCACGTATTTGCGGTTTTCCGTCAATCAGAAATTTGTTGACAATTTACCCTCACTTCTCTTTGTTCACTTCTATTGACCATGTTATCAACAGTTAAACTCAAACTACTGTTTTTTTAAAAATTTTAAATATAAACCACAGATTATTAAGATTATATATCATTCTGATACCTGAGTTTATTATTAACTACACTTTATTTTTAAACATTACTAATATACTTTGTAAGTTAATTTGGTCATTACAGTAAAAAAACTTGTGACATGAATTCCTGATAAAGTGACACATTACAAAGTGAACTTAATTATACGCTTAAAGTATTTCAGTACTAAATAGACTCACTAGTGTACAAATATCACAAAACTATCCTTTAGCAAGTTTTATACAAAAATAACATTCCTGAAACAAATGTTGGTAAGTGCACTGAACCATACCAACTTTTAAACCTGTATCATTTGAATCGCTTTAAACTTCTTGAACTGCTATTTTTAATTATCCAAGTTGATCTTCCATATTAATTATATATTAACGACTAAAAAATTGTTTAAAATTTCAATCTTTTGTTAGTTTTTTAGCTAATCTTTCCCTAATTCTTCTTATATCTGTTACTGAAACCATACAAACTTCATTTATCTAAAATAGTCCTTATTTTTTTAAATTTCTTTTGTTGCATCATCTTTAGTAATATAGTTTTGAATCATGTTTATTAACGAGTAATTTTTTCTTTGTAGTAGTATAACTCATTAAGTTTTTAATACATTTCATCTTAATATTACCAATATTTTCAAAATTATTGTTTTAATTATTTTTTTCAATGCTACATTTTAGAGTTACTTTTTCTAAATTTTAATTTATCATGTGCATAAATGACTCAATTGCCATTTTCTTCTGCATGTTTTATTACTAAAAGTTGAACTTTTGTCGTATACGATAAATGGGATATCTTTTCACTCATTGTAAATAAAAATCAGTTAACCGATAAACACAGTAGCTACCTACTGTTCAAGCTGACTAGTAACTGCAAACTAAAGCTCCTAGTAAGAAGTGTAGTGCAGGCAGAAAAGGAATACCTTAAGTGGGAATTTCCCGGAAACAAAAAATATGTTTTGGTATCTCCTTTGACACATAAAATTAACAATGGCAGAAATGCACCACTTTTGCTTTAAATATATGTTGGAGGTAAGAGCAATGATTCTCTTTCCTATTGTATTCTCTCCTGACGTTACAGCAGGTAACCCCATGCTTCTTCATGTATAACATACACTCTTATTTTGTGAACAAAATCTCGAGGAAAAATATGAGTGTTATATTTTCTGTTTCTTTTATGTGACTCAAATACACAGACATTTACCATAACCTAGAAATTCTACACATCAACAAAAAAGGACCACATCTCAACAGACACACAAAAACACAAAGTACGAACATATTAAGTATGAACAAACACAATACAAATCACACATACTCTTTGATACTATCAGAAACCTTCCTTTAAAACCTTCACCGCTTGATCCGACATCTCCAAGCAGAAGACACTGATGAAGATCGCCACATAGCTATCGAAAACATTCTGTTTCAGTAAGTCAACAAATATACAAAATTTAAAATTCGGATAGTCATAAACTATTGTTTAAGTGATTAAGTAAGATTCAACAAACATAATGGACTACAAAATTCAAGAATTATAGATATAGTTCTTTTTGTTCTCGTTTTCTCTACTATTATGACATTTACCTCATTTTCTCTGTTACTGTCGTTCTTTCTACTTCTCTCAGTTTAACCCTTTGTTCTTGTCTTTACCTGTATGGGTGAATTTCCATACATTTCAAATCTCTTCTACTTTTCTATATTTATTGTATATTCTCGTTCCTTTTGTTTTTCGGTCCTTTATACATATATGTTTATATCAGTCCCAGATCCTATGTCTGTCTTCTGCTGTCACTTTCCTACTATTACTTCAGATGCTATATCTGTGTTGTTTTATATTGTCTATCTTCTCTCTACTGTTATGCATAATTTTCATTCTTTATCATGTTGTTTCTTTCTTTATGGTTGAATAATCTTTCCGCTTTCTATATTGTGCTCTTCTGGTTTTATGGATTCTTGCAGAAATTAGTTGGCTTGATTATCTTATGATTCAGTCTTTGTTTGGTGGTGAATTACTGGCTAGTCCTTTCCAGCTTGATATTTTGGAACTTCCAATCTCTCTTTGATTCTTTGCTCTGATTAAATTATTTTTAAAACTCAGTAACAATGCAAAGGTTTGTAACTCAGAGAGAGGTTTTATTTATGAAAATGTTACTTTTCAATGGTTCAGTATTACATTATATTTTTTTTTTGCCAAAAATGGAATTAATTATTTTTAATTTAAGCTAATTAGAAACAGCTTAAACAGCTGAAATTTAGTAGAACAAACAAAACAAAAACATACTATTGACAAAACAGAAGAATATAATGCTACTTTATTTCAATTGACATTAATACTACTACTAAGGAAATAGCTGATATAGCTTGGACACATAAAAAGAATGTCGGAGGAAAGATTACTGAGAGTTTGTTTTGGAATGGACGTCACTAGAGAGAATAAGCAGGGGAAGACCCAGACAAACATGGGTCGAAACCATCAATAAATTCATAAGTGAATGGAACTTTTCAGTAGAACACAGATACAATAGGAAGGCATGGGGCAAAGTTTAGAAATCTGACAGCAACGACAGACATTATAAAACCGACATTATATATATATATATATTACCTTGCATGCTTTGCTGCTCCTGAAATCATAATTTTTTTAAATGGAAAATTATTAATTAATTTTCCCTCTAAATCCCTCCAATTAATTAAAATCCCTATATATATTACACTTTTTCTATTACTTGCAACCAGACATTTGTTAACTAAAAGTTGTTAATTGTTAACTAAACTTGGAGAAAACGTTTTCGTCTTACGACTTCTTCAGCCTCGTATATTTGCTGCTAGGAATTTTTGCCGCGGTTGTTGTGCTTCCTCGGTACCATTTTTTTGAAAGTTAGAAGTGATGTGATCGAAGAGTATGTGTGATCTGTGCCGTGTTTGTTCATTTAAGATGTCATTTTTATGTGTGTTGCTATGTCTATATATTTCAAACTGTTCTAGTGTGTTTAATTTATGACCTTTGTTGCATGTGTGGAGGATGCTCATGTTATTTTCAATACTTTTGCATGAGTGTTTATTGTCCATGAGGTGATTTGCAAAGGTGGATTCAATAGTAGTGTGCAGTGCCCTTTTGTGTTCTTTATATCTTTTGGCGAAAGATCTGCCTGTTTGTCCAATATAGAACTTAACGCAGTTGTTGCATTTCAGTTTGTATACTCCTGGGTTATTGTATGTGTTGGTATTGTTATTAATGCTGTGTCTGATAGCTGTTTAGCTTTTATTTGTTGTTCTGTAAGCTACATTGTATACTTCTTTTTTGAATTGGTGTGCTATATTATTTGTGAGTTTGTTTATGTATGTGAGGGTGATAAATTTGTTTGTGTTCGTGTTTTTGTTGTTACTGTTCTTGTTGAGTATTTTTCTGTGTAGTTTGTCTATTAAATAATTGTCATATCCATTTTTGTGAGCTAAATATTGATTGTGTTTAGTTCCTCTGTGTAGTTAGTTATGGACACAGGTATTTTATTTAGTCTGTGTAGTAAATGTTTTAATGCTGTGTGTTTATGTTGTATTGGGTGGTTCGATGAATTGTGTATCAATGTGTCTGTCATGGTTGGCATGTTTTCAAATTCCGCAGTGAACTGAATATTTTTGTATATTTTGTTTATATGTGTTTGGAGTTGTTGGCATTGTCTTATGTTTCCTCGGTATAGTATTATAAAGTCATCTACATATCTGTGCCAATATATTATCTTATCTGCGTGTTTGTAGTTATTTATGATTTTATTCTGTTCTGTGTGTTGTAGGAATACTTCTGCGAGAATGCTCGAAATCGGTGAACCCATTGGTAGGCCTTGTTTCTGTGTGTAATATTTGTTGTTGTGAGTGAAGTAGTTCTGTTGTGTAATGGTGTTAAAAATGTGTATGATTTCTTTTGTGATATTTTCTGTATTGTTGTTAAGTCTTAGATTGTCTTGTAATATGTTTAGTGTTTCTTTGACTGGGATATTGGTATATAGGTTTGGATGCCAAACGATGCCAAGGTTGAGTTAAGAGGGATTTCAGTGTTCTTTATTTTGTTTACTAGATCTATTGTGTTCTTTATATTTGTGTGTGTGTCTAGTTTTATGTATTTTCTAATAGTTCTATCCATATGGCGTGCTAGTTTATGTGCGGGTGATTGTTTGCTGTTGATTATCGGTCTTATTGATGTTCGTTGTTTATGTAGTTTAGGAAGTGATTGTAAAGTAGGTGCCATAGGTCTTATTGCTTTAAGGTATTTTTTCTGTGTTTTAGATATTACGTGTTTTGTTGAATTAATTATGTTTTTAACTGTGTTGTGATATTCGTTTGTTGGATCTTTTTTTATTTCTGAGATGTTGTTTGCCGTAATGAATTCATTAATTTTATTGTTTAAATTCTGCGTAAGTACAATAACTGTAGTATTACCTTTATCTGCTTTTAAGTACTTTAAATTGTGTTCTCTGGCTTTTTGTTTTAGTGATTTGGCTGACTGTATTTCATTGGCGTGTATTATGCTCTTTTGGGTCTTGTGTGTTCTTATTGTGTTACTAATTAAATGTCTTAAGTGTTCTTGATCTTGTATTTCTGCCTGTTGTATATTGGTCTCTGTGTCAATTATAATTGCTGTTTTTGTTTTATTGTTATCTTTGTAGTGTATATTATGTTTTAGGCTTTTATTTAGTAATTCTATTTCTTCATTGGTAAATGTGATGTTAGTGTTGATTATTGTTTTTTCATAAAAAGAGTGTTTTGGATTTTTTATTGCTGGATTATTATTTTTCACATTTAAAAGTTGATTTATTTTGTTTTTATGTGTTTCATGTATTTCTTGTAGTGTTTTAGTGGCCCGTTTGTGCCATTCTGTAATTACTGAATGTTCGGTCCATGATGTTGGTATTTGTTGACATCATATATATTTCTTCTTGAGCCTTGTGTATAATGTTTTTAAATAGCATGTCGTCTGCATATGTTGTCTGTAGGTTCATTCACATCAGAAAATAGAGAAAAATAATAAGTGATTCGACAATGGTTAAGTGATCGAAAGGTACCTCATCACAAACGTAAAAATATTGCACTTAGTGGTGGAAAAAATTATTTACAAGTAATAATAATAACTTCATAAAGTCAGTGCAACACACACACACACACACACACACACACACACACACTCACACACACACACACACACACACACACACATATATATATATATATATATATATATATATATATATATATATATACTACTGGCAAATTACCAAGTCTACTTCAAAGAATTATTCTACACTTGGTTTCTAATTATGTTTCTTCAGTGATGTTTCTAATTGTAACATCTGTTATTACATTTAGGGTTTATGTGAGGCTAAAAATATAAGGCAAGATAGCTTTAAATTCTTGATTAAGACACCTTAAAAAATAAAATTGTTGTTTCTGATGAAAAGTTTCACAGATTTAAAATTTTCATAAATTCAATCAAAGGCTAGTAAATGAAATATAAGGTGCTACATATACATATCTATATTATTAATTTTTTTCGTATTTAAAATAAATTAAATATAATTTTCAGTCTTCTAATTTACCTGCATCTTGTTTACCAACACCTATGATATCACCTACAGAAGCCAAAAAAAAGTGTATGGCTGAAACTAAAATGAATGATGGTAAGAAATAATAATTTATTCAGTAAATGAAAAAGAGTTTGACATTTTTAATTACAGTTGAACTTCTTTATAAGAAAATTGATTAGGCAGATAGAAAATTCATTATATAGAGATATTGTACAATGTAGAGGTTAATGAGAACTGTCTTGCCAAGATTACCCCAGCCCCATTTCACTGCAGTATAAGGTAGTCACAAACCCAACACAATATAATATTGGAGGCATGCGAAAGTCCTATGGTAAGATGGGATAACATTTTATAATGTTTCAAGGCATTTTATTTCATAAGTTTGAGTTTGTCATTTGGACGCTTTAGAGTATATCTACGTCAGTTTGAAAATAGGAAACAACATTTTCCTCTACGCAAATAAAATCCGCAACAGATGCATTATCATGTACATTAGTGTAATTTCAAATTTTGTATAACTCCCGGATTGAGAGGTTTCAGTATTGAAGTTACGTTTGGTGGAATGAAAACTACATTCGCATCAATTCAGTTTAGAATTAATGTTGTTGGGATGTGGGGGGGGGGTCAGTCTATGAAAAGTACAATTTTTTTCTTTGGAAATATGCTTGTCCAGCTTCAGCACCAATTCAATAAAAATTGTACTTATCATATACGCCATTTTATTAAATGTGTACTCAACTTCTAAACACTAGATGTCTCAGAAACATCTTGGAGATTTGATTTTGTCAATCATAAGCAATTTAAGTTTTTCTATTCCTAACATGTTAGCTACCACTAATAAAGTAATTTTTAAATTTGTCTATCCAACTACTACTAGCGTGAAAGTCATTGTGACTAATGATGCACCGAATTATAAAGCTTTGTCTATAGTTAGTGTCCCCAACAATGGAAGATTTATCTCATGCATTACCATAATCCATTTAATCTTCGCATTATCGATATTGTCATATGTACACAGTTTAATTTTCTTTCTTTGTAAATCATAAGCACCACTTTGTTTTAAAATCTGATCCCGATTCTTTTGTATAGTCGATAGTGAACTTTGAGGTACACAAAATTTGTTTAAACATCCAACTTCTTTATACCTTCATGAACCACATTTATAACGTTCACTTTTTCTGCAACTCTTGAACACTTTTTTTTCACATTTTTTCAAACTCGCGGCATGAATGAAACAGAATAACTGAGATAGCAAGATTAAAGTGAGGAAGAGAGGACAATGGTGGGAAGAGGAAAGAATAAGTAGCTATAAATGCTGAATCCTTCGAATCCCCTTTATACTAATGTGCAGTCTACCGATGGCAGAAAGTATACAATAGTACAGTACTGTGTTGTATTTGGTGTCAAATATACTACATTGCCTACTACCTGACAACCTCTTGGTATCCTGCTCTTCCTGCTGAAAACAAACAATTTCCTGGAAATACTTTTGTGAGTTGCTGATAGAGTGCATTTTTTTCAGTTGGGTAAATTATTTTGTTATTAAGAAGTCCAAAATTTATAGCGTGGATGTATATTATAATACTAATTTCTAAAATATCAAGGGATGCCGTAAAAATTGGTAACTTAGAGGATTTTGTTATTTGTAAGTTCGTTATAAAGAAGTTCGACTGTATATTATTTTAGACCTTTGTAGAATAGAAAATACATAATAATATAAGTGGTAGAAATTTTTTAAAATAAAATTTTGAAATATTTAAACTTATATCAATCGTTAATTTGATTGAAACTCATGATTATAATGCAATAAGCTAAGTTAAACAAGTATGAATTTGTTAAATTTTTCATTGCAGAATTATGTAAGAAGTGAACACAAAAACAGTTAATTACATTAGAATAAATGAATTTATGGTTTTCTTTCAGAAAGTGCAGAGTTATTGATTTATCCTGGGACCTTCCCTTCAAATGACAGTGAAAAAGTGAGTAGAAAATATAGTTTTTTATTGTAGCTAAAAAGTAAAATTAAAAAGATTACCAACAATAAAAATACTTATGGAATTTATATACAGTAGTTCATTAGTTTAATTCGTCTACTTAAAAGTTAACTGAATGAAATTGAACAATTAAAAATATAAATAAATAATAATTTTAAACAGGAAATATTTTTCAGATTTCCTCCTGAAGTATAACCTGCTGTTATTAATTGGGTAATTACACAGGTAAAACCTGTATTTACCTGTAAACCTGTGTTTACACTGTAATTACATAGGTAAACAAATATTTTTACATAGTACAAATGTAAACATTTTTTTCTTTGTTTTTCACTTCTTATTTAACAAAAAACATCTAACAAACCAGTACTTTGTGATATAAAAACTGCTTCAAAGTTATGATTGCTACTAAAAAAATACAGTATGCTGCAAACTGTATATCCAGAATCCCATCATTTCTTTATATTGAAGTTTCTGTACATCGAATTTTTCATTTGAAACCATCAACTATGGTATATGAAGGTTAAACTGTATTATTTATATCTATGCCCAATTTTTTAAAACTTTTACTAAACAAGAACAAATCTATTTATTTATTTATTGTTTATTATTATATTTTCAGAAATAATAATACCAAATATCTGCCAATAATTTGTTTGTTTCAGTGTTTTTTGGAGTGCTATTTTAAATATTCCAAGAGAGTAAGTGCGTTTTTAATGATTTTCCAATAACATAAGTTAATAAAATAATTTTTAATATTAATGAAGTGTAAAATAGAGCAATATACGATTTGTCATGTAGTTTTACAGACATACACAACAATTTTTCTACAGGTTTAAATATAAATTTGATATGGTGTTGTGACTAATTTACTATAACATTATTTTTATGAAATTATTTTGTAAATTATTTATTTTTATTGAATAGATTTGATAAATTAATAATTTTTATGCATAATGAATTCCAAACAGCTATTTATAACTTATTAAAATCTTCAAAAAATTACCTCAATTATTTGTAGTCAGAGGTGATAAAGTACTAAATCTAAAGAAGTTGTACATAATGTCTGTATTTATTTTATTTTAAATTTAAAAAAACAATTCTAGGATATGGCTTTAAAGATAGGTTTCAAAACACTTTAACAATTACTCTTAGTGTAAGGCTTAAAGGAATAAGTTTTTGTCAGTCAATATATGAACATTCCTAAATTTTATTCTTATAATGAAATTTGTTAATCTATAAATCTCTTAACAGAACTGGATTTCGGAGAATACTGCACCTTTACTTTGTTCTAGATTTTATAATATTATTTAAAAAACTGTCTTCATATCAATTATGAACAAAATTGATCTCATACTCAGGCACATAATTTATTTTAAATTAAATTGTGATACAGTGTCTGCTAAAAGTATAATATTTATGATTTTTTTCTTTTACATGTTTATACTACATCATGACTACACTCTTTCAAACATACATATTTTCTTATATCGCTCCTCAATTTCAACAACATTCGGAAAGTAAAAATTGTGTCCACAATTTTTAATCAATGTATGGTATATCAAAAGTATATGCTTATATTGAAACTGCAACATTTTCCTTTCTACGATTTTATTTAATTAAATATCATTATGAACAAAATATTTCTTATTGGCAGTTAATTTCTTCCTGACTAGTATTATATTTATTTACATTATTTTGTGCATGTTCATCATCATCTTGTTTAAATTTTTCCATTTATTATTTTTATTAATATTTTACATGGAGAGGCAGCAAATCTTTTTATCTTTTTATGATAACAATTCTTTACATTCATTCTAGTCACAAAATAAAAATTAATTTTCTTTCGGCAAAAAATTGAATTCATGTTTTCAGTAAGATAACACACACACATTGTAAAATGAAATTTTGTGTATACAAAAATAATTAATTCACTAAAAACAATAGAACATATATTAGTATGTTACACATGACTATAGTAGTACTTACTTTTTGATTATTGAAGGAGCCTGTTTTAGGAGATATGTCTCATTGTCAAATCAGACCGTAGCTCGAGTGACAATGTAAAAACCTGTTATGAACAAAACGAGAAGAATAAACTAGTGCACCTATACGTGAAATTTTCCAAAAAATTTAAGTAACTTATAGCAATATATGAAGCTTAGTGAGTCATACACTGAGGAGTAATATTCTGAAATATAACTAAAAGTGAAGGAAAAGACACTGAAGATGAAAATACAGCACAAAAAGTTCTGTTTGACAATTGTTATAGTTTTTTTTTTTATATAAGATAATTGTTTTTTATTTAGAACATTTTTTAAAACTTACCTCATGGATTTTGAAGTCCATGATGATCGACAAAACTTTTACATTTCAACCCATTATTTCAATAAATTTACAAAATCGTTACTGAGATATGTTTTTGGTACTTACATATTATATAAGCGGGCCATTTTAGAGGATGTTTTCCAGAGGACGTAAGAACACTAAATGTTTAAAAAGGAGAGACTTTATTTGACTTACTGTGAAAATTAGTTGTCATTATGACGATAGGCTCTTTTTTTCTGCCTCCTAAAAAGAAGCGATGTTAGTGTGAATTGAGTTAATCACTCACAGTCACTCTCAATCGCCAAATATATATATATTTAATTATATATTGTAAAGTTTTTATAAAACGCAATACAATATTGTTTTACTATTAAATATTTCTTTTATAATATATATCAAATTTCTATTTAAAACAAAACAAACTACTCAGGAACAATTCATAATTCTTTATTATCACAATTTTTATTTCAACATTTAAACAATACACACAAAACAAAAATTTACAACTTAACAAGTTTTAACAAACTCCGTTTAACTCTTATTTCTTTTGCTTTTATAGTTACACAATTTTAATACCCTTGGCTAATTTTACGATCTCTTAGTATCTCGGGGTTATAGCATGGGCTATATTTTTTTAATTCTTAGGTTAATTAAATAAATTTTGAAAAACAATACTAAATTTTAAAATTAATTTTAATAAATATTTTCCTGATGGAAAAACTTTAATTTGGAATAAGCAAAAAGGCGAAATTATTTGAACTGGATTATGATCTTATTACTATTAATCACAAGATATTCTAATGTACAAAATTAAACTTCCCTATTATCCTAAGAGTCCACTAAAGTTTATTTTTTTATATCGCTATGTACTTAACTTATCAAATAACGGAGAATGGCTGCTTGCTCACACGTAGAATTCCGTTCTCTTTAAATTTCACTTTTTTACATACTTAAATTTCGTTTTAGTTCTTTCAAATTATATTTTCACTGTACTATATCTTTTAATTTTCTTATTCCTGTTTAATCTGGCCAAGTTTCCTCACAAAACTGTATAATTTTGACGAAGTTCCTAATAAATAGAATTTTGACTGCACAGGGCAGGTCCGTTCCTCGGCGTCACCACGCCAGAATGACTCTAACTACGCGTCCTTAGATTTTCTTTTAAAATGTTACAAATATGGCGGCCTCCTTCTTCTTAAAAAAAAACATATGGATTATAATTTAGTTCAATTTCTTCTCACTATAGTCGACTGCACACTTGACCTATTTCTTGCTTTCACCTCTGTTTTTACAGCTGATGCAATAACGCGATTGTTTACAATGGCGTTTTAATTTGGTTAAACTTTAGTTGAAACTTACTGTTCGAGTTAGCGCTCGAAATTTGAACGTGTTACCGCGACCTATATTCAAAACGCTCAGCTGGCCTGGACAGTAATGGTCACGTGACGTCTGACCTACCAATCGATGTATGGATTGCGTATTGATTTTTCTGTGTGGCCTCTGATCCCTCTCCCTTAGCTAGCATTTCCGTTAGTCGTTCGTTGTCTTGAAACCGTCGTACAGTTAACAGCTTTATTGAAGTACCTCGTGCGCAAAGTTGCACCACGCGTGTAAAGTGCCGTTTGACCGTAAAACCTCGTACAAGTGTTTAAACTATTCGTATTATTGTGTGTTCGTGTAAACGCGTTGTTATAGACGTTATTTGCTTAGACTTTAAGTTACGATCGCCGTTTAGTAGAACTCTTTGTTCAGTTACGCGCCATAGTTATAAATGACTTTATGCCTTTTAAAATGCAGCCTATTGATTTCCCGTTTAAGTTCTAGTTTATACCTCGCCTGGATCGGATTCCTACAAACTGGGTACCCAGGACTTCTGCCGCCACGAGATCTACGCACGCTGCAATTTTGCCCTTTCTTTCTTCACGAGGGTAAGTGCTGCCTAAGCTTAAGTACTTATGATTTATTTATGTGTAAATTCAGTGCGAATTATTTTGTGATTAAATGTGTTTGTACGGAACCAACTATTGCTTTCCAACTTTCGTAATTGCGTGCTTAGCGATTAAAGTAAGACACATTTTGCCGCCACTTATTATTACTGAACATTTCTATTGTATTATTTCGGATCTTTCTCGAACCTCGCTTTCTTCTAAATTTTAGCTAGCGCCAGTCGCTTCATTGGTCCCCCTCGGGCCGGATAGATTAAATTCAAATTCATTTGGTTTATGACAATCTCACCAAGTGTTGTGCAACTTTTGATTTCTGATTTGATGTTCCTTTGTGCGAGTCACACGCGCGGGAAGTTAGTCATACGTGACGTCATAGGTATACGTAACGTGATTTTGATTTGCTCTGTGTTATGAGGAAATGTTTACGTGTCAATCAGAAGATAAGATGCAGTCTCGTAAATACGAATAAGGAAACATTTTGCGTTTCATTAAACTATACAGTCCACTCTACCGCTATTTAAGAAATTTGTGAAATTAATTTGTGTTGTGTTTTTTATTTTTTAGAACTTTATTAAATTATTTATGATGGCGATTAATACCGAATACTACCTCGCTAAATTGAAAAATATATTGAATGATTTAGAGCAAGTAAAAGCCCTTCTTGACGATAAAGAGATGCCGGAAGGCATCGCTCGCGAAATAAGACGCATTCAGGCCAATTTCGTCGATACGTATGAAATATTAGAGCAAACGTTCGCCACCCAGGTGGCAAGTTTAGCTGAAAGTGCGTTTAATATCAAAAGACAATTTCAGGACGCGTATTTGCCCATGTTAGCGAAATATCCTAACCTTATCAAGACAGAGGTGACATCAACCTCGCCCGTCAAATCAGCTGTAGGTTCGCCTAACCTCCCTAGTCTTGCGTTGCCTAGTTTTTCAGGAAACAACAATGACTGGACTGACTTTATAACAATGTACGATTCAATGGTCCATTGCAACGACAGTCTTAGTAATATACAGAAATTCCAATATCTAAAATCTGTACTTAAAGGCGACGCTTTAGCAATTGTCACAGGCTTGATAATATCTGACCAAAATTACAGCATTGCATATCGAGCTTTGCGCAATCGGTACGCCAACCCACGCCGTTTGGCTGACCACTATTTCAAAATTATTCAAGACTTTAAACCAATTAAGAATGCTTCGCAAACTGAATTAAACCGCTTCTTGACCGCGCATTCAAACGCTGTGTGTGCGTTGAAGGTTATCCAACTAGATGATTTGGCTGATTTCCTGCTTTTTCAGATGTCCATTAATAACTTGGACCCCCAGACTAGATTAAGTTTTGAAACGAGGCTAGGCACGAATCGTATGCCTACGTACAAACTGTTGAATGATTTTATAACGGAACAGGCCAGGGCTCTAGAGTTGTTGGATCAACCGCCTGCCGCAGCTTCTACGAACGCGAGAGCTTCTCAACAACCCCGCATACTGGTGTCGTCAGTGAATGAGTCGAATTCGCAAGGGGCTCGTGATTTAAATTTTGACCGAATGGAACCTAACCTTAACACGGCACATAGTACAATTGTCCAGCCTTCGGTTTCGCCCGACAATTCTATTACACCTAAGGCTACGCAATATGTATACGAGCCTAGACGTGCTGCGTCAGGCCCTACACGGCCATTCAACGGGCCGCGCCCCGTAAATATACCTCCTGTTATGAACACTCCTAGGATGTCAGTATTCCGTCACCGATTACCACCGCTTCACATGAATCAATCCCATGTTTCTACGACACACGCAGGCATGTGTTATTATTGCGGAGAAGGACATCGCATCATTGACTGTCAATCCTTTCTCGAACTGACTTCTGTGGCACGCCAGGATGCCATCATGAAATTACGACGGTGCTTCAATTGTCTTGGCTCCCATTTCCAAGCTAAATGTAAGTCCAGCCAACGCTGCAAGCAGTGCAACGAGGCACACCATACTTTGTTACATAACAACCCGCCGTCACAACAGCGACTAGTCACACCGCGACACCCGAGGCCAGCAACTAGACGCGCAACCGATACTCAAGCTCAACCTCATTCGCTGTCATGTAATATTCAGGAATCTCTCGCCCTGTTAGGCACCGCACAAATCGTCATCCAAGACCATTACGGTCAACCTCGTTCCTTTAGAGCTATTATTGACCCCGGCAGTCAGATATCTGCCATTACTAAGAAAGCAAGCGTCCTGTTGAGCCTACCTACTCGAAGTTCAAATATGTCTTTGATTGGTGTCGCCGCCAAGACCACACGTATCCACGAGTACGTTACGTTGATTTTATTCTCGCGGCATGACCCTGGTGTAATGCTAACTACTGAAGCCGCCGTGCTTAACCACATTACTGACCCGCTGCCGGCTACTAGGTTAGCCTCTCAAATAAGTGCTCAATACCAGCATCTACCTTTAGCTGACCCTCATTTCGACTCGCCTGCCGGTGTTGACATTATACTGGGGGCAGATGTTTTCACCCAAATACTCACTAATGGGCCTTGCACTATCATTCATGGCCAGCCCTCTGCGCTTAACACTCGATTAGGTTGGGTCATTATGGGATCCGTACCGTATAGTATGCCCCATCAACCTAGAGTGTTCATTACCTCGCTACAGTCTATTGATGACAATATTCGACGGTTTTGGGAAGTCGAAGAAGTAACTGAGGCTAAATCTTTGAGCCCTGACGAACAGCTTTGTGAAAGCCTGTTTACTACAACTACTGAACGCGATGAAGTCGGGAGATATGTTGTCGCCCTCCCCTTCAAACCTGACGCTGTAACACTTAAGTCAAACCGCAACGTTGTCCTCGCCAGTTATCATGCTTTAGAACGACGTTTAAGTCGTCAGCCGGAGGTAGCTCGGCAATATCATCAATTCATGACAGAATATATGACTCTGGGTCATATGTACCCCGCACTTAATACTTCTAACTATTTGATCCCGCATCATTGTGTTTTTAAGACCACCAGTTCTACTACTAAGTTACGAGTAGTATTCAAAGCATCCTCGCCTGATTGTAACGCGAATTCTTTAAATCAGCAATTGCTTTCCGGTCCTAAACTTCAGAAGGACCTGTCTAACGTCATCATTTCCTTTCGCCTGTATGTTCACGCCGTTTGTGCTGATCTTAAAATGATGTACCGACAAATTGCCGTGCGCCCAGCTGATCGCTGTCATCAGCACATACTATACCGACCGACGCCTCAATCTCCGCTTGTGGAATACGAGTTAGCTACTGTCACGTACGGACTAACCCCGTCTGCGTATTTAGCGTTGCGGACGCTTGAACAACTCGTAAAGGACGAAGGTAGCCGATACCCTGCCGCGTCGCAAGCAATACTTCAGCAGACTTACGTTGATGATGTTGTCACTGGCGCCGATACGCTCGAAGATGCCAAGGAATTGATACAGCAGCTCATTAACATTTTCGCACTCGCCGGCCTGGAACTCAGGAAATGGTCATCAAGTGATCCTGCACTATTGTCAACACTACCTTCCGCTCATCTGGAGAACCCGCTACTGTTCCAGGACGATTCTACCGCCATCAAAATACTGGGACTGCAATGGAATCCTACCTCGGACTCGTTCTCCTACCAGAGTCAGAATTTCGTTTCGGTGCCGACGAAACGCACCATATTATCTTATGTCGCTCGGACTTTCGACCCGCTTGGTTTCTTAACACCTATTACTTTCTGGATCAAATGCTTTCTTAAACGTTTGTGGCTCGAAAAGTTATCTTGGGATCAAACTTTGCCAGCCCCGCTTCTAAATCAATGGGACAGCTTCATTGTTCAATTCGCCAGTTTGTCTTCTATCCAAATACCTCGACACGTTGGCACACGAGCTGCCAAGCATCACCTGTTAGGGTTTTGCGATGCTTCCGAAGCTGGATACGCAGCAGCTATATATTTGAGAACCGAATGGAATGGAGTCGTTACCGTTAGCATTCTGAAGGCTAAGAGCAGGGTAGCTCCAGTTAAACCGATCACCATACCTCGCATGGAGCTTTGTGGCGCAGTCTTGCTGGCCAAACTCTATAAGTCCGTTCAGCCCGTTTTGAATTTTGTGTCTGACGCCGAGACGTTTTTCTTCACCGATTCTGAAATTGTGTTGTATTGGATCAACACCCCGCCTTATTTATTGAAGACTTTTGCTGCCAACCGCGTCACTGAAATCGTTTCAAATACCTCCATGGACCGTTGGTTCCATGTCTCGACTGCTGATAACCCCGCGGACGTTGCTTCCCGTGGGTGTCTACCTAACCAGCTTGCTGAACATCCGCTGTGGTGGCACGGCCCACCATGGGCGCTACAATGTCCTACTGCGTGGCATTTGTCTAAGCCGACCGGCCTTAACCCGGACCAGACCGAACATAAATCTGAACCCAGACTGCTATGAACGGCCGTTCAAGAGCCTAATCGACTATTGACAACTATAGAACGACATTCGAACTTAATTACTCTTCACCATGTTTTCGCTTACGTCCTGCGGTTTGTGAATAATTGCCGTCGTAAAGGCCAGACTACTAACCACGGTCATAACACCCGCTACAAGGCCAAAGTCGCCTTGAGTAAAACTTCATTTACTACGCCTTCGGTGCAGGAGTTAAGTAACGCCAGAGATCTCTGCGTCAAGCTCATACAAGAGCTGGCCTTCAGCGCAACATTGCAACGGCTCCGTCGTGGCGCTCAAATCATCGATCCGCTCCGCAGCCTAACGCCATTTGTCGACGCCCAGGGCTTACTCAGGGTGGGCGGAAGACTTAATCATTCTGAGATGTCGTATGAATCTAAGCACCCCCTTCTGCTTCCTAAACATCATCAGTACGTCAACTTGATCTGCGATCATTACCACAAGTTAGCCTTACATGCCGGACCGCGCACCACTCAAGCGCTGATTAACGGCGAATTTTGGATTATTGCGTTACGCTCCTTACTTCGACAACGCATTCATGCGTGCATGCGGTGTTTCCGTCTGCAATCTAAGCCTCGTCCACCTATGATGGCTGCTTTACCATCATCTAGAGTCACTCCATCGCCGCCTTTCTGCAGGGTGGGAATTGATTTCGCTGGACCCTTTGACACAAAGGCAAATCATTTGCGTACCTCGAAGCTTTTAAAATCTTATCTTTGTCTATTTGTCTGCATGGCTACTAAGGCTGTGCACTTGGAGATGGTATCCGACCTATCCACCGATGCCTTTCTCGCAGCTTTACACAGTTTCACGTCAAGACGAGGGCTACCCTCTGATATTTATTCTGACAACGGCACGAATTTTGTTGGAGCCGCGAACCGCCTGAGTGAGGTCTATCAACTGCTTGACCACTCGAAATCGCTTATCAAGCGCAAACTCGCCGACCAACGCATTGAATGGCACTTCAACCCTCCAGCCGCACCACATTTCGGCGGACTTTGGGAGGCTGCCGTCAAATCCGCTAAAGGACTTATGCACCGCACGATTGGTAATACGGTATTAAACCCTGAGGAATTGTCTACGTTGTTTAGAGGCTATTCTTAACAGTCGCCCTATTTTCGAGGTTTCGCCTGACCCCAGCGAAGGATCGTCTTTCCTCACTCCCGGACATTTTCTTATTGGACGTCCGCTCCTTGCACTTCCGGAGAGATGTTACCCCGAACCGCCTCTTAAATCTCGTTGGTCCATGATTCAGCAAATGACCAACCGTTTCTGGAAGACTTGGTCTACTCAGTACCTGCATTCGCAGATTCAACGCCGCAAGTGGCACAAGAACTCCTCACCGCTTCAGGAGGATCAACTCGTCTTTATCACTGGAGAGCATCCGAGCCCCCTTCATTGGCCTATGGGTCGGATCATACGTCTACATCCTGGACACGACCAGGTATCCCGTGTAGCTACTGTCAAAACCTCGCACGGCCAGCTGAAGCGACCTGTCCACAAGCTTGTTGGTTTTCCGCTGCAGCATTGAGTTTTCACCTTTGGTTTCTTCGGCACTCTTGCCCCTTCCTTTTGTTTCTCTTGTTTTTCCTTCGTTTCCCCCTGCTATTTTCTTCGGCACCCTCGGTTTCCGGTGCTTTAATAGTTCTTCGCCCACTACCCACCTGGCGGATTAAAAACATTCGTTTTGGTGGGCGGTATGTTCGAGTTAGCGCTCGAAGTTTGAACGTGTTACCGCGACCTATATTCAAAACGCTCAGCTGGCCTGGACAGTAATGGTCACGTGACGTCTGACCTACCAATCGATGTATGGATTGCGTATTGATTTTTCTGTGTGGCCTCTGATCCCCCTCCCTTAGCTAGCATTTCCGTTAGTCGTTCGTTGTCTTGAAACCGTCGTACAGTTAACAGCTTTATTGAAGTACCTCGTGCGCAAAGTTGCACCACGCGTGTAAAGTGCCGTTTGACCGTAAAACCTCGTACAAGTGTTTAAACTATTCGTATTATTGTGTGTTCGTGTAAACGCGTTGTTATAGACGTTATTTGCTTAGACTTTAAGTTACGATCGCCGTTTAGTAGAACTCTTTGTTCAGTTACGCGCCATAGTTATAAATGACTTTATGCCTTTTAAAATGCAGCCTATTGATTTCCCGTTTAAGTTCTAGTTTATACCTCGCCTGGATCGGATTCCTACAAACTGGGTACCCAGGACTTCTGCCGCCACGAGATCTACGCACGCTGCAATTTTGCCCTTTCTTTCTTCACGAGGGTAAGTGCTGCCTAAGCTTAAGTACTTATGATTTATTTATGTGTAAATTCAGTGCGAATTATTTTGTGATTAAATGTGTTTGTACGGAACCAACTATTGCTTTCCAACTTTCGTAATTGCGTGCTTAGCGATTAAAGTAAGACACATTTTGCCGCCACTTATTATTACTGAACATTTCTATTGTATTATTTCGGATCTTTCTCGAACCTCGCTTTCTTCTAAATTTTAGCTAGCGCCAGTCGCTTCACTTACTGTTTCAATTTTCCTTCCTTAACAACCCTTCCAGTGTTTATTTAATTATTATTATTAGTGTGTGAAGTGTCTTTGTGTTTTACTTTTGAAAATATTTCGAAATGTGTGTGTTTTGACTGGACTTTTCCAAACATAACCTTACATTGTTTACAATCGTTTTTCACTTTTTCCTTCAAGTAATTACTTATGCCCTATTTTACTAATATTTACAATTTTGTTTAACATATAACTATTATTAGATTATCTTGTTTTAAATTTCATTTGATACAACAAATTTCTTTATGTATATACAGTTCAAATATCTTATTTACTAATCTAGGCTTTTACCTAAATTTAGTTTCAATTTTAACCTAACCAATCTTTTAATGAATTTCTTTTTAAATTTTGTGTGAGTTATTTCTAATATATTCTTCCAATTCTTAAATAATATTATATAGCCCATTCTATAAATGTTACAATATATATATATATATATATATATATATGTATATATGTATATAAAAGGGGTACCTAGATGCCTCTTGTTCCTCTATTTAGCACCTCCCCACATCCGATTCATAATGTAACAAGGAAGTAATAGTAACATATTTATCATAACTTAAACTAACTTAACCACTGCAGAGTATGGTATAATAGTGGCCTAAGAATAATACGTAAGTACCATGTTTTCAATCCCACTAAGCAGTACTCAACATTGTCATAAGTTCAGCAAATCATTAATTTATTAAGTTCAAAAGTTACAATTTACTTGAATTATAAGTTTTTGCCCACCATAATATTAATAAGTTTCATTATAACTGTTTGTTAATTTCCCTGTAAATAACTTTAACCAGCGTTACAAGATCCCAAGGTCTTTTATCAGGACTGTTATTTGGTGCAGTATCATACAATTTTTCTCTAAAATCTCTGGTATTGATAATTTAGTTCACAATTAATAGAGACAAATAAAACAGATATAGAAACAGAAAACTCTTTACTGCTGAACTGAATTGTAAAAATCACAATAAATGAGACCTATAGATCTCATAATACGCTGAATTTAAAAATGTTTACATATATACAATACGAGACTCCAATGCCTCGTATTAAAAGTTAGTTGCTCTTAGCCCCGCTAGGAGCTCTGAGTTGGTATCGTTTAGTTGTTAATGAAAGCTAGCCTCTTCAACTGTGATTTGTGATTTGTTTTGTACTGTTTTTGAATGATTAGTATGAGTTCAGCCAATGAGAACAACCTACCTGTCATTTACAATACCCGAGAAAAATGTAAGCGTATTGTTGTATAGGCTAGTAACTCTTCGTTTGTTTAACAGATTGTAACACAAGAGTGAAACTATAAAGCTCCAACTACTACATGGTCGGAAAGTTAGTAGAATATAGTTTTGCTGGAAGTAATAAAGATTCTGAGTCATTAGTTAATATTCTAGTGATAAATCTGTGATAATGACCAATTTAGACAGGTGAAGTTGAAGATAATGTACCTCTTATCTTATCAGAAACAGTTACTTTCCCTATTTCTCAGAAGGTTTAAGAGTTAATATATGACCTTTAAGGACTAAGATGTTAGTTTTGATAGATAAATCAATGAGGGAAGATGCTTGACTACAGAGGAGATCTGTACTGGCATCTCCTTTGTTGAAAAGCTATTTGAGTACAAAACTAGAATGTGCTGTATGATAAATATTAATTGTCAATAAATGGTTTACTAAAAGAGCTTTTTAAAACCACACCAAAGAGAGGACAGTCCATGGAGTTCAAGTGTCTATGTAACACTAAAGTAATAAAATGGAAAGACAAAAGGAAAATAACAATGGTTTCAACTTCATTGAACCATGATAGCACACTTGTTGATGCAGAGAAAAGAAATCGAAAGAATTAACTTATCTTTAAGCCAGAATGTGTTTTAGATTATATTAGAATGAGGAAGAGAGTTGATTATAACAATCAAATGTCATCATAAAATATTACTCTACCAAAAAGCCTTAAGTGTTAATTCTAAGTGATGAAAAACTAGTAAAAGGTGATTTTAGAGCTCTAAACTGAGACCACTATTCCTGGGATGAAGCTTTGGCATTACCAAGAACCTTGTTAATAGTGATATTAAGTTATAGACTGAAGGTATACCATGTTTCCTTGAGAGTTTGCCAATCCTGTCAGTGGTCTCACTGTTGTTGGGTTCACGTTATCAATTCTAGATGAGATTCTGGCGAATCATCAGAACTGCAATTTTATATGCTACAAAGTTAACGAATTTACTCCGGATATTAACTATTTATTATATTTTACCATCTGTGTAGGAATATGTATATATATAATATCTATCTTAAAATATTCATAATAATAATTAATTCAACAAAACATGTAGTATCTAAAACACAGAAAAAATACCTAAAAGCAATAAGACCTACGGCACCTACCTTACAAACACTTCCTAAACTACATAAACAAGGAACACCAATAAGACCGATAATCAACAGCCAACAATCACCCGCACATAAACTAGCACGCCATATGGATAGAACTATTAGAAAATACATAAAATTAGACACACACACAAATATAAAGAACACAATAGATCTAGTAAACAAAATAAAGAACATTGAAATCAATCATAACTCAACATAAGTCATAGAATTTATATTCAAAGAAATCATACACATTTTGAACACCATTACACAACAGAACTACTTCACTCACAACAACAAATATTACACACAGAAACAAGGCCTACCAATGGGTTCACCGATTTCGAGCATTCTCGCAGAAGTATTCCTACAACACACAGAACAGATTAAAATCATAAATAACAACAAACACGCAGATAAGATAATATATTGGCACAGATATGTAAATGATGATGTTATAATACTATACCGAGGAAACATAAGACAATACCAACAACTCCAAACACATATAAACAAAATATACAAAAATATCCAGTTCACTGCAGAATTTAAAAACAACAAAACATTGAATTTGTTAGACATCACCATAACAAAAAATCAAAACAAACATGAATTCAACACATACCGCAAGCCAACCATGACAGACACATTGATACATAATTCATCGAACCACCCAATACAACATAAACACACAGCATTAAAACATTTACTACACAGACTAAATAAAATACCTATGTCCACAATTAACTACACAGAGGAACTAAACACAATCAAATATTTAGCTCACAAAAATGAATATGACAATTATTTAATAGAAAAACTACCCAGAAAAATACTCAACAAGAATAGTAACAACAAAAACATGAACACAAACAAATTCATCACCCTCACATACATAAACAAACTCACAAATAAGATAGCACACCAATTCAAAAAAGCAGGATACAATGTAGCTTACAGAAAAACAAATAAAAGCCCATCAGCTATCAGACACAGCATTAATAACAATACCAATACATACAATAACCTAGGTGTATACAAACTAAAATACAACAACTGTAATAAGTTCTATATTGGACAAACAGGCAGATCTTTCGCCGAAAGATATAAAAAACACAAAAGGGCACTGCACACTACTATTGAATCCACCTTCGCAAATCACCTCATGGACACTAAACTCTCATGTAAAAGTATGGAAAATAACATGAGCATCCTCCACACATACAACAAAGGCCATAAATTAAACACACTACAACAGTTTGAAATATATAGACATAGCAACACACATAAAAATGACATCTTAAATGAACAAACACGACACAGATCACACATACTCTTCGATCACATCACTTCTAACTTTCAAAAAAATGGTACCGAGGAAGCACAACAGCAGCATTCCTAGCGGCAAAAATACGAGGCTGAAGAAGTCGTAAGACGAAAACGTTTCCTCCAAGTGTAAGTTAACAATTAACAACTTTTAGTTAACAAATGTCTGGTCGTAAGTAATATCAAAAGTGTAATTTGTAATTTACAACCAGCTCGTCATGAACAGCAACAAGTTTTCGATATTTAAAATAATCATGCATAAATAGTAAGATAATCACATATTTTGGAAAGATTCTTTGTCAATCAGAGGGAGAAACTAAAGTGGTTTACAGATGTGTAAGTGTATCTATACAAATCTGTGACTCACTTCAGTTTCTCTCTCCGACAAAGGATACAGCATGTCAATATTTATCATTGTTTTATTATTTATATGTCACTATTTTAAAATTATAATCTAGGTAAGACTGTTTCCTATTTAGTCCAAAATATCTTAAATAAGTTTTAAGCTCTACCAGGAGTGTGAAATATGATTTTTAAATGTGCACAATTACTTCCAAAGATTGCATAAGTATATTTTTAAAACTAAATTTTATTTGAAGTTTTTGTACATACAGCCCTGTACTTCAATCCTACTTTTTTCATAGTCTTATGCATAGTTTTATAGAATTTTACTCTATATTAATACAGGAATGTATTTGTAGTACAGAAGAGCAGATGCAGCAAGATCCCTGGTCTTGGAATGATCAGTGAACCACTTCTCATTTTAGGAAGAGGAAATATTAAATAATTGCTATTGGTTAAATACACCAGTAATACAACCGCTTTTATTCTAATTGTTTAATTATCTTTCCATCCTAGCAGACTAATTTCTCCTAGGTCAGGGATTGTGTTAAGTCTGCTCATTTATAGAAATTTTACAATTTGTAAATGCAATTTATTTTTTAAAAACCTGAACCTACAGTCCTTTAGTGAAATTTAATAGTATACTTTAAATTCCAGATTTTAATTGGTACACTGGTAGGACCAGGAAAGGCACCTTCAGGCATAGATACCTTAATCTATCTAAATGCTTATATTGAAGACAAAATTCCTCAATTCATTACAGATTGTATTAATGAGAGTAAGATATTTAAATTTGGTTAAATTTCTGTTATAAATTAACTAGATATTAATTGCTTTTTAAAACTATAAAGGTTTTATTTAGTATAATATAAATTCTAATTCCTTTTAGTTTTAATTATTTATAGGTCTTAATATAATATGTTATTATGGTAGTTATATTTTATTTATCTTCATCGTTTCTCAACTTTCCATTTTATTCACACCCAATAAATAGATTAGGTTTTTTACTCAAAAAATATAAAATAGATATATTAAGAGTTTCAAGAACCATTGCTAATGTAAAAATACACTAGCTACACACACAAATAAACAAACACACACACACACACACACACTACAACGGGCCTTTTTCGCTCATCATCTTTACACGACTATCTTTATTTTTACTTCTTTTACATCTTTACTCCTTACTTACTATTCATTTATATTCCTCATTACTTCAATTACTCCTTTTTCCTATTTCCCCTATTAACCGTTAACCTTCAATTCCCCCCTTTATTTCTTATTACTCCCTTATATTTCCCCTATTAATATTCAACCTTCAATTCCCCCCTTTATTACTTATTACTCCCTTATATTTCCCCTATTAATCTTCAACCTTCAATTTTAAATAATCAATTTCCTATTATTTTCCGAGACTCTTACGTATCTGGTAAGAATTAGGACCTACCTTTCCTAATACCTAGTTTTCTCTAATACTTACCAGTCGCCCTGCAATGGTATAATGACCTAGGAGGAATTTCGGTCAGTCAACCGAAGCCTGTAACATCCCTGCCTAGATCTCCTAGGAATGAATTCCTAGATTTCGTATGAAAACCAATTAGCGGAGTATTTCCCTATACTAGCATAATACTCGGGGTGGGGTGTCTTCTATTTGAGGTGTTTGGTACTTGGAAACCTTTTATTAAGAAACTGTGAAACTGCATGTCATTTAGCTAAACTTCACTAATGACTGCTAATTGGAAACTCACATTTTTTCTTTATAAGGTGGTAAAGCATGCACACTTTTACAGGCATTAACTATTTATTAATTTAGCTTCTTTACCCCTAACATAACATCATCAAAACAATTATATTTTTCCTTAAATATCTTTAGTAAATTTTGAATAATTTATTCGTTGTAATTATTTATAATATTAATATCATTCACATAAGAAATTTACCACTTGTATAAAATTAAAATTTAAATTAACTTCTTGCCACCCTTTGGCTTGATTATACTTATAAACCAATTAAATTAACATTCTTCCTACTTTAGCCTTAATATTTTCCCAGTATAAAAAGATTTTATATATTATGATAATAAACTAGAAATTATTTTATATGTATAACTTAACTTTTAATTTACCTTAAATTCCCCTCATTAAATATTTAATTATTCTTATTCTTTACTTCTTATTTATTCCCCATTAACATCTTATTTTCTCTACAATCTTATCCTATATTTCTGTAATTTATAATCATTTTATATATCAACTAATTCTATTTTCCTATGCACATATTTGTTAAAAAGTTATCAATTTTTCGAATTGAAAATATACTATATTATTTTATATTATAATTTACAAGAATCTACGTGAAATATTTTTCTTTGCATAACCTTTATAATTTAAAATATAATGAGTTTCTTAAATTTTATATTTAAGAAATTTTCAGTGAATTTTTAGTAAAGTTTAAATGAATTTTAGTAAAGCCAAATCTGTATCTGAAACTCTTTTTTGAGTTTAACAAATTTATTCGAATTTATATTTTAAGAAGCAAAGTTAAGCATGACTGGATTGGACTTGCCTTTGAAGTAAAACGTCTCTACAGCCTCAGGTTTCTGGCAGCATGTAGATGCTGATCCCGTCTGGAATGGTTCGGGAAGGTTCCTTCTCCTCTCCTGTTTCCTGGCGGCTAGTCCCTCTTCTCCAGTGCGTTTGCTGCATACTTCTACCTCTACTTCTTCCGGGATTTCATAGTTATGCGTGAAATATATATTATTAATTACTGGTTATCTTCTAATTTTGAAAGCTTTATATAGTTCCAGCCGTATTGACTCTGCTGCGATTATATTACATTGAGAATTTCCGTACTAACGGTTTCTGGTCCTGGCAGGGCTAAGGATTACTCTTTAGTTCGCCAGGATAATGTCAAAGAAAATTTAAAACAACACCTAATTCGACTGTCTTAAATCAACTGCTCCAGTCGCTAATTCAAATCCAACTTCTCTCCTCGCTAATTCATATCAGACTGCCCTAATCGAACTCGCATCCAGAACATTCTTTTCCCACTCCTCACTTTATCTTTCTAGACTTTGCTCTTTTACGATTAGTTTATAAAATCTTTGAGAATGATTTGGCTTTA
Source organism: Prosapia bicincta (assembly GCA_036971475.1). Classification (NCBI taxonomy): domain Eukaryota; kingdom Metazoa; phylum Arthropoda; class Insecta; order Hemiptera; family Cercopidae; genus Prosapia; species Prosapia bicincta. The sequence goes on from JBAIZL010000002.1 coordinate 161,805,026, forward strand.
CCGTACAGTTTGTCTTACAATTATTATTTCATTAATTTTGTTACATTTCTATTTTAATATACTTTTAAACAAATTTTTATTTTTATTAATATTATTAAATTTTGGCTTTTAAGCCCTTCCAACGACATTTTGCCCGTTTGAACACACACAGTAATAGAAGCATCATAAAAATGTTGTATTTGTTTGTTCATCCATAGATTTATAAGTAATAACCATTTTAATACCAACATTTGTTGATTCCATCTTCAAGTGAGCTACTAGTAATCACTAAACACTTTTAAATGTTTTATACTTGCCTATAGTAGCACTTACTTTGCTTGCTGAGGACGGCCGTTTCGGGAGATGTATCCCTTTGTCAACTCAGACCGTAACTGATCTCAAGGTTTACGTAGGTTAGGTTGGGGGTGGGATATTTTGGTGTTGTGGGTGTGTTTTATGTGTATTAGGAGTTATGATGTCAAAAAATGTGTGTGAGTTGTAATGTAATTGTGTATTGAGTATGTGTGTAGGGTGTAGTTTGAAGTGCCTGTAAATTTCGTATTGTTCGGTTGTGTAGCGTTGGTTATTTCTGTGTTCTTTATGAAGAATTTGTAGGTTAGATGTTATGTCTATGTAGTCATGTTTTGGGGAGTTGAGATGATCGGCAAAGTTTGATTGGTAGTTATTGTTTTTTAGTGCTTTTATATGTTCTTGGTAACGTGTGTAGAATGACCTCCCTGTCTGGCCTATGTAAAAACTGGGGCATGAACTGCAAGTTAGTTTGTAAACTCCAGTGGTGTTGTAAATGTCGTTGATTTTGTTGTTGGGTTTAAATTGTTTGTTGAGAGTGTTGTGTGTGGAGTAAGCTATTTCGTAATGTGTTGGTTAGATTGTGGGTTTTGGATGATCTGTATGGTATTGATAAGTAGTTTATGGGATTGTCATCTTGTGTGTTTATATTTGGGTTATTATGTTTATTTTTTAGGCGGTTGTATAATTTGTCAATCATTGTTGGGTTGTAACCGTTCGTTTGTTCTATATTTTTTATGGTGTTTAACTCCTGGTAGTGTTCATCTTTGTCTAGTTTTGTTTTAAGCAGGCGATATATCATGGTGTTGTAAGCAGCTAGTTTATGTTGGTGTGGGTAGTTTGAGGAACTGTGTATGGTTGTATTAGTACTGGTGGGTTTTCAGTATATGTTGAATTTATGTGTTTGTTTGTCTGTTTGTTTAATTGTGAGGTCTAAGAAGTTGACGGAGTTTTGTTGTTCTGTTTCGAGGGTATATGTTAGTTTAGGGTGTATGGAATTTAGGTGTTTTAGAAATATGTGTGCTCTGCGTGTGTTGCCTTTATATAATGTTATGATGTCGTCGACATACCTGTATCGGTAAATTATGTTAGCTGAGTATTTGTTGTTATGTAAAATGTGGTTTTGTTCAATATGGTGTATGAATATTTCTGCTAAGATGCTAGCTATGAGGGAGCCCATAAGTAGTCCATCTTTCTGGTTGTAGATGGTGTTATTGTAGGTGAAGTAATTTTGAGATGTGATTAACCTTGTGAGGTGTATGATTTCGTCAATGTGTGTATGTGGTGTATTTGTGTCTTTAGCATGTTTTTGAGGATGTCAATGGTTTCTGGAATGGGGATGTTTGTATATAGATTTGATATATCAAAAGAGATTAAGATGGAATTGTGTGGGATATTTACGTTTTTTATTTTGTCTATTAGATTTAGGCTATTTCTTATGCTACAATGATTATTAAATTTTATATGGTTCGGATGGTTTTGTCGAGGAATTTGGCTAGAAGATGAGAAGGGGCGCTTGTATGGTTGATTAGTGGGCGTATTGGGATGTCTGTTTTGTGAAGTTTGGGCAGGGCGTTTAGTGTAGGGGATATTGGCTTTATTTGTTTTAGATTTCATTTTAATATATAAAAATTTATTATTAAAGGTTCAACCTTTTTAATACTTGGTACAATCTATTGAATAGGACAAGGAATCTATAGAGTATCACATATTCTTGAATTTTCCAAAAGACATAATGTTTTAAAGTACACCTTAAAGTCAGAATTTCAGATTACTACAAACTAGAGAATTTTATGTCACCAGATGAGATAAACTTTTATTTTGCTAACATTCTTCATTCTTTTTTAAAAATACTTTAATTCTTAAATCTGAAAAAAGTTCTTTTTTTACAAAGGTGAAGGCAAAGTTACTCTTTGTCAGTAGAAGTTTATAAGAGAACACATCATTAAAGAAAAATAACTGGAACTAAGTGGAAAAAACATAGATAGTAGTAGATACAAATTTGATGATTCCAGTGGTGCTGAATTAGGCAGGACAAAACATTTCTAGGAGCACATTTACCCTAATTACTTCAAGAAATGTTTGTGTTCTTGCATACATTCACTTTTAAAATTGCCTTAACAGAATATAAAACAAAAATTGATATTGTTTTAGGTGAAATGTCGGGGAAATGTGCCTTTGGAGCCATAAATCGGATGTGCCATAGAAGATATATAAACCATATTTCTGAAATAATAGCTAAACATCTAGGTAATGGAACAATAGATGTGTAGGCACTAAGTGTACCATGGTAAATCAAATAAACCACTAAGGATGATATTTTTTGTATTGTTTATTCCAAATTCCTTTCTTATTTCAAGTATATAGTAAACATTTTAGGATGAACATTTTAGTATATACTCAGTTTTACAACATTCTTTACTTCAGCACAGATAAAAATTATTTACTCGTAATTGTGTAAACACTGAGGAGATTAAACATCAAATTATATTTTAGTATAAGAAAATATAAAAGCTTAAATAATACTTAATATAAAGGACCATTGCTGAAGATTGAAATGAGGTCAACAGAAACAAGAGTTAAATATATACAAACCTTGTTTTATTTCCAAAATTCTCTCAATTTTTGTTTAGAGACATATTCTGGGTTCCAATGCTATTCATATCTTAACAGGAGATTAGTAAACAAGTTTAGTATTTAAATTAAGAAGAAGGGATTTAGGGAATATTTAATTCACTTCTTTTACACTTTTAAATGTTTTAAACATGCCTATAGTAGCACTTACTTTGCTTATTACGGTCTGAGTTGACAAAGGGACACATCTCCCAAAAGTGAGTTGTTTCATAAAATATTATATCTGAGAAAGTATCTAACTAAGGAAAAACTGCTAGAGTGGACCAAAAAAAACAACCATTTTATCATTAATTGGTGGCAGTATTTTTACATTTTCAAAAACAAAATGTAGCAATCAACAACATAAACGCCATGGTTATTTACCATGAATAAATCCCCTGTTGGAAAGAGCTTTCACTATTATAAAATATATTTGGGCTGAGAATAAATCTGACTTGAAATTAGCAACCTTAAATCAGCTACTATTTAACCGGGGACATACTGTAGTACTACATCATCATCTTCGCTAGCCATTCCCATGCCACTAGTGACTGGTGCGTATGGCAGAAAGTAGATGAACCCTCTAGTTTAACAAAGTAATCTGATTCCTACTTGCATGTGATTTAACCTATTTTGTGTGAAATTTTTGTTATTTAGTGTGTTTTAATATTGTGCATCACGTTTGATAGTGTAGGATCGTTATTTGTTGAAACATGGCTTCATTGTCTCGTATGGTATATAAAGACAGTGAAGCTGAGAATGAATATTCTGTTACTACAACTCTGCCAATACGTTAAGTGTAAATGCCATAAATACGGCGTTAAGTTTTATTCCCTTTCTGAGAGCCAAGAGCTTACTCTTCAACTGATTTTTTATAGTGGATCACAGCACCAAACAGTTGGTGGAGTAGGCCATGAAACTTATGCAGCCTTATCTTGGAAATGCCCACTCAGTCTATATGGACAACTACTACACTAATTTCAGTTTGGCTACACAATTGTTGGCAAACAAAACCTATTGCACAGGAACAGTTAGGGCAAACAGGAAAGTAATAAAATATACTAACCTGAAGAAAGGTGAAACAACACACGTTTATGCTGTGGGAGTATGCTTAGCAAAGTGGAAGAAAAGAGAAATGTTACGTACCTATCAACTGAGCATGACAACACCATAGTAGTAAGTGTCAACAGACATGGTCAACCCAGAAGTAAGCCTTTGCCCGTCTTTCAGTATAATATTTACATGAAAGATAAATTTGAGAGGCAAATGATGGCCTAATACCCATCAGATAAGAAAACTGTCAGATGGTATAAGAAGGGGTTTGTACATTTTATCCAAGCGATATTGTGAATGGGTTGGCTTTATACAATTCCATAAATGTTGACAACAAAGAACAGTTGTACAACTAGAGGTTGATGGAATACAAGCATTGCTTCCACCAAATATACCTAACCATAATATATATATATATATATATATATATATATATATATATATATTCTCCACCAAATATACCGATATAGTCTTTCTTTTTAGTACAAAGAAAAGACTAAACCACATCCTATCAAAAACAGAAGATCGCCTGGCAGATGGTCGAAGGTAGAAAAAAAATGTAGACAATGAGTAAAGAAAAGAAAAGAACTGACTGTGCACTACTGCCCCAGTTGTCCTGGCCCACCTCCTTTATGTGCAGTTGGGTGTTTTGATTAATATCATGATAGCTTGTAGACTAAAAAACAATAGGCCCTATGGGTGGGTGGTTGGGGATGTAAATATTGTACAAATTAAGAATGATTTTTGACATTTTAGTGAGATTTTACTGTGTTGTAAATAGTAAGACGTCCAAAGACGTCTTCTTTTTTTGCTGTTTTTCCATACTTGTGAATTGCAGGGGGAAACCTAGTCGGACTTACAAGTGATTAGAAAGACTAAACCTCAAGTATATACATAAAAATCATGTGAGAAAACTTTGATTTCATGAACCCAAACAGCAATCTTTAGACGTCCTCACCTATTACGTCATCCTGCAGACCAGAAGTAGCCTAAAACAATTTTTTTCAGAACATCTGACCTTTAATTACCATAAGGTAGGTGAATCACCATTAAATTTTTTAGCCATGTAACACTACTAATAAACTTTTTAGCAGTCAAAGTGTTAAGAAAAATCAGTTATCAGTAAAATTTAAAAAATTAATTAGCTAACATACTTTCTTTTTGCACTTCCTAATTTTCTGATTTTTATTTCTCAGTGTTTCTTCTTTTATTAATTTTAACAATGTATTAAAACATTATTTAATATTCTTTATTGAAAAAAACCGCAATACTACCTTAAAAAAATACATTTCTGTTTACTGAAAAGAAATGTTGATTTTATTAATTTAAAACTTGGATTAACATATATTTTTCTAATATTCTACCATAATTAAAAATATTTAAGGGAAAACGGGTATAATCAGTAATGACTGTTCATTTTCAAAACAACTAAAAAGGGTTTAAAGTTTACTATATTACTCACTTTCAAAAAAATCCATTGTTATTTCTACGGAACCACCGTCTTATCGGGGCTATTCATTACATATTCCCCAAAACTTCCAGAGGGTACTACTCTCCTGTTTTGGTCTAGAAATCTGGTAACCTTAGTTTATATCCTCAATAGATAGATTTGTGATATTTTGTCCGTATAAAATAGTTGTTTGTTGTAGGTGATGCTATATTCCAGCTTAAAAATAAATTTACCATAGTCCACATAAAGGTTTATAAAGTGATTTATCGATAGCTAGTAAACTGAACATTTTTTTTAACGAGCTCAGATTCTGTAGGTAAAATCAAACAAGTTGTTTCCAGTTTATTGTGAGTTTACGTCCCAATAATCGGTAAAATAATTAAATAAGTAAAACCTTTTCAAATACAATTGAAGAATTCTACTCGTTTGTTTATTATTCCTATAAGATTCCGTGAATTCTATATGAAAAATCATTGTGATCTGTGTAACGATATCAAAGTAGCAGAGATACAAATAAAAATAATTATTTTTATGTGTTTAGTTAGCAGTGGAGTCGTGAGTGTTTACTATTGATTTGAAATGTCAAGCTAACGTGTACTTCTGTACTTAGCTGCTTCACTTAGTATTTAATCTTCTGGTGTTAATATAATAAATTGGATTACTTTGGTAATATTAAATGTGAACGAAGTAAATATCAACCAATAAAAATGTCTGATCTTGGAGACGTAAATCCCCTTCCTCCGGGATGGGACAGCAAATACGATTCAGTAACAGGAAAGAGGTAAATAAATATAGAGGTGTTTTTAAAATATTGTCTTGTTCACCGTTTCAGAATTTAGAAACGTAAATAATTTGCTTTGTAAAAATGTAGTATTAAAGTTGCTATTCATCGTTTAGTAATAGGTTACTGTAGTTTTTACTTTGGCAAAATATAACTTATCTAAAAACCGTTGCCCCGTTTTATAAACAATTAGGATGTTTTTTTTTATACACAATGTACCAATGGTATTTTCAACTAGAAACCCAACTGTTATTTGTAAAATATGATTAAAATGTAAATTACTATTTTTAAGTAAAAGAATATTTTAAGTGAAAGAATATGTAATTTTCTTCAATATTTCTTTTATCGTTAATATTTATGTTCCTTAATTTAAGAATAATTTTATATACACTACACCTCTTACCAATAAGAATTAGAAAAGTGGGTTATTACGCAGTTTATCCACCACCTGTAGAAATTGTATACAATTATTCAAAAACCTATCCTGAGGCTATATCTATGAGTTTTTTTTACAGGGAAGGTTACTTTTTATCAAATTTTAGTTGGGTAAAAAATTTAGTGGGTAGTAGTAAGAAGTACTACGTCTGTCTGCTCCTGCGGAGTGATACATGTTCTAAGTGACGTCACAACTGTAGTGTTTTGGCTTAATTTTTATGGGTTTGGCTTTATTTTTATGAAGTAGTAACTTGGAAAATGACTACACTTGCTGTTTACTCCCATAAAATTACAAATCTAACAATGATAAAAATCAACGTTAATGAAGCACTATTAAGCACCACATACCTTATAGAATAAATAATGTAAAAATGATTAAAAAGTTTCACCGAACATAATTGAATACAAAAATTCAAGAGCATATAGAATTATTAAAATCGGACACAAATCTAATTTTTTGGAATAGTATGCCGAAAAATTACTTAAAAAGGATGAAACAAACACTTACAGACACTATTCCACGTAGAAAACATGTGTTTAGTAATTGTATATAGGCAAGTTTTAGCAAGGTATATTTTATCATAGGTTAAATTACTGTACTATTTTACATTACAATTTTTTTTTATATGTCATGGATTAAAACTCTTTAACCCATTGGTTTACCATTTTCTCCAGGCAATGTAATGCACAGGAAATCCATTTAATTTGGGCTAATATAGGGACTTTTATTTTAAATTCTATAAGTTGAGTGTTTTCAGTCAGATTGTTATAAAACTTAGCGATGTTAGAAACATCCTTTTCTAGAAGTGTTTAAATTTGGTAATTTATATTATATTTAAAGTTTTAGAATAAAAATAATTTTTTAAAATAAAGATTTTGTTATGTATTTCAAAAAGTTTATTAAAATTATTTTTACTGAACTAAGGTCAATCAGAATTTTTTTTTGTATTACTAAGGTCAATCAGAATTTTATTTATATGAAAAATACACATAAGAAGATTTCGGTCAAGAAGATATATAATCTACTTTGATCGAATTTTAACCAGTTGTGTTTAGTTTCTAAATGACAAGTAAAATATTTTCAACTAATAACTTAAAATAAAAAATGAGAATGCCTAAATAAATTATATGTTATCACCCTTACAATACATAATAAATATTGACTAACTGTTGTATGAATACAAAACACTATTACTTTTGTTCTATCTTCGTTTATCTTCGTGAAAATTAAAACAATAAGTTTGTGGGAGAAAGTCTTGTAATGCCCAGATATTCTTCTTTCTCAGTGCTCAAACCCATGCCTGTTATTATTTTTCTCTATAATTTTCTCTCACGTACTTAGATTAACTAAATCTATGTCCCAATTTTTAATTATATTTTATATATAGTTACACATCAGTATATTTTTTAGGGATGGGCCGATTCCGATTCTCGATTCCAGGAATCGTCGATTCTAGGTGGTATCGAGGAATCGTCGATACTCGATTCTTCATTCATAAAAGCGTCGATTCCGATTCCTATTTTGTTAACTATTAAAATATGCGTGTGGAGTAATTTATTACCAAACAAAATTTATCATATATGTGTGGAAAAATAATTAATTACCAACTATGTCTTATTTATGTATTAGTTGATTTGAATGAATTAAATGATTAAAGTAAACGAAAATATTATTATTTATGAAGCAACAGCAATCAAGATCGTAACCATTTCTGGTCGTTTGACATCGCTCGTCTCTCTCTCTCTCACTAAATGTCAGAACAAAACACAAAAAAGTACAGTAAAAACTCGATTAACCGTCACCGTCGGAACCATGGCCATGACGGTTGAGCGAATAGACGGATAACAGAAACACTGTATTATTCCTCCGAAACTTAACCTTAATAAATTATATTATAGACAGACATCACTCTCACGGTTGAAGGTTTTGTGTAGCCTATTACATTAAAACAGAACTTTTAAAAGGTTTTGCCATATGACCAAGATGTTAACTAAATTAATTATTAGAGAACTAGCATGTAAGCTAATATAACTTGAAAGAATCGAGAATCGGCTAAAGAATCGAGAATCGAAAAGAAAATTTTAGAATCGGAATCGAAAATTTTAGGAATCGGCCCATCCCTAATATTTTTGTTTTGTATAATAAACACAGTATAACATAGACAATTAATTTAAATTTGTAGATCATTTTCTAAATTAAAAACATAGCTTACTAGTGTATTTTTAACTGACTTCAAAAATGAGGAGGTTCTGTATTCGATTTTTTTTTCTATTTGTTCCACGATAATTTTGTGAGTATCTAGTCGATCAAAGTGATTTTGCTTGCAAATAAAAGTAGAAACCTGGTTAGAACGAGCATCATCGGATACTAATGAATTTTCTCATGAAAGCGGCTTTTTTCGATGGTATACCCATATTTATATATATCTTGGTTTAACTTGAATAAGATAAGCCAAAATAAATACGCTGAAAATACAATTTAGTTCATTTACCATAAACAAGATATTTAACTATCTTCAGGTGAAAACTTCATTACTTCACTAAATATCAAGAGATAAATTCATTAAATATAACTTTACTATCAAATTTCCCTTAATTTTTTTACTAATACTTTATGTGTAAAAAATGTTTTTCCTAAAAATTATTAAAGATAGTATTATTGTATATTTTCCTGAGATTTTGTATTACATGATTATTAACACGCTTTTAAACGGAAATGAAAAGAATAATTGCAAGATAAGTATTAATATGTAGGATTTTAGGAAAATTTATAAAGTGAATTTCAAACATAAATCACTCAATGTATTCATCTGATTGGCAGTTTATTTATCATATTCTTCAAGAGGGTCAATTATTTGAACAACAATCAACCAACATGATTAGAGGGATATACACATCAGAAATTTGTAAGGATAAATAGTGACAATTTTGCCAACATAATCAATGGTTTGAAACAAAACTCGATTATAATGTAGAAAGAAATTAGAGATCATACGCCAAAAAATGAAGAAATAAACTTAGAGATCATACCTCAACGCACTAAACGATCAATAACACAAAAGCAAAACTAAAATTTATGTCACACTTTAGCACATGCAAGGGGTCACGCACGGTGGTTTCCACACTGGCTTTTATTTAGGCTGCTACACTAAGACACTCGTTGGTGATAGCTAAAATACAAACACAGCATTCGACAGTAGACGAGTCTATTTGAAGGTACTGAGGGGGTGGAACCTTACAAAAATCGGCAGTTCAAGATATTAAGAAAATGGTGAAGGCTCGGTGGTAAAGACCGTGACTTGACCTCTGCTATGTTAAACAAGAATCTTACTTGGTATTTATGTGAGTTAACGTTCAAAGATTGATAGTATCTCCATTATCAAGCATAACTGACCAGGGGTTGTAGTAGACTGACTATACATATAGTGAAAGTGATAAGTGAATACAAGAAAACAGTGTTCCAAAGTTAAAATATATATCAAAATAAGAAAGTAAAAAGTGTTTAATGTATATTTTTAACCTGCAATGAATAAGTATGAAAGAGGTTCAGAAGACATATATGAATGGAGGAGAACTAAAGGTCATAACCTTGTGTGACTGACAGAGATGTGACTATGCATGGAATATATATTTGGTATCTATTCTGTATTGTAAGGTAAAATTCAATAAGAAAATCAACTGACTATATATACAAATTTTGCTTGCCAACTAAATATAGCTAGAGTTCATAGTTTTGTTGAAACTAACCTTTTGTTTAAATATTTGATATACATGTATAGTTTATATACATTATTTTAACTTCTTGAATTTTGTAGTCCAATACGTTCGGTGAATCTTATTAATCACTTAAACAATAGTTCATGACTATCCAAACTTTATATTTAGTAAATTTGTTAAAACTTACTGAGACAGAACGTTTTTGATCACTATGTGCCGATCTTTATCAGTGTCTTCTGCTTGGAGATGTTGGGTCAAGCGGTGACGGTTTTAAAGGTAGGTTTTCGATAGTATCAAAGAGTATGTGTGATTTGTATTGTGTTTGTTCGTTTAATATGTTTGTATTTTGTGTTTTTGTGTGTCTGTAAATTTCATATTGTTCTAGTGTGTTGATATGTGGTCCTTTTTTGTTGATGTGGAGGGTTTCTAAATTATGGTAAATGTCTGTATATTTGTGTCCTGTTTCTTTTAATTGTAAAATGTTGAGTTGGTGTTATGTTTGTGTTCGTTTGAACAAAGAGTCGAAGAACACAAACATAACACCAACTCAACATTTTACAATCACTCAAAATTAACATTAAGACTTAAATTTTAATTTTTATTCATTGTTCAATTAAGTATTAATAATTAATACATGTCCTACATTTCCTTGTTTAAAATCTTAAATGAAACAACAATCTTACTGAAACTTATCCACAGACAATTTTTTCACTTGTTCGCCATCAGAACAAAAAATCTATGTGTGCCAGTTGTTGAATGGAGACTCGAACAATGTACTTTGGTGAGTCAAACAGATAAGACGTGTGTTTGAAAACAAGTTAGGTTTTTGATATTACCGATTTTCCAGCAGTTTTATTGTATTAATTAGCAAGGGTTAAATAGATAATTATTATTCTGTTGCAAAGCTAACATTATAAAGAAATTGCTGTCAGTTTTGGTTTTTGTATTTTATCTAATTATTCTAGTAAAATTAGGGATTTAATTTGAAGGTGATTTAGGGAAGAAGGTGAACAATACAGGCCACAGAGGTTTAAATTGACAGCACTTCCCCCAGTCTTCACAGGATTCACCATACATCCTCCACTACATTCAATAAGTAGAACCTAGATTTCATAATTTTAATTTACCAACCTTGTTTCCAGAATATAATATTTCATTAATTTGAATAAAATTTAAGTTATAATAAGAAGAATTCAATCAAATAATTACAAGGTAATTACTGCTAATATACAAAACCATTCCTAATATGTTTCGAGATTTCATAGATTATTGTTTAATACTAGTTCTCTGAATGAAGATAAAGAATTTCATGAATCTCAGCAAAGCCAAGGCACAGGTGTACAAAGTAAATTTTTATAATAATTAATGGTTTTCACATTCATTGTTGTCCTTGTAGTATATTGTTCAAAGCTTTGAGTATGAGCCTGGTTTGTAACTGAAAGTAATTGAAGTTTTCAGTAAAATGCAATCAAATGAGAATTGTCAGTAAATTGATGCTGTGGTTTATGTCGTGTGAACATAAATGATTCTCAAGGTGAGCAACAAAATAATAGCGTGTTTCAACATTTAAGTGTTAATAAATGTTATTCTTTTAACAGAACAATCAAAGTATGTTTTCTACTATTTCCATTAATTGAACAAGTAATTCCACTTTAAAGAATAGAAACTTAAGTATTTGCAAGCTATTTGTACTTATTTTCAAGAAACTATTTAATTTTCCTTTGTTGGGATTTATTCATTGTTCAATGAGGTTCATATTTTTGGTACATTTTTTTGTTTAATAATCATATTACATAATTTTTAACCAGTAATTTGTAGTGTAAGAGTGTATCTTTAAACTGAAATTGTGTAATTTGAGTATATCTTTATGTTGTTGAAAAAAACTTGTAGATTTTGTTGTCCATGACAATTCACAGAACTTAACTTAAATTTAACAACTTGTCTATTTTATAATGCATGTAAATTAAAACCCCTAAGACGTAATGTTTTCGGTCTCATCATCAATCTCTCAAATAAAAATAAATGTATAGAAAACTTAATAAAGCATTGCTAATTTGTTTTGTTTTAAATTTTGATTTATCATATGAGAGGAATTTTGAAATGTCAAATTGATATGCAAAATTAAGTGTTATTTGTAAATACAAAGGTAATAACAATTTATGGGTTTAAAAAAAATAACTTGAACTCAAAGATCAAAATGAACAAAATAAGTAAGTAAATCTAAATTAAAATATAAATATCTTGACCTAATTCAGTTTATGGTTTGGCCAGTTTTTAGTGGAATTGTAATTTCATCATTTTGATGTTGAATAAAATGTGTACAAATACACTTAGTAGCAAACGTTTGGACTTTAGTATTTTCAAAACAGTATCAGACTTGTAGGACTGAGAGGAATGAGGAAATCTATAATCTATAAGGTGCAGAAAGAACCTAGAGACATGACCCTCGAGACAAGAACAAGGATAATTAATAGTCTATAATATGCATTAAAATAGTAAATTTCAAACTTTAATCTTGAAATTGCATGAGATAAAATCAATGCATTTAAAGCTACTTGTGAACAAGAATTTCTGCAGAACTAGAAATGGTTGTAAAGGTCTTAATAATTTGTGTAAATCTCAACAATTTGCTTATTGGTTTTAGTCAGGTCTTTCAAACTCTTTGGTAAAATTGAAGTTATAAAAATCAGTGTTGAACCAATTTAGTGTAATGGTTATTACTAAATTATTGAAAATTAATTATTAGTATAAAAAGAAACTTTAAAAATATGAGTAAATAATAGACGGTTTTTTATTACATCATAAATTTAAATTTGTAAATTTTAATTAAATATTGGGATTTCAGTATGTTGAAGCAAAATACATCACATTAATGTTTATCTATATTTAATCTAAAGAGATATTTTCTAAAGAAATTAAAATAGCAATAATGGTTAAAAAAATTCTGGATATACTAAAACATTTGTGATATAAATAAATAATGTGATTTATTAAATTTTGTAGAAAATAAAAAAAGTTATAAAATATCTATTTTGTTAATAGTCCAGGGTGGATCAAATTATTTCTAAAGTTGTTGGACTTTTACAAAAAATTTAAGCACATAATCAATTATTTTTTAATATTTGATTCACTAATGTAGAATTCATTTGAGAAAACAAAAGTAATCATTTTAAATTTATTGTACATATTAAATAATTTTTTATATTCGTTTGAGTTTTTGTTTTGTTTTAAGGTGAAGAGTACTTAATAGGTCATTAATGTCAGTAGTAAGTTTAATAAATGTGTTTCAAAAGAATTGTTTCTTTTACAAAGCAAAGCCTCTACTTCGAAACGATTGTTTCAAAACGTGTCAGCATGTAAACCCTTGCGTATTCACTTAGTTAAGTATTATTTCATTAAAGTTTAATCAGTGAATTCAAGATGATAACAAGCAACTTCAGTAATAAGTGTTTGTTTGTGTGTTTGTGTATTGTGCGTGCTTGAATACACAAATGCACACATGTTTGGTAGTGTATTCATTCTTAAATTTATAATACTTTTCTTGCTTTAAGGTATTTTGTGAATTATTTTACAAGAAATACATCTTTAGAAGACCCAAGACTGAGACATCGGCAGGTTACTGAAACAATTCCTATGCAGGTATTTATTTAAATTTTAATTTATTTATTTTTTAAAAAAATGTAATAAGTTTTTAAAATGGAGCTATTATTAGTTGTTTTATAGCAAATAGAAATTTACAGTCAACAATGTTAAGTTTTTAATTAAAAACACTTATGTATACGCTGCATTTCAGTTTATACAATGGTTCCTGTATAAGCCTCCCCAGAACTAATTAAACTATTTTCCTAAACTAGCAAACAAAATTTAAGGATTTTGAATTCATGTATTAAAAATTCAGTCTTCAGTAGAACGAGTTATGATTTATGTATCCAAATGATCAGAAATGTAAAAGAATAAGATTTATAATAATGATCATTTATAATATTATGCACTCTCTCTCTCTCTCTCTCTCTCTCTCTCTCTCTCTATATATATATATATATATATATATATATATATATATATATATATATATATATATATATATATTTTTTTTTTTTTTTTTTTTTTTTATATGTGCTTATTTCCAAAGAGATTGCAGTTTTGGACTATTGCCTTTAGGTAAGTCTGTCAGTCTCCTGTCAAGTCCAAAAATTCCTATATATATATATAATTTTTTTTTTTTGGGGTCTTTTACATAGGCTTCCAAATGAGAACTTATAATACAATTATTAATTCTTAAAAGTCGACTCACAAATATAACAAGTAAGATTCTTGTTTAAATACATTAAAGTGTGATATAAATACTATGTGACTGCCACATCGCAAATCATGATAATTTGACATCAGTTGACAATAAGCGAAATACAAATCATGTCAATAAGTATAAAAAGATGTGTTTTATTGCAGTTATAGTTTTGTTTTTAGTTTAGTATTAGTTTATTTTTAAAACCTAATTTGTAATACCCAAACTGTGACTGTATTGATGGAAGAATGAACAGAATTAATATTACAAGCTCGTAACATTTCTGCAAGTGGCAGCATATTTGGCTCCTGTATATAAATTCGCTGTATATTTTAACAATACCCTAACATTATGGGTGCCAAAAACTTGGCAACATTGGTGGCATCCACAGTGATATCAAGCTTAATGTGGTACTACTGTACTTAATTTAGCTAGACTACTATTTGAACGGATCATTATAGAAACTACACAAGACAGGAAATTTCACTTTTAACAAATGGGGGGGGGGGTGATGTTGATCGCCTGCTTGTGGTGCCCCTGTGTAATCTAAACTATCAACCAAAGGTTCGCCTCTAAACACGCTAATCAGAATGACTATGAACCTTACCCAAAATGGCCCTTTTCAGGGCTCCGACACTAGCTTTCGCATCATCTTCTGGAATGCAGGAGGCCTTAACAATGTTAAATTTGAACAATTCAAACAAAATGTCTACCATGCCGACGTGGATGTTTATTTTATAGTTGAAGCAGGAGTAGCTACAGAAACTCCTTACTTTTATCAGACAAAGGGCTACGCAATATCAATATAGGGGTCAGAGATGGTCTCACGGCAAATTTTAAGATCATATATGAGATGGATGATAAAGATAAACTGGAAGCGGTTTTGATTGAAACATGGAAAAACAAACATTTTAATATCATCGCCAGGAAACACACAATATTTTGAAGAAATAGAGAGAACCATCCAACCTAATAGCATAATTATTGGAGATTTTAACAGTCCGTCACCGAGATGGGCCTACACACATTTGTAACCGGTTGGAAAGATAACCCAAGAATTAATCGATAACAATCAACTCCAAGTCATAGATACCCCTCCAATATTCTTATCATATACTGGAAATTTATCAAGACCGGACTTAGTAATAACCCATCTAAATATTGCTGACAGAACCAATGCAAAACTACTGGAGGATGCAGGCGGTTGTGGCCATATAGCTATACTCATAACTATAGAGACAAATAAAAGCAAATACATAATTACCCAAGCTTCCAGATGGAATTTTAAGAAAGCAGACTGGAGCAAATATGGAAGGGTTACAGATGAGGCTCTAGGTAATTTAGCGCATCCAGAAATACCTGAGAAAGCTACCCGCCTTATTAATCAAATAACTATCGAATGGGCTTTTAAATGTCTACCCAGAGGGCAAGTAAAAAAGTTTAGACCCTACTGGAATGCAACGCTAACCTCACTAAAGAAAAAACACAATCGATCACGTAAAATAGACGAAAGAACAAAAACTCAACAAGATTTGAGATGCCTTAGAAAACACCAAGCTGAATTACACCACGAAGTAAACACATCCAAACGATTGGCCTTCGAATCTTTTATTGCTAATTTAGACTACCGGAAGGATGGCACCAAAGCCCATTGTTATATATCTCGGCTAAATAACCATGCCCTAAAAAAAATTCGACAGCCTATACAGAACTCAAGTAAATCCTTCACAGACCCATACGAAGCTGCAGATACACTAAGTAAGCATTACGCCAAAATCAGCCGCTCAAGTGTGGATAAAACTTGAGACCCTGCGTAAAACGCTAATACCATTTTGCCTCGAAGAGAAGAACTCTTCACGAACTCTTCACATCACTTTTTACAACCACCGAACTAGAATTGGCTCTAGCATAAACCAAACTTAAAAAAGCTGCAGGTATTGATGAGATATATCTGGAATTCATTGTCAATTTGGGAGACGAAGCCAAGAAAACCTTTCTGGCCTTGGTGAACCTGACCTGGAAACATTATGTACCTCAGTAATGGAGAAAAGCCGAAATATTATCTGTTCTGAAAAAGGATAAACCCCCTGATCAACCCGATAGTTACAGGCCTATATCGCTAACCAGCACCAGTTGTAAAGTGGCAGAAAAGATGGTGGTCCAACGACTTAATCAGTACATCGAACAAAAAGGCATGCTAGACAATGCTCAAGCCGGGTTTCGAAGACACCGTAGTACTACGGATCATGTAATGAGTTTTACACAACACGTCAAAGATGGATACCACAAAAGGATGTGTACTCTGGCGGCACTAGTGGGTTTCAAAGCCGCCTACGATACCGTGTGGAGACCAATGCTTTTACACAAATTGGCAACAAATGGCATATCCGGAAAATTTTTTAGGTGGATCAGATCGTCGCTGTCACAAAGACTATTTCGAGTGCAATACAGCAACCGAAAGTCGAGATTTCGTATTAAAAAACAAGGCCTCGCTCAAGGAGCTGTGCTTAGCTGCACGCTGTTTAACATGATGATTGATGACGTACTTGACGCCATTAAGGAAGTGAGAGGAATCAAAGCACTATTATATGCGGATGACTTACTTATGTGGGCAATGAGCATCAGTATCCCAGCGCTTGAAACAGCATTAAATGATGCTCTCAGAAAGTTGGAAATGTGAACCAGTTGTAATTCGATGACGGTTAGCTCCACAAAAACCACTTTTCAACTGTTCACGCTGTCCACCAAAGTACCCCTTTGTATTACAAAAGCGATCCGTTGGAAGAAAGTAATCTCTCCAAATATCTGGGTGTAGTACTTGATAGACGTCTGACATGGGGTCCTCATGTCGAACAATGCGCGGAAAAAGCAACAAAAAGAACAAAAATATTGAAAAGACTGACAGCTACAACATGGGGTGCCAGCCAGAATGTCCTAATAACTACCTATAAGTCATATATCAGACCTGTCCTTGACTACGGAAGTGAAGTGACCATCACTAGCAACCGTAACTCCCTCAGTAAATTGGACATCGTGCAGAACACAGCGTTAAGGATCATAATGGGTGCACCTAAATCCACACCCATTGCAGCAATGGAGGCACAAACGAAGTGTAGTTCAATGGAAAGCCATAGAGAGAAAATAGCTCTCCGATTCTGGCAGAGACACAAAGGAGTACACACTCATTGGACAAACTACAGGCAAGCCACGGCCTCCACTGAAGACTCAAATAACCCCAATGGTGACCTATGAGAGGGTGGCCTTGAAGTATGGAACAGCCTTAGAGAAGCCAGCACTGCTTACAGATTACCACGAGTTTTTCCACAATTTACCAAAAGCTAATTGTAGATTGAAGAACCACAGTCAGTCGAAATCAGCATCCCTGGACATAGAACTGAGGCAAGCAGCCCTGCATACAATCAATGAAGAGTTCCCACAACCAGAATGGTTATATATATACACGGATGGATCTTCAATACCGGAAACAAGTGCAACCGGAGCTGCCTACTACAGTCGCAATTTTGAGGGATACCTAGCAGTGGGAACTCCCCAGACCAACTACGATGGAGAAATAGTAGCAGTACAAGCAGCAGCAGCCGAACTAAACAAAATAGCCCCTACACAGGCAGTTTTCTTCGTCGATTCACAAGCGGCTATCTGAAACCTATTGCGCAATACAGATACAGACTGCAAAAGAACAATGGAAATAAGAAAAGCCCTGGAACACCTGGCGAATGGGGGTTGGCTTATAGCTTTACAATGGATCCCAAGCCATGTTGGCATCTATGGAAATGAGAGGGCTGACTTTCTGGCCAAAAAAGGTACATTCATGGCACAACCCATTTGCATGCCTTTGCAAAGCACGAAAGCCCTCATCAATGTAACTATCGACCGGGCTAGCAAACTGCACTTCACACAGTAATCAGCAGGAAGAAAATGGGAAAACCTAGTCACCACAGGCTCCATCGACCACAGACTTCCACGAGCTATAGGCGTTGCTAAGTTCAGAATGCAAACCGGCCACGACTACCTGGCCACCCATCTACATCACATCGGTGTGCTTCCAACTCCGGAATTCCTTCTTTGTGGACACGATACGATGGATGCGGATCATCTGATGAAATGCAATGCGCTCGACCATTCCGGAGATGATGATGACCCACTGGTTCATCTATACTGGTCAGCGCGTCACCAAATGGCTCAACAGCCAAGAGTTGGCGTTGGCTAGTTAGTAGTACTTTTAACAAATAGCTCATAACAGTATGGGGTTTTTGCATTGTATTCAGAAAAATTTCTATATATAGTAGTTAAGCCACTTTTCAAAAACTGTATAATGGGTGTATAAAATGCATTTAAAAATGGATAATTATTAAAGAAATTACAAAAGTCTTTAGGAAATCTTAAATTGTCTTTAGGAAAATGGTTAGCCAGGGGTTTCTGAGGATGCTGAGTCCAACCCTAGCACCGGAATTGGCATGCTTAGAGGTATACAGGGGTGAATTGAGGTAAAATATACCATAATCTAAAAAAATTTCCAAAACGATCTTTTAACACGTTTATTACCAAACTGGAAATTTAAATTTTTTGTGGTGGCCAAATTTTTTTAATTGTTTTATTTAGTGATATAGAGCTCAAAATTAGTAAATATAATATTTGCAAACTTTTATTATTATGTACTTAGGAATTATGGTCTTCAATATCCATCATATGATAGCGTGATTGGCCATACATAATGCGATTTTTGCCCATATGTCCAAAATCGTGATATATAATCCGGCCAAAAAGGGTCATAGTTTACAAATAAAAACCATTTAAACGTATGAATTGTAATGACTTTAATTAGCTGACATTTATAATCAGGCAAAATTTGGAAAACTCACTCTAGATTGTAATTCACTTATACATTCAAAATGCACAAAATGGTTTCAAAATATAAAACTATTTAGCATTGCAATCATGCAATTAAAAAAAAAAAACAGTCAAAACATAATGGTGGAGCACCTGGGCAGTTTTTACATTCAGTTATGGTGTTTATCCTCTTTTTATTTTTATAGCAATTTCTGCAATCTTTTCTAGAAGTGGCATTTACTGTTTTGCCGGTGTTGAGACATCGCGGTTTGGCTTTTTCAATTTTAGTTAGCTTGTGTTGTACTTGGTCTCCTCGTGTCTTCTGTGTTGTTTGTGGGTTGGAATCTAGTAATAACTCTTCCACCTCTGTAATTAACAAAAATTTTTTTTTGGAGCCTTACCGAGGGTCCTGGTTGGTCACTCATAATTAAATAATCAAAATCAACACTCAAGTAATTGAAAACCGAACTTCAAAACGCTAAATCAATGAATAACTAAACAAAATTATTAAGATGTTATTTATTCGAACGCTACCATTGTGAGCACTGGCTGATAAGAACAAAACAAAATGGCTATTGGCCATCCCCATTACAAAAAGATCAATCTGGCCGATATGGCCAATATAAGTATTACACACAATTTCGCTCTGGAAGCTATAATAATTCACTTAGAATAGCAACGGCCACGCGATAACGTGTGATTGGCCATCCGGTAAGAACTGACATCACGCGATATCGCATGATTGGTAACGACCATGTTAAAAAAAGTTTTTGAAGGCTGTCAGCTCAATGTCGCTTCAAAACTTTTTGGGGACACATGGGGTAGCAAGGGTTAAACAGGGTAAATATCCCACAGTCAGAAAATTGCTCTAAAATTTTAATTTGGGTTATTTTTGAGGTTGCTGAGTCCAATCCTGGTATCAAAATTAATCAGGAACCCTCAGAGGTGAGGCTGCGGGGTGACCATTGGTAAATTTGATGAAGCTATAGGGGGTGGCTGAGCGTGAATTAAAGCAAAAAAAGCCAAAAGCTAAAAAACCTCCCAGGTATTTGCACTGAAGGGGGATATAGGGAGCTAAGTGTAACCCTGGCATCATAATGGGTTGGGGATGGTAAGGAGCGATTTGGGGGGGGGGGAAATCCCAGAAGTGCAAGATTTGTATAATTGCCCAAAATGGTCATTGTAGAGTTTCGAAGGTGCTGAGTTATTAAACTCATCAGAATTTTCTAGGAATGAATGAGGGTAAAATATCCCATAGCCTAAAAGTTGCCCAAAAATTACCATGGAATATTTTGGATGTTGAGACCAATCATAGCATTGAATGGTAGGACACCCTAAGAGGTGATCATTGGTGAATTTGAGTAAACAATTTTAGATGCTTAATAAATCTCAGTTTTTTATGGTGCTGAGTCCAAGCCTGCATAACTGACCGGGGAAGTATAAGGGTCGCTCTATGAGGGTGACAAAGGATGATGTGATAAAGAAAATTCAAGAGACCTAAAAATGACATATGTATTGAAACAGTAAGTTGAAAAGATACAAACGGAAACACGTGTATAGCATTGAAAACGAGAGATAGAGACGTACAAATGGAAACACTGGTGTTGCGTTGAAAACGAGAGATACAAACGGAACACGTGTGTTGTTTTGAAAAACAGCCAAGTCCGTTTTCACATTCTTCACAAAAAAATATTTGCCGCTTTCATTTATAACAGCATCTTATGAACACAAGTTTTCATATCAAGAATTAAACTGAATGTTGGAGGTTTTTGACACGGCACTCTAGAAACTCCATGAGTGAGCAGTTAATAGCAATTTTTTTATCCTGGCATTTTTACCCACATTTACCTTTTTGCCACTCCTGTAAAACCCAACCCTTGCATACCGGTTTACTTTCTATGATGGCATTGGACTCAGTACTCTCAAAATACCCAAGTGATCATTTCCAGCAAATTTGTTTGTCTTCTGACATTTTTTATCGCAATTCACCCCTTTGCTACTCCCATATAGTCCAACCCGTACATCCCCGTAGAGTTTTGATTACTACAAGGGACTCAGCACCTACAATAACACCCCAAATAATCATTTTCTAGCTGTTTTTGCCTTTCGACATATTACTCGGATTCATCAATTTGCTACTTCTGTAGACCAACACTTCTGCATCTCCATTGATTTTCAACTACAGAATTGGACTAAGTACTCTCACTAAAATCATCTGAGTGATCATTTTATAGCGTTTTTTTTGCATCTGTCCTTTCTCCCTAATGCATCCTTCTGCTACTCCTGTAGAGCTACACCCATGAATTTCTGTTGAATTTTAGTCATAGCATTAAGCTCAGCCCTCTAAAAAACTTCTAGGTATGATTTCGTAGTGATTTTTTTTCATCTGATGTTTTTACCTCAATTCACCCCCTTTGCTTCTCCCGTAGAGTCACCCCCGTGCATCGCTGTTAGTTTTCGATAGTTGTTAAACCAGCAATCACCAGAACCTATGTGACATGAGTAGAGAATTGGTCAGTTGATGGCATGAGAGATGCTGAGATTACACAGCATCTTCCAGTTGAAACCTTTCATTAGTCAGACTGTCCCGTTATACTGGCAACACTATTGATTCTTGTATTGTTAGTTACTTGATGATAATATACACACTGGCTCCCATAAGTGTTATTGGATTGAAAAAAAAATATTCACTGGCTGTCATATCCATAAATGGAATGCACTGGATTGATGCAAAAATGAAATGCTGCCGTATTGCTAGTACATTAGTAAATGTTGTCATTTGAAGACTCCATGAATTTGGAGTTCATGGAGTAGTGTCTGCCCTCTCATATCGTATCAAAATGAAATGCTGCCATATTGATACCAGGATGTGCACACACACACACACACACGCATATATTTAATTTATTAAAAAAATTTCTTTTGATATTTTCTGGGCTATTTTGTAACTGACAGATAGTTTTTCTGTAATCTTAAAATAGACATGAATGAACTCTAAAATACTAAAATAATGATATATTTCAGGTACACTGTGCCTTTGTCAATCAGAGAGAAAAACTGAAGTGAGCCACAGATATCTAAAGCTATACAGTGTGTCCAAAATATATCATTACTTTGTGGTGTTCATGTATATCTATTTGAAAATTACAGACTGAACTATTACAAAGGGAAGTCTATTAGTGTTATATGTATGTAATATATATAACATTGATTCGAATTTTAATTATTTTATGTTAACTGCAAAAATTTCTCAGTAGTAGAAAAGTCTCACAAATATCACAAACCTTTTTATCTCATTGATTTCTTATTCAACTCCCCCTTTTTATAGAGAGATTTTCAGTTATACTATATAAGATTGTACCAATCCGTATTGATTTTAAAATTACATCCAGGAGATTGTAAAATTATTGGTAAAATTACCAATGTAAGATTTGACTTTCTTATTATCCTGATATGTAATACGTAATTTTTTTGTACCAAAAGCATTGTAGAGGTTTTTTAATCATGAGTTTTTAGTAGGTTCTCTAACTACAGGAAAAGATATCCATTTAGTATCTTTAATCAGAACACCATAATAAAATACTCGTACTAGTGGCGGTTTGGACTAACTTTGTACTATATGTAAATATCGTTCATCAAAATTAGCTTCATCATAAAGTTAAAGATAAAGACTCGTAATGTAGTGTAATCAAGTCAAAGAAGGATTAAATAGAATAAAAAAATAGCTAAAAGAATAACATCTCTAATGAGATACTACTGTTGATTGACGACAAGTAAAACTTTTGCTAGATGTAAGAATACTAGAGTTTTTATTTAAAGTAATTGCAATAGTATACTTTTTTTTCTTGAGATATTTAAAAAAGCTAGGAATAGCTGCAAAGATGTTTCAATTTAGCCAAGATACATAACCAGTTTTTATCTCAACTTCAAAATTTTGCTTAGTGATTCTTTGAAAGTTTTTTCTTTTATGAATTCTACAATGAAACCAGTGGTATTGTCTGTCAATAATTTCTCTGATTAAATGATAATCTTTTTTTCTAAAAAGTTTTAAAAAGCATACTTTATATATTTTCAAAGGATATCATATTACAAAGTGATACTGATTTAATAAGAATATTTATTGGTATGAATACTAAAATGGTGTTTTGTTAATCAATAAAATAAAATAGAATTATACAAGGTGGTACAAAAAGATGGGAACTTTTGAATGTGACATTGGCAGTAGTATATGGGAAGGAGGAAGTTGTAGAGTAGTACTGGAGGTTTGGTATCCATAGATCAGTAGACCATTCAAGAACATTTAATAGCCATGTAGGCTTATTATCAACATGGCAAAAGTTTAATTGAGGCCTCAGGTAAATTTAGGAGGCATTTCAATCTCGCCAGTGCTCCATCTAAACACGCAATCCAAAAGCAGATTCAGAATTTCAGAAATATTTCACTGATTCAATGGGAGAGTCGCCTGGTCATCCGCAAAGTGCTTGTACTCCAGAAAGTGGTGAAGCTGTGTAATCCTTCATTGTGAAAAGTCTAGAATACGCCATGAACACAAGTTTCATTCGTATAAACTGTAAACGGTTCAGAATCTGAACCCTAATGGCCATTAGGGTTCAGAATCTGAACCCTAATGGCCATTAGTTGTACTGACAGTTTTTTGAAGCAATAAAGAGCAAGTGTGACGAGAATTTCTTTAAAAATTTGTTGATGTTAGATGAAGCTCGTTTCCACATTAGCAGGTATATAAACAAGCAAAAACCTGGAGTTTCTTGTGTGTAGGTCTTGGTCACAAGAAACTCCAGCTGTTCTTTGTGAACGATCTCTATACAGCTGTATAGTTTGCAGTCTGAGCTCGAAGGGCGAGAGACCCATATATTTTTCAAAGATGATAAAGAAACACAATGACTAACTTCTGTGACTATGTTGAGATGTTTCTGGCTGCACCCATTAACAGTGTACATTAATATTGAAACACTTGGTTTCAACAGGAGGGTGCAATGGTACACACTGCACAAGTGTCAATGGGAGTGGGCAGGCTCTGTTACATGTAATTTCTATGAGGTTGACATTTCTTGGTCACCACGAACCTTATACTTATCAGTGGCAATTTTTATTTATTTGAAGAGCCTGTCTACATTATACGTCCCACAATACTCACTGAACTAGGAAGACAAACAACCGAAGAGTTGCAGAAATACAAGCGATACTTTATTCTAAACTATACATAATTTTCAGATGTACTTGCATAGAATTTGGAAAAAAAACATTGACATTATCTTCCGATGTAATTTTCAAATTGTCAGATTTTCAAATTTTCAATGTAGAAAGAAGGGTACATTGATTAAACTTCAAATAATTTTCTTTGTAATTCTCTTTATTTTCAAAAGTTCCCATCCTTTTCTGTCACCTGTATAACACATAATTATTGTCTTTTCTATTAAATTTTCACTATTTTCAAAAACAATTTAAATATAATCTATGCAAACAGTAGAATTATATATTTGTATGTGATTAAAAAAAAGTGTTAGTATAATTTGGTCTTATTGTCATTTATTTTTTAGGAACATTCTCAACTTCTCTTTCTCTTCTTTTTGATTTTGAATAATGTTTTAAATTTGTAATTATTAAAAGTTTTATTTCATATAATTGTAAAATTTGACTAGGATTTGAGCAATATTGGTGTAGAACGTCCTGCAATGGGTGTGAATGCAGTCCATCATCATAATTCTTCAAATAACCAGCACCAGCTAGAATCACAACTAAAGGCAGCTAACTTGCAACAGTCTGTTGCAAAAATTAGTGCTCTGTTTCCCACTGTTGGCGAAACACATATAAAAGCTTTGCTTTTGAAGTAAGTTTGTCTGTAACGTCTTTTGCAATTAATATTAATTATCTAGGTAGATATATATTTATCAATAGTTAATTTATTTTTAATTCAAGTAATTATACCAGATATTAGAATGTAAAAACGTCTTTTGAAATTTGAATGTTTCAATTTCGATGTGGATTTGTTTTTAGTTTATCTATTATTTTAAACTTTGTGTTTCACAATTCGATATAATTCCAAAATGATTTTTGTGACTAGTGACAAAATTAGTTCTATTTTAACTTAAATTATGTTAATGTGATACTATATTTAACTTAGTCAACACTGCTGGTACTATCTAATGTATTAAAAAATTACACTTCTTTGTGCTGATCATGTATATTATTTTTCAAAGACATTTCAAGGATCAGTTTATTTTTAAAAAATTTATTAAGGCATTTTTATTCCTATATGAAGGCATTTTTATAATTTCTTGCATGGTTGTTTAGATGGGTTGAAATTTTGAATAAATACATTAAAAAATATGGTCTTAATTAATGTAACTAAACTTCGTTTGGTGTATTATTGGTCTATGATATTGATTTTTCAACTTTTATTGAAGTTATGGCTTACCAGTATAAAATATTAATCCATTATTGAAGTCCTTAACTAAAGTATTTAATTAAGACTATGTGTGAATAATAACATTTTTGTTCCATGATATTAGAAAATATTTTCAGTTTAATTAGATTTTTTCATTTTGGACAACTCTATTAATTTTACTACTCAAAGTGCATAATTTAAAAAAAATCATGCTTCCATAATGGTAACACTCCTTTTAGGTATACTTAGGTTTTTATATCATTTTTTAAGAATTTCTAGATAAAAAAAAATCAAATTTTATGTAAATTATTACCTTGAAGAAAAATGTTATGGGGAGATAAGTTTGATTTAGTTGAATTGTTTTGGCAATGTCTGTCGTTTATGCACCAATGTAGTAAAAATTAAGTTTTAAATTAATTAAAATTAATTCCAAATATGTTTTCATGTTAATTAAAATAGAGTAATTCTTATTGCAATTATTTTACTACATATATTTAGAATTGTGATCAGCAAGGTTTAATTGCACATTAAAGTTTGTTGGAAAACATGGTATCCATTTTCAACAAATATTTGTGTAAATAGGAAAAGTGTTATTTTCAGGTATCATAACCGAGAAGCTGTAGTTATGAGTGCTCTGCAAGTTGAGAAACACCCTTTGACAATGCCAGGACCTTATACACCACCTTTAGGAGCTCGAAATCTGCCAGGGGTTGGAGTGTTTGCATTCACTCCACCTCTTACTCCTAGGAAAGGTGGTAGCCCTTTACCCCATAGACCAGGGTTTATTGGCTCTCCATTCCGTAATACTTCTCCTCGACCACATTCATCACCAAAGATGAAACTGAGGTTTATTTCCCTGTTTATTTGGCCAGAAAGTTTTGGATGTGTACCTTTATTTGTTTCAGCAATGCATAATATAACTTCATATCGGTTAAATATTTGCGTCTTGTTCTTGGACATGTTATCTTCTGGTTTGAAATATACTCCACATTAGTATAAGTTGCCCAACCATTATTGTACCAAATAATTCTGTTTGGCAAAATTCTTACATACATTCCACAGAACAAAATAAACACATTGTGCATTGCTGATCTGTAGCTCCATCGGTTCCTTGCATGATTATTCATTATTTTAACACTTACAATCACTATTACCATTGTAATGTGTATGTATTGTGGTATGTTTGTATGTTGTAGTTTTTACCCTGACTTAACCCATTGATAATTTACTTTAAAAAATTAAGTAAAATATTAGAAATGAAATTGTAAAAATGTGATAGATAATGAGTTTGTAACTAAGTTTATGATTTTTAATCCTCTGTATCTGTGGTCCCAAACTCGAGAACTGCATCTACAAGCTGTAGGTAATAATTCTGTATATGATATGTTTCGTTTGTTTGTTTTTTTTTCATATGTGATGTTGAAAAAGAACAAAAAATAACTAAACCAGTGAAATGCTTTGTTTAGGCCTTATCCTGGACATAAATATAATTACAAAGTTATATAAACTTTATGAAACCCTTTCAAAATAACTCTCAGCATTTAGTACCAACCTTTTAGGTTAAGAAAAATATGGCTAGATCATTAGTGCTCAATTAGCTAACTTTTGGTCCCACTTATACACTGTTGGGTACTTAAAATGAGGAAAACTTCTATCTATGTAACTGTTTTCAATTTGTGATTTGTTAGTATAAACACAGTGACTAAATTACTTAGAGACTTTCATCATAGCTGTCTAGAAAAAATATACAAATGATCAAAAAGTATCTTGAACTGAAATATGTAGACATTAAACTGTGCTGCACATTGTTTGGATCAACATATACATGTGAAACTGCATTTTTAGGATGGATTTCATCAAGAATATCTACTGATATAGACTCACTGGCAATCATTAAACAAATTTCTAACAATTAACTGCACAAGTTCAGCTCCAAAGTTTTGGGAATTTGGTCATAATACAAAAATGTGAAACCTCTCACTGAGCTTAGGTTAGCTTTTTTTGAATAATTATTTGTTTCATTTACACTCAATTATACCCCAAGTTTTATTACCAATAAAATAATAAATAAAATATTTTTCTTATTTGTATTATGAATTTATAATTTTATAAGAAAAATTTCCTTTTGTTCAAATTTTTTTAGAAAGTTTTGCTTCCTTTTTTCTTATTTAGTATTTACTTTTGACAAATTTATCTAGATTACTTTACTTACTTTTGACACACTTTATGTAAGTTTGGAATAGTAACTAATAAATCAACTATAAAAATATAATAAGACATAAGATTTCAACTTTTCTACATGGGATTACAGAAGTTTAAGTTTGTTATATTATAGCACCCAAACCTATACATTAGAGAAAGGAAATAGTTTTATATCTATAAATTTTACATATATTTTAAAGTTCTTCATGCTGCTGAGAATGATTACATACATTATCAATGGGTTAAGAACATATAGTAGTATAGCAGCAATTGTGCTGCATTAGTGAATATTTATCCGTTGTGGCATGACTTTAAATAGTTATTGTTTGTTAGAATGAGACAAATAATTTCTTGTATATTTATACATATGTAAATGAATAGTATATATAGTCAAACCTCTGTATAACGAAGTCGATTATTCAGAGAAGAAATTCGTTGTAGAGAGGTATTCGTTATTGAGAGGTTGTGTTATCAATAATGCTTCCACCCAATCTTACTGATCTTACCACATTACGCACTACGTACGTACGGTAATAAAAGGGATAAATTATAATATCGCGAGCGTAGTTAGTGTAATAGGCCAATGTTAATATAGGATAATGTTTTATAATGTCTCAATTTATTTGAAATTCAAGTTGTTAAAAATGTTTTATTGATGTTTTCAGAATGTTTCTTCATTGTAGTATTATATATCCATATTCAATATTTTTCATAGGGTCTACTATGTATAGGCTATTATGATAAGTTATCTAATGCCTATGAACACTTATAGTCACAATCTTTTCAAAATTCTTTTTCTGTAGTGTAGCTTTAAATTTTGTATTACTCCCTGATTGAGTGGTTGAAGTATCGATGTAACATTTGGTGAAAAGAAAAACACATTGACACTCTTCAGTTTGGAATTGATGTCATGCGGATGTGCAGGGCAGTTGTCAATGAAAAGTGCAAATTTTCCTTTTCCAACCGTTACTTGCGTTAAAGCCACAGTATCCTAATGATACTGCAACATAGAAATGAGTGATAAAAGAAAATGGTGGGAGGATGGGAGTGTACTGTAGGCCTGAACAGTAGGCCTATCTATAAATGCTGAGTTCTTAGATAAATCTGAGTCACTGCATTCTTAACTGAACCGAACAATAACATGCAGTCAATTGCCGACATGTGTTTCGCCTACCATTTTTGGTTTTGTTGACCTTCCTGCTGAAAACAAACAATTTCCTGGAAATGAAATTATGAGCTGCCTATACAACTCTACATTTTTTCTGTTGAAGTGAAGAAAAAACTTCGTTATTGAGAGGTCCGAAATTTGTTACATGGAGGTAAATAAGCAGTATAACTTCTAAAATGTCGTGGGACAAGATAAAAATTCGTTATATAGAGGATTTTGTTATCTGGAGGTTCTTTATATAGAGGTTCGACTGTATATATAGGAATTTCTGGATTGTTAGGAGACTGGACAGACTTACCTAGTGGCAATAGTCCAAAACTGCAACCTCTTGGAATGCCGTAGTTTTGGAATATTGCCACTAGGTAAGTCTGTCAGTCTCCTATCTAGTCCAAAAATTCCTAAATAAGCTTTAAGCTCTAGTAGAACTATTTTTTTAAAAATTTTAGCAATACTGTTTTTTTGTGCTCACTCATCACTTACACTTTAATGTACTTAAAAAGAATCTTACTTGGTATATTTGCGTTGACTTTTGAGAGCTTATTAATTACAATTCTCTTATTTTTGAGCTATATTAAGATTCCTGTTAGAGTGCATTAAAGTGTAAGCGATATATATATATATATATATATATATATATATATATATATATATATATATATATATATATTTATTTAGAGTCAGTTGTTGTATTTATAGTTTCTGTCATTTACTTATGTTTACAAAAACTCAATACACATGCATAGGTTTGTATTGGATACATACATAACTTTTGGATTATACAAAGATTTTTTGAGTGTCTCCATTATCATCACTGTTAGTTACTGTGTAGAGTCCATTTAAAATAGATTTTGGCCCTTCCAGTTGAATTTTGTATTAAGATAATACAAATTGTGTCAAAGCAATCTTGTTCAACAAAAAATCTGAAACCCATATAATGTTTTGAGTAACCAGTTTTTTTAAAGTGTTAAAATTTCTGCTAGCGTCATTCAATCTGTAATAAATAAATAACCCACTGTCCAAGAGAATAATTTTATTAATAAAACCAATGGTTTGTAAAATTTTAGACCTCAGATATTAAAGCATTCTTTGTACAATTTCTTCACCGAAAACATGCACATGTAAATATTGTCTGGTTGCATATCTTAATACTAAGATAAGTAGAGTTACTTTCTAAAACCTTTAAGACCTATAATAATGTAAATTTTAATGAAATCTAGTTTAATTTTTGCTATACATTTTTTTCTTGAGTATAAAAACTCTGTGTGGCACTAGCTTTGAATGAACACTATAAAGTAACTGATATTATAGATACTCATGAACATTAGGAGAGTATTGGATCTTACTCTACACATTAATGCCTGCCATATTCTTTTAAATATTTATTTCAGCATTAGAGAAAAGCATATCCTTCTTATATTCTAGAGTCTGCATGAGAAAATAAAACAACACTAAGGAATATTACAGAAACATCAATAAAATTCATACTTCATTATATAACAAATAGATTTTTTGTTAAAAGATAACTAAGAAATTTATATTCTTCACAAATATATATTAATTACTAAATATTCTTTGAAGGATTGAAATGAAAATGATTTTTGTTAATTATGTTTATTTAATACTAACTTAGAATTATTTTCATTTAATTTTATGTTTTTTTGACATGATATAAATTTTACAGGTATTTAAAAAGTGTATTTCCTGTAGTAGAAGAAACACTCCTATTAGATACATTATGCAATTCAGATAATAATGTACATCAAGCAACAGAGACCCTAGTTAATATGGGATTTGATAAACGAGCAACTCCACCACCACGAGTATCATTACAAAAAAGAGAAACCAGTTTGACCCAAGCACCTGTTCAGCCCCATCCTCAAATGCCTCCTCGTATGAAAAGTGTTGAAGAAAAAGAACAAAGTAAGTTGTATTCATTTGGATCTTCTGTGGTGTAATTTTTAATTATAAATAAATAAAACTTCTTAAATCACAAAAACATTTTATTTATGTCTTGATGTACATTTGGATTGCAAAGCAATCATCTTCAGAGGTTTTATTTATTTATAATTAAAGTAAAACGAGTTTAAGAAACTGTTTCGTATTATATTTTTCCTAGAATGTACAAGAGCTATTCAGAAGTTGGCAGATATTTTTAAATACAAAAATAACGATATGAAAAAAGTTGGTTATATTTACCTTAAAAGCAACACTTTGTAGACATTTGTTATGTTAAATATATTTAGCTATGTCTGGATGTTTGTTGTGAAAAACAAAACCTTCGTGCTACATTTTCCCCAATGTTCGGTTTTTAGAGTTAAAGGGGCTTTCTCAGTGTTTTTCATTTCTTCTCTGAGTTTATTGTTGTTTCACTTTCAAAAAATTAACAAGGATAATGCACTTGAATCCAAAAAAAAAAACAAAGGCAGTAATCCTTCTTGCTGACAGTGTTTGCAACACTCTCTTAGTTTCTTTGGAAAATTTGTGTGTTATTCCATCAACTGTTATTTTGTTTCACCCATGTTTTGTCCCCAGTTACAGTATGATCGCTTATGTTAAAACTTGCTATAATCTTAGAGGTAGGCCAGTGCTGCAGCCAGTTTCAGTTTTTTGTGATAATCTGTTGGAATATTAAAACAATTCTTAACAACCAATCTTTTCCGACACAATTTCGTGTGCAAAAATTCATGAAATTGGGAGATAATCCTCTGAAAGTTCTGTAATTGTGAAAAAATGATTTTGACGAAGTTTGTTGTCGATTTTCTCCATCAGTTCATTGGTCACAGAGTGTCCCTCACAAATGGCATGTTTTTTCAACACATTTTACAACAGAGAGAAAAATAGCAGAGAAACAAACAAAACACTAACATACCTCAATGGAAACTGGGTGTAGAAACTAAATTTAGGCTGACATCAAGATGGCAGCTGAAGGCTGTCACCATGGTATCTAAAGACAGGGCGTCACTTTCTAGTTAGCCCTTGTTTATATATCTGTAGTTGATCAAAATATACAGTCTTAGTAGCCAGTAAATTATAAAATTAATGAAAAATATTGTAAAAAAAGTTTATCTGTATGGCAAATAAGTTGTATGGTTACATCCCTAAATATGAGGTGTGACAATTAAGTAATGAGACTGACTCCATAAAAACCGTATATTTAAAAACTATTTTACAACTCTGCCACCCTCTTCAAAGCAGTCCCCTTGAGCAGCTATACAACGATTCCAGAGCGTTTTTCACGCTTCATAACATTTCTGGAATGCTTCAACTGGGATGTCCACGAGTACCTTCGTCCCGACCACTTGGATGTCCGCAATCAACTCGAAATGGTTCCTTTGACCATCGATTTAGCTCTAGGAAACAAAAAAGTCACAGGGTGACATATCGGGCGAATAAGGCAGGTGTTGCAACACGGCAATCCCTTTAGAGGCCAAATATTGCGACACGCTGAGGGCGGTGTGGCACGGCGCAATGTCGTGATGAAGGATCCACTTATTTGCGATTTCTGGACGCATCCTGTTGACTCGTTTCCGCAATATTTCGAGTACTTGGAGATAGTAGACATCATTACGGTTTGTCTTAGTGGAACAAATTCTTTGTGAACGATTCCACGGCTATCAAAAAAAGTAATGATAATCACTTTCACCTTCCCCTTCCTTAAACTCTTTATGCCATCAAAAACACCTGGACACGACTGAGAGCACTATCACCATGCTCTTTTATGATTTAAGTGTACGTTTTCGAAGCTATTTTGCCCAATCTGGCGCAAAATTTTATAGCCACACGTTGTTCTAGATTTTGCTTCTCCATTTTCGTGACAAGCACCACCAACACACATCTTCTACACACGACACAGGAGGCAAACTAATCAAACTAGAGCGATGGGAAACATATCAATTGAGAGGGAAAAGATGTCGGGAAAGGGAAAACAATTTTGAGGTTGCAGGTTTACCACAAGCGCGGCAATAAAATCAGTCTCATTACTTATTTGTCACACCTCGTAGATGTACTTTCTATAATGGCTGTAAGAGGTATGTAGGTATTTTACCAGAGTGTAAGAAAAAAGGCTATAGCATTATCCTTTAAGGAGTCTTTGAAGGAGGATTAAGAAACTCGCATAACTTTCCTCTAGGAGTAGGGAGAAAATTATGTTATGTACAGGCTATGTACCTTATAAATTTACATTATCAGGATTAAAGAAAGATGTGTACTGACCTACTTAGATGATAAGATAGTTTAAAATACCCAGAAAGCCTTATATGCTGTATAATTTATATTATGTGGATTGCTAGGGTACTGAGGGATGCTAAACCTTTTTCAGTAAATGTAAATAGTTTTAACCCATTCTGTGGGATTGTAACTTTACTTTGTATTCAGAGGGAGAGAAGTAAATTTAAAGGCTTGGAGATCTTTAACTGTAGTTTGGGTTAGAAAGCCATTCACAATAAGGAGAATTATGCTACAAGTTGTTCATCCCACATCCATAACATGTTTACAAATACTTGTTTATTCATAGAAGCTGTAGAATTCAACTGCAGTATAATCTACTGGTAGGGATTTTATATTTTAAATTCCTTGCTCTGGTATTTTCTGGTTACTTGGTAGTTAGATTCTTTAGTTTCAACTAGATTATAAGTGTAGATCAGCTAAATCGTGCAACAAAATAGGCTAATTTCTGCTGTGTAAGGTCTTATGGTTTTTGCAAACTTTAAATGAAGTACAAAAGGTTTCAGCCTGTAAACAGAAACTTTTTCTGCCATGAACATTTGTTTAACCAATGAATATTCTGAACACCTATCATTGAAGTGACTTTCAACATTAAGTCTATATGGAGTTTTCATTCATAGATTTATTTGATTTCTAAGTTTGGCATGTCATT
Organism: Prosapia bicincta; assembly: GCA_036971475.1. NCBI lineage: Eukaryota > Metazoa > Arthropoda > Insecta > Hemiptera > Cercopidae > Prosapia > Prosapia bicincta. The sequence goes on from JBAIZL010000002.1 coordinate 161,839,148, forward strand.
ATTTGCAAAGTTTACCTGATTACCATGTACAACAAAATCCATCACCTTAATATTTCTCCTTTTCTTATCTGGAAATGATGTGAATTATTTTCTTAAAAAACTCTCAAGTCTGTACTTATCGTTTAAAACTTGCTTTCCTTTGATTAAGAGACTTTCTTTTTTAAAAATTTCCGTGTATAATTTCTTTCTTCAAAAATGAATTAGTATTCAGTTAGTAATTTATTACACTAAAAGTAGTATGTTGTTTTAACAATGTACTATGTATGTAGTTTCAGTATACATTATTACATATAGAAATTGATTGAATCTTTGTGATAATTATCTGTTTTTAAAACTGCTGTTCATATTGTAAGATTGTTCTGTATTGTATTTATAATTACTTTTTGAGTAACCATTTCTATAACCATAATTACTGCCCACCTCTATAACCATTGAATTGATACCAATAATAAGAAAGTACTCTTAGAAGAAAATAAAAATGTCTGAAATGCATTCAGTATACAAAGAAAAACATATTTGTTGATATTTAATAAGTAGTACAAGCTGTGTTATTTGAGTGTAGTGTTATCTTATCAAAACTGTACCAAAAACAAAAACAACATGGTAAAACATTGTTATGACATATTGTGTGATTTTGTAAAGACTGTGTAAAATAGTCACAGGGAAAAGAACTAGAGTAAGCAATTAGTAAAGAGTTTTGTAAACAAAAAATAAAATTCTATTATTTTTAAAGTTAACTGTACAGTTTACAGTCCACCTATCTGCTATGATTTAGTTAGAAAAGTCTTGCAACTCTTTGCATTGACTGATTAATTTGAAAATGTTATATACATTATAAATCTCTTTAAGAATGTTTAGCATCATAGAAATGAAAGGACGTAATCAATAATTTGCTATTGATCATCATGAAGAGTGAATTAAAGTGAGAGAAATGTCTGATAGCACATAAAAATATTTTTTCTCAATGTAAAAAAAAAACTTGCAAAGTTAATTTTGATTTATTTTCTTGTGCAAAAGAAAATAAATTATTTCATAGTTTTGAATGAGATTGATTTGCAAGATTTAAGCAATTCCAATATGGAGATAATCTGACACTAATGTTGTGGGTGCAAATATTATGGAAATGAGGAAAAACAATTGTCAATGGATTGTTTCAATCAAATGAAATAATTGGCACTATAGTGGACAAAATAATATCAATAACTAATTAATCTATCCTATATTCATTTTTATAACAAAAAAAGTCAATATTTTGGTGAGAATTTTTTAAAGATCTATTTTAACTTTGGAAATTTATTTCAAGGGATGTATTTTCCATCATGTAATCAACTGATTATATTTGTTATATAATGGATAACTAATTTATGGAGAATGACATATAGAGGTCATTCAATGCCATGGTGCATTGTTTAAGCTGATGTTCTGTTTAATGACTTTGGTATAGTGCTAACCATAGGTTAGGGCCATCAATTGGTGATCTAATACTAAAATTAAAGAAATTATCCTAAGTGATAAGCTAGTTAAATATTTACTCAAACGTTTGTTTATTTAGTGCAACATTTTGGTAACTAATTTGCTGTCCTGGAAACAATCAAGCCTGGAAACAGTATTACAATGCTTGTAAATACGCTTATAAAATACATTCACAACTATAATATAAAACCTTTAAACAAAAATTCAATGGAAATTTAGTTGAAAACTTAATAAAATAAACCACCTAATTGATGAGAGTCATAAGTTCATCTAAAATTTAATTAAAAACAGTAACAACAGTGAGATATTACAGTGATATCGTTTTCAGGCTTGATAACAGCAACACATTAGTCAGTGGCGGACTTTGCCATGGTGCCGTTCCTAGGCTCAATTCGGCCTGCCGCCCCTTTGCGCCCCGTTCGCGAATTTATTGGAAACGTCCCAACGTAATATATTGCTTTTAATTTTTCGTTATGTTTGATAAAATTAAAAAACAATAAAATAAAGGGAAGTTTTCTATGCTCAGGGGGGACCCCTGCTGTATCCGCCACTGATTTAACTGAGGTTCACATTATGACATTCACCAAATTTAACTAGGTACTATTACTACTGTCACTAAAACTCATCGGTACAAAAAAAAAAAAACGGCTGCCGCCTGCCGCCCCCTCGAGGCTGCTCCCATAGGCACATGCCTAGTGTGCCTAATGGGATGTCCGCCACTGATATTAGTTGCTAAAAGTTGCACTAAATAAATAAACTTTTGACTCAATATTTAACTAGCTTCTCATTTATCCAAGTGCTCATATAAACATGGATTTTAAAGAAATTAACTTTTATATTTATATCTGTGCTTATTACGTATAATTTTTGAGTGGTTTATAATTATGGTGTTAATAAAGGAAGTCTTTGTTAGCTTATTGAGTTTATTTTTTTAAAGTGAAAATACGTCTTAAAGAAATGCATCCAGATATAGAGGAAAAAGTGGTGTCTATAGCATTGGATAGTGTTGATTATAATGAGGATAAAGCAGATCAGATATTGAATATGATGAAAGATGAAAAACCAAAAATATCAGTAGTTCCAAGGAATGTAACAGGAAGGTAAGTGAAAATTTTAACATTATGAAGTGATGTTTAATTATTTATGATTTTAATTTTGAGTAATTTAATTTGTACAATTTTCTTTTTTAAGTCTAAATGTATTCTTCCAGTAGTCAGTAGTAATATAAAGTGTGTTTTGGAGTATATTTTATATTTTACCTTATAAGTTAATAAGAAATACATATATGTTCCATATTTAGGGCACACAAAATGTTTATTTAAATTTAAAATACTGCCCAAGTCAAAGCATGTAATTATCCAACCCCCACAGATAAATATTTTGCCTATAAAGGCATGTCGAATCAGATTAAATCTCATCAACGCCCAGTGCAGATGCATGCCCATGTCTTTCTCTTTAACTTGTCTATTGAATGTCAATTGTTTTTGTTTGTTATAAATATTTCTTGTATCTCCGTATCCGTATTTACTAACAATTATTTAATGGGTTAAATTATGTACTCCTTACTATGTAAGGTTTTCAAGCTATATTCAACCTCTAACAATCACTTATACAGATGCGAATGTTGTTGCCAAGCGAAAATTCTACATCAACTAGCATTTTAGCAAGGCAACCATCTAAACTACCCAAGAAACCCTCTCCTCTACAATAGCTAGGCTATGTACTGGAGATTTCAAGAGCATGAAGATATCATCAATTAATATAAAATCTTATTCCATTTGCAGGTACTGTCTCCAAATCACAACTATCCCCAGATAATGTTTTTAACCGCCAAACCATTGTCCCTTCCCTCCTTCAACTTGGAGCACCGCCAATTTAAATACTTCATAGCCATCAGGCTCCAGAACTGGCAGATCTTGTCATCAGGAGTTTTGGAGGAATCTAAACATTTTGCACTTTGCACATCAGTAGATACAACAATAACAAGAAGCTGTATTCTCAAGTGAATGAAGTGACTTGTTATCTAAAGTGAAGTTTTATGCATGTTCAAGTGCAAGGTTGACATTACATAATGTACACTATTCACATTATGTAACAACGTAATCAAGTTAGTCAATTGTATTAATTTTGCTCTATATTCGATAGAAAGTAAGTTGCAACCAACAAAGTCTAAAAGTGAAATAGTTGCTCCTTTGTTATCTGTTCATCTAACTAAACTCGAACTCACGCATTTCAATTGTGAACCTTTTGAATGGACTCCTTTCATTAATCTGTTTAACTGTAGCATTCATTTAAATGTAATGTGTCTTTGCCTGTGGTTTCTAAATATCAATATTTATTTAGCTTTATCTTAGGAGAACCACTGCCTTTTTCTGATGCCAACAATAAAGTGGCCTATAATTTATTAGATAAAAAATATAATTAATTGAAGCGATGTGTTTTATACCTTAATCAAATCTTAAAATTACCCTCTGCAATCTACATGCCTAACTAAATGAAAAACTTTTTTAATTTGTACTCTGAAAATATTTAAACCTAAAGGTTTTGATACAGAAATCACTATTAAAAATCCTGTGTTGTCTACCATCGTTTTAAGGAAAATGGGTAGTGAACATAAGAAAAGGGTTGAACATTTCTATTCATCAAATGCCAGTGACAACAGAGCTGATGCCTTACATTGCTACATAAGGAATGTAATGAAATTTAGCATCTGTTAAATTCAAGCATATTTTTATTTCAGACTATTTTATCTGTTTGAAAAAAATTCAAATTATTTAGTGGTAGACAATGCACTGTCATATTCTGATGAAGATCAACTGTGGTCCGACGATACCTATGCCTTATTTCTACCTGCAAATGGTACGAGCCTAATCCAGCCGATGGGTCAGGGTGTTATGGAATGTATGTAAAAATACAGTCGTTACCTTTTACAATCTCTCTTGGAAGCAACTGAAAGGAAGGAAACCATTCTAGGCTTTCTAAAAACAATACAGTTAAGGAAGTTGTTTACTGGATAGCCGATTCATGGAACGAAATAAAAGAGAAAATATTAAGTAAGTCATGGAATAAAGTCCTGAACCATAATAAAACTATTGTCTGTGTCATTGATCCACAAGAAGAAACATTTGACATTTCTTATCAAGAAATTTTCAGGTTATGAAAATTTTTGATACGGACATAAGTCAATGAATGAGTAAGGACGAACTTAAGTAAGTAACAATAACAGATGTTATGACTATTGAAATGGTATAAGAAACTACTGAAGGCAGTGATGATGAGAATAAAGATGAACGTTTGACTGAGACAGTACAAGAAGGGTAAATAAGTCACAGTGAAGAAATGACCACCTTGGAAACTGCATTGAACTATATTGAATAACAGAGAGACACCACACCAACAGATGCGATCCTGTAACTATCCTAAGGAGCATCTAAGTCTTAATTTCTATTGAACTCAGTTAGTTTCAGTAATCTGTAAATTAGTTTTTTACTTGGAGACCTCACTCTCAGAGGTCTAAATTATCTTCTGACCGGATCTGTAATGATAAAAGATCAATGTCCTCATCAACACATTGGTTCATTACCGTCCTTGAGTCATTTAGTTAGTTATGACCCTGAAAAAAGAGTTCTTCTCCAAATAATTGTCCCTGCCTATGTGATGTCATACTTTTTCTCTACTCCCAGTAATAAGGAATTGATTTATCTCTTCCTTTGTCTTATTTCGATTCCCCCTACTCTTTCCCCTTCCTACAAGTATTTGTAATGGTAGAGACTGCTTTATGACCCGATAGTGTAGATGAACTCTGTACATTTTATTTCATAATCCTTCTCTACATTCCTGACCAGGGGGTTTTAAATTCCTAGCTTAATAATAGTGTTCCTTATTCATAACAATAAGCAATTATAGGAGTATTAATTAAGCAAGTTAAAACAAAAAAATGTATTAAGTGGTGATTCACTTGATAACTATAGTAAAACAGGAGTTAGTACAAGTTTCTTCCTGTCGCTTACCAACATTTTTCTCTGCACTGTGCAGTATATTGGCAATTGATCTTCATTTTCTGATTAGTAGTTCATGCCTCTTTGTGAAGCAAAGTGATTTCCTTTCAAATTCTAAACTGTTGTACTATTTGTCCTCTTTAATTTGAATATCAAATGATTATTTCTTAGTTGAAAGATAATCAGCCATTGTGACTATAAACTCCTTCAAATGATTGTGAATATAGGTAACATTACGGTACAAATATAAAAGCAAATGGTTTTATAGTTAGGAATCAGAGTTTTACGTATGCAGGATTATATATCTGAAGTAGACCAAATCTCTATTGGGGTCATAAAGAGAGTTTTCACTCACTTGCATTGTGTTAACAAATAAAGGGTAGATGAAATTATGTATGACTAAAAACAGAATATAATGACTCCCTTATGAAAATAACAATTCTTTGATGGAATAGGGAAAAATTATAGGACATATGGGCAGGTTTGCTAATATAAAGTTGATGCTTGTCTTGTATATATGACACCAAATATGTATGAGCTTGTCTCTCTACTTTTTGGAGCCTATGTTTATACTGTGAAAGGCGTTCATACTTTTATCGCTGTATTAAAATGTTTTCTTCTTTCAGGATGTTATATAAAGTTAAAGTATACTATGATTAGTGACTTCATGGCTTTGTCTAGGAGTAAATGAGCGCAAACACTCTACATGGTCCATCTTACTCGCTTATTACATTGTTTTAACTAAATATACATCTGATATTAACTAAGCTGTTATGTAAAATGAAATAAAAGCACTGTTTATAAGATTGAGAACAAGTAGTGAATAATCAACTGATAAAATGAACTGCCAGTTTTGTTATGAAGCTTAAAAACAGCAGTGACTCTTTCTAAGAATTATAATGTATGTATAATAAAATATAACAAGAACCAGTAACACAGACTAAAGTACAAATTAACTTTAGCTCTAGAATTGGCAATTGTTATATATGATATGTATTTTTATGTTAAGTTGGTACAATATTATAATTAAAAAAAAAAAAAAATAGTAGTCAATCTTTAGGTCCAGTAGTTATTAAACTAATGGTAATTATAAAGTTTCTAGATGTAGCTTAAAAAAGATATTTAATATTGTTGGGTTAAATGGCATAAAACGTGTTCAAGAACACATACATAATTTAAAATGCAGTGTAACCCCCTCCCAAACACATAATTATTCATACATCTTTGAAAAACTTTGTATTAAGAGAAGGTATTTTTTCTCATAATTTCTGTATTTAATCTATAAGTTCTACCTCAAAAGTATCTAATCTTGACATGTAGCATGAAGATGAATCTTTCAACAGAAACAGCGATGTGGTCCTCTTTATGGTAATATTTTCTCCACAAGCCTTTACCTTTATCCAGTGGTGTCTCTTTCTCCTATGGAAATTTTCCTTAAACTTGGTTTTAAGAATGAATACTAGTTACTTCGTTGCTTTTCCCTTTTAAAGTAATTTTCAGTTTTCTGAACAGCAAGAAATGTACAGCCATGTCAGGACGTAAACTATGTTTTTGAAGTTGTTTTGTTGTGTTTTAGTACAGTGTTGGATAAAATTCGATGAATCAGCTGTTATATTGTTGTAGTGCATGATCCAATCAAGGCTTGCCTACAGTTCAGGTCGTTTCCTTTGCTCTGTATCTAGTCAGGACTGTATGAAAGTTGTCAAAGTTTTTTCATCTGTTTTAGTAAATGGATGCTAGATAAGATTCGATAAATGAGCTGGTGCATTGTTGGCCAGGATCCAATCAAGACACGCTTATAGCTCATGCCAATTTCTTAGCATTTCATCTCATATGGCATCAAAGTGATACTACTAACTGTTTGACCATAGTAATATTATTCACCGTTTTACTATTTGGAGCACATTTTTGATAAATAACCATCCGGGTAAAAGAAATGTAAGCATTAGTTTGACTCTGCAACTATTTTGCTTTGCTTCCTTTGCCTATTTCACTTCGAGAGTCTTCGTGAAAATTGTGCTTTTGTTTCAGGGTTATATCCATAAGCCCATGACACACCAGTGATACTTTTCTGATTGTTTCCTGTCATTTTTTAATAAATCCAGATTATCCTGTACAATTTTGAGGCGACAATTCTATTAATCTTCTGTTTGCAATCTAAGAACAAATTTCTGGCATCCATTTTGGCTCATTGCTAACATGGCTTATTTTCAAATCTTTTTATAAAATGTCACTGACTATAGATTTAGAGTTGGAAGATTTTCCTGATTGCTACAATGACATGTTTAACATTTTCAGAATTTCAAGTCGTTGATGGTCTTCCAGATCGCTTAACACTAGCCACTGAAGCAGCCATTTTTAAATTGGTTCTATCTGGATGTCCCTCATACACTCAACTTCAAAACTTTGCGTTTTTTTCGTCTTCTGTTCAGTCATAGTTAAATGCGATGCAACTACATCTACAGTAATTTATAAAACTGAGTACAGTCACTCACTGAGAGCTGAGAATGCAAACAGTAAAAAGGGAAGAGTTCCCCACCCACCCACCATTATAATTATTCTAAGTTGATCGGTTGTAACACAATTGGAAATTGAGTGGAGCTTGGATGCTTTTGAGACAGATATCGTAAAATAATTCATTTCACAGCAACTGATTTGTCTAAAAGAATGTATTAATTATGCTACTTCATAAACTATTATTTTAATTTTTTTAGCTCCATTCATCAAGATATAATAAAGTGCAACAATTCTGAAAATACATTGTGCTCGTCTCCGTTGAGCCCTGGATCTCCACTTTCTTCTTTACCAGCTGGCACCTTGAACCACCGAAGGCAGAAGGGAAAAAAAGATCTTCCTAAGTAAGCTGTTTTATAAGATATTTATATTAAATAAATTTATCATCTTTTCTTAGGGGTGTAAGAGAGAAAGGTGGATTATTTTTACCATTAAAATAGACAGGAACATTCCTTACTCCTGAGAAAGTTGAAAGGGTTATCCACCTTTCATGGTTAGGTGTTCCCTAAAGTGTTCTTATTTTTTACTGAGATTGTGAGATCTTCTACATTCAAGAATTTGTTCTTTTACACCTTGATAAAATATTAAAACATTTCAGTACATCCTTCATAGATTACAGTATATTTAAGATTCACATAATTTTAGCTTTCTTTGGAAATAATTAATGTGAGTAGAAATAATTTCTTAAGAATCTGTAAAAGCTGTATTTAAGTTCTGTACTTCTTCATAATTCAAGCTTTTAGCTTTTATTCATGTGAATTAATAAATACAAATGTACTGGAATAATAATCTTGGGCATTTGTCACATTAAGTAGAGATTATTTATATTTTCTTTGATATCTCTCTTATTTTGCCTTGATTAATCATTTTGTTGTAGCACTGTTTGCACCACCTCAGACATTTTTATTTTTGCAGATTTAAATAATGCTGATAGTATTGTAATTATATAGTGTCTATTTTTCATAAAAATCATAACAATATATATAATGTTATATAATTAAATTTAATATACAGTTCATTAGCTTAGCAGAACTTCAGCTGGTATTGTTATTAATTCACACCCTTGTTTGTCTTTTTTTGTCATATGACCACAAAGTAAACATAGTTTTTATTTTGAATGCTGGAAGCACTAAAGAGCAACATCTCTGCTCAGTTGGTTGTTCACCAGCAAATTCTCTCCGGCCAAGATTGTTTTCAATAATAGTAACTCAAGCAAGCAACATTTACTCTCAGCCAATAATTTTATTTTATCATCTCTCTGGCCAAAATCTTGATGTAATTTTAGATTCAACGCTTGTGGCTCTAGCAACAAATCCTTTTATCCAACAACTGTTATATTTGCAGTTTTATAAACAAAACTATCTGGTCAAAGTATCATTGTAGATTTTGTTTTGAACCGTGATTGTGCTGAGAAGGTATTCTGCACAGTTTTCTTACTCAAGAGAGTCGGCAAATATATTTTGGATAGACTTTCATTAAGAATAGAGCAAAAATTTTGTTTTGAGCAATAAATTAATTATATCTGTATTTTACTTCAATTAGATTAAATATCTGTATTATGGCATATTGTTGGTTAGTCAGACTTATTAGGGGATCTGTTCCTAAAGTGGCTTAGTGAGTGAGATGAAAAAAATATTTTTTGTTTTCTCTTTCCTAGTTATTTTATTCTATTCTAATTTCTCTCTTTTTCATAGATATACACAAACGTATTTACAAGTGTGCAATATCTATAAGTTTATACAAACTTATGCACAAACAATATGCACTTATGAGGGATTTATATACTTCTATACTCATCAGTGACTCACTTCAGTTTCTTTCACTAATTGTGTGTGTGTATGTGTCTGCAGCAAAGTGTTCCATCTAATGTGTTTCCTAATTACCAAGACAGGAAATATATTAAATTTAAACTACTTAACTAAGTGAATTCGTAATTGCTTACTTGCTGACGCGTTTCAAAACAATCGTTCCTTTTACTGAGTAGAGGGTTAGCTTCGTAAAAGGAACGATCGTTTTGAAACGCGTCAGCAAGTAAGCAATTACGTATTCACTTAGTTAAGTAGTTTAAATTTAGTTTAAACAGTGAATTCAAGATGATTACATCAAGAAACATGAAATATGTTTGTAGAATTTATAGCTCATTTAAACGCTTTGAGTTAATGGTCCATAATCACTGATTAATATTTCAAATTCTTGTTTAATTTATAATGAAACGTTTTTTTATAAACTATTTTTGTGTGTTGTAGTTTTTGCAATAAAAAATGTAAAATAAACTAGAATCTAAATAATTTTAATGAACTTATAATGAATAACTTTTTTAAAATCATTTTTAAAACAAGTAATATAACATTTTTTTTCAAAGTCAATTCCTACTTTAATCAACAAAGAAAAATTTTATTTGAGTTTTTTAAAATTTTATAATTACAATTAATATAAATATCTACATACATATGTCAGAGTAACAAAATTAAGTGACATAATAGAAAGCGAATTTCCTTGCAATTGTCCATTTTCCTTTCTATGTATGGTGTTGGTCAATTAATTTTATTTGTTACTATTTATACGCTTTCTTTTTTTCGTTGCTTGCATTGTGTTGTAGTTTCTTTTTGCTTTGCTTTCACAAATAACCTTCTTCTTTTATTAACACCTTATGTACATTTCGATTGCATAGCAATCATCCATCATAAAAGAAAAAAATGATTTGTGGTTGAGAGGTTTTATTTATTTATGTTAATATAATTTGTTTGATTATTTTAATCCTTTCATTCATTTTTAATCCTAGAGCATTATTTACTATATTGTATGGGGAACAATTTAAGGTTATACAACAGAGGTTTTTCATATAGGTCTTTGAGAAGTTCATTTCTAGCTATAGAAATTTTGCTCAGTGCCAAAAACTGCAAGACTTCGAACATGAAGATACTGAGTTTTGCTGTAAGCTTTGCTGTAAAAATGTATACCATTAAAGTATTTTTAAAAAAATATATTTGTGACAAAAGTGATTTTGCTCATGTTATTCTCAAAGGTCTAGCACAAAACTGAATTATTATTATTTCTGACTTATATATTCTATAGTATAATTTATTGAAAGTGTTTTTGTGTTTCCAAAATAATATTAAAAATGAAATGTGTAATTATTTAGTTGAATTGAGTAATTAATTATGTGGATTAGTATACATAATAGGATTGTATGGTTTATTTTTTGTTTCTTTGTATTTTCTATGTTAAATAAAAAAAACACACCTGATATCCATTGGTGAATTCTATACATGTCGGAAACAGTTAAGAGTGTTAATGTAGATATGTTAAGGAATGGAGCAAGTTGAATTTCGCTGAAAAATTGAAAACATTTTGTTGGAAGGTGTGGGCAAAGTTCAAAAACTACTTAAACTATTATAGAAGAAAAAATGGCATTAGATAGGCTATTATATAAAATAAACTGTCTTTATACAAGAAGTTATCAAATTATAAACTTCATTATTTTAAAAACTCATCCTGAAATAATGTGGTAAGTTGTAACAAGTATAAGAATAAAAATCAAGAGAATTAGAGTTTTGATAGATAAAATAATCTATCAACAATTATGACGGGAAATATAGAATGTTGTTTAGCTTACTTTTTTCTGTAAGGCTTTGGACATGAGTATTATAATGCTTTGTTGCAAATTATGAAGTTTCTAGTATAGTTTTAAGGCGATATTTTTGTGGATTTTTAAGCCAGTACGACTCTTTATTACTTACAAAGTACAGGAAAGAATTATGAATATAAGCAGGGTTAGGGTAGGAACATATAATCTCTGTTAGGGAGAGGAGTATTACCTCTAAGGGCCCTCGTCTACCGGCACAACGCAACTACAATCTGACTAAAAAATGTCACATGGGGTTAAATGGGAGTCGTTTTATAGTCGGACAAGTGTTATTGCATTGAAGCTTGTCCACTGGCACGACTGCAATGCGAGGTGTGATCAACTCGCAAATAACTAACTCCATAACTACTGTCATGTCAGTTCCATGCCGACTCTCTTGCTGCCCACTTTAAACTTTTAACATAAATATTTATCACTGGATAGGTTATTAGCTATGGCAGTAGCTACCACCAAATATTTTGTTGTAAAAAGCATCAGTGTCTATACAATTACAGTTTACCAAATTACAGTTTACCAAAACTACAGTTTTTGGGCCAGCTCGTTAAACAGTTCCCTAGATATCCCTTATAAAAACTTTTGAACTTTGCTTCCTCTCTTGCAAGTTCTTGTGCTACAAAAAATTCTGATTTTAATTGTCTTGTTTTAATGAAAAGATGAACCCAAAATCTACGTTTCTTTTTTGAAGCCTCTGCAGATATCAGTGTGCAACTACCTCACTACTAGGATGCAACTGTGCGCTCTCTGTTCTGATGCAGACTGTCGAAAACAGCACTGTCTTGTAAGGTTGGGACATCGGAGATGGATTGGCGATATTTTTCATTAATATTGTCATATCCGATATATCGGAATTATCGATATTTGGAGGGGATATATTTGCACTTGAAGTATAAACTAAAAATTATTTTTGGCTATATCTTGACTACGTTAAAACGATTTATAAATCCCAGTACACTGAGCGGTTTAATTTTGGAATTTCATACCGAAACATCATCTGTTTTTAACGATAACATCGAGATATTGATAATATCAAATGTCGATGTTCCAACTCTACTGTCTTGATTGTATGTTGCAAGTATGTTGTACCATTGGACTAAATGCAGGCAACTTTATCCCATTTTACTATCCTTAACGAGTCGGGTTGACGTCGCATTGTAGTTGTGTTGTGCCAGTGGACAAAGGGCATAAATGCATGCAGTCGACATATCTACCATTTAGATGGAATTGGTATAACTTATTTCAGAACTAAAATACTCATTATTAAATCGTCAAAATCGCAAGTGATAATAAAATTACAAATTTAAAAAAAAAATGATGTGAAAATGATTCAGAAATTATAAGCAGTGTTAACATTTTTTTTTGAGTGGGCTATATTAAAAATGATAGTAAGTTTGTAAATAATGTAATACAAAAAAATAAAAGACTTTCTCGTAGGACCATAAAAATGTATTTCTCCAAAGACATATATATATATATATATATATATATATATATATATATATATATATATATATATATATAGATTTTTTGGACTAGGAGACTGACAGACTTACCTTGGTAAGAGTCCACTCTGTAGTCTTGAAATAGTAACACATAATTATGTGTTACTATTTCAAGACTACAGAGTGGACTCTTACCAAGGTAAGTCTGTCAGTCTCCTAGTCCAAAAAATCTAAATAATCTTTACCAACCAAAACTAACCTAAATATATATATATATATATATATATACACACACACACACATATATATATATATATATATATATATGAAGTTAATAAATTACCAATTTTGAGTAATTTTATCCACCATTAAGTGCAATAATTTTACCTTGAGTGATGAGGCACCTTTCGGTCTTTGACCATTGTCGAATCACTCCAGTTTTGGAATATATATATATATATATATATTTATATATTTAGGTTAGTTTTGGTTGGTAAAGATTATTTAGATTTTTTGGACTAGGAGACTGACAGACTTACCTTGGTAAGAGTCCACTCTGTAGTCTTGAAATAGAAACACATAAAAGCACTTAAACAATGATATATTTCAACCACACAGTGGTCTTTGCCAATCGAAGAGAAAACACAAAAAGAAATATGAGAGAATGAGATAAAATAATTGTAATCACAGATTGTGTAGAGTAGAAATCAGATGTCACAGATGCACAGATTAAAGATATATATATTGTTTCCATGAACATATGAGTGATTATAGTTTATATAAGTCTGTCAGAGAAAAAGAGATAAGGCTATTTGGGGAAAAAAAGGGAAAAAAACGAATGGATTTATCTGATGTTGAGGTTAGGGGATTCTCTGGACTTGGTATACCACTGGTATGATAGTTCCCACCTTCTCAGTTCTCAGGGATTGCAATCAGGGGGGAGTGATTTAATTATTTTTGTGGTATAGCAGTCATCAAAAGTTGTGATGTTGTGACTCACATCCCTCCTCGACTCACACCTTCAACCCTTAGTAAAGAACCTTCCATCACATACCCAGGACACCAATCACTTCATAGATCGACTCTCACAAATATCTGTACCTCTACCCCCGGTAACTATTTTGGTCATCATAGATGTCACCTCTCTCTATACCAACATCCCTCATGCACATGGCCTATCTGCAATAGAGAATTTTCTAAACAAACGCCCAGGCAAACCTTCTCCCACTACACCTTTTCTTGTGAACCTGACCAGGTAAATCCTCGAGAAGAACAACTTTCAGTTTGAGGGAAGGAACTACCTTCAAATAAAGGGAACAGCAATGGGTACCAGAATGGCACCATCGTACGCAAATCTGTACATGGGATTGATGGAAGAAAGTTTTCTAAAGACACAAATACACCAGCCATTATGTTGGTATAGATATATAGATGACATCTTCCTAATTTGGACACAGGGTGCTTCAACACTTGAGACATTTTTAGACAGCCTGACACAATTCTCCACACTTCAATTTACCTGGGAGAAATCTACATCAGCCATCACCTTCTTGGATGTAGAGGTAACACTCCAGAATGGAAATATCAACACAGGAATTCACATCAAACCTACAAACCACCTACAATATCTCCATTTCGACAGCAACCACCCAATAAACATAAAACGATCCATTCCATACAGTCAAGCAATCAGGGGTAAGAGAATCTGTTCGAATGATAGGGAATTGGAAGATTTTAATAGAAAGATATCAACAGCCTTCCAGAGAACAGTATACCCAAAAAAACTCATTGAAAACCAAATTCATTCAGCACAATCCTCGGTTCACCATAAACCACAAACAGAACAAAATAAACTGTCTTTAATAACAGACTACCATCCTGGTCTACATAAACTCAACAAGATATTGAGAGATGGCTTCAAAATTCTTCAAGCTTCCGTCCACACCAAAAATCTTTTCACCGATCCACCGCAAATTTGGTACAAGCAACCTCCCAACTTGAAAAACATCCTAGTACATCCTAAACTACCAGACCCTGATGCAGAGAAACCACACAAACTTCCTCATTGCTCTTTCCCATGTAATAGACCTAGATGCAAGACGTGTCCAATACACCCCTCAGCAAATAATTTCAACAGCCAAACAACAAAAATGGTCTTCAAAATACAGGGTCATCATAATTGTACATCGAAAAATGTCATATACCAGCTACAATGTAAACTTTGCTCAGCACAGTACATAGGCCTGACCACGGATGGTCTGAATATCAGAATGAATGGCCACAGACATGATGTTAAAATTATGAATATGGATAGACCAACAGCTCAACATGCTGCGAGTCACAATATCACAACTTTTGATGACTGCTATACCACAAAAATAATTAAATCACTCCCCCCTGATTGCAATCCCTCAGAACTGAGAAGGTGGGAACTATCATACCAGTGGTATACCAAGTCCAGAGAATCCCCTAACCTCAACATCAGATAAATCCATTCTTTTTTTTTCCCCCCCAAATAGCCTTATCTCTTTTCCCCTGACAGACTTATATAAACTATAATCACTCATATGTTCATGGAAACAATATATATATCTTTAATCTGTGTATCTATGACATCTGATTTCTACTCTACACAATCTGTGATTACAATTATTTTATTTCATTCTCTCATATTTCTTTTTGTGTTTTCTCTTCGATTGACAAAGACCACTGTGTGGTTGAAATATATCATTGTTTAAGTGCTTTTATGTGTTTCTATTTCAAGACTACAGAGTGGACTCTTACCAAGGTAAGTCTGTCAGTCTCCTAGTCCAAAAAATCTATATATATATATATATATAATTAGGTTAGTTTTGGTTGGTAAAGATTATTTGGTATATATATTTTGTATATATATATATATATATATATATATATATATATATATATATATATATACACTATCATGTGAATATTTAAAAAAAATCCTTCATTATTTTTATTATTTCTGTCACAAGATTAAACACATTAGTAATTAATTAAATTTTATTTCCAGAGTAACTCAAGAGGTAAAAGAGTGTAAGACTAAAGAATTTAAATCTCTGATGTTGACACCACCTGTTGGACCAATAAAAGAGCGATATCAAGGTCCAAATGATAACCTTTTATTGTAAGGAACAGTTTAAGCAGATTTATTCTAAGATTAAGAGTACAGGTTAAGCAGTAATACATCATAAATTCAGGTGTATTTGATTACTTTAAACAATATTTTGTGTAGGTTAAAAGCAAGCAAATACTTTTTGTTTTCAAGTAATTATTATTAAATATTTCTTCCTTGTTTTTGAAATGTATGTAAACCTTTTGCCTTTATTTTTAATTTTGAATATAAGACTAATATTGGATGGTTCTGATATGTCTGTGAAGGTAATCAAAATAATATTTAATGTATGGATGATGTACGTTAGTATATTCAAAATAGGATAGGTTTTTAAATAGCAGTAAACAGAATTAAATTATTTTTGAAATTAATGTTTGATTTTTTCAAATTAATAAACTTTAATAATTGAAGATACAAAATATTTATTGGTAGCCTATGGTTTATTCAAAAGCTTATGATCATTATCCACATTGCGAACGGTCAATGTCGACAAATCAGAGTTCTATTGTTGTTAATGCACAAAGTAGTCCACTTATGTGTACTCACCTGAAGTTCTTAATTTTTTTAATAGTACATTTTTTTTCTATTAAAACTTGTCTTATTAGACCAACCATTAACTTTCCTTGCATTATTTTAACCTAAATACTGATATAACTAAAGTGCCCATTGACTCATTACTTCTTGTCTGAACATTGTCAATACATATTATATTAGAACTAGCACTGTACAACACAACTCTACACTAACTCAAATGGTTTGGTTCACTTCAATCTTCTAACCATGGACTGGTTATCGAGAATTTGAAGAGCCACTGTACTTGGATGAAGGTGAAGTCTCTTTTTATGTTTTTTGACTATCTTCTTTATTTCTTCTGGTATCGTCAGAATATTTAGATCTCGGTGAATATCTTTGTGTTTTACATACTAAGGGGCATTAAGCATATTTCTCAGTACTTTATTTTGGAAAATCTGGAGAATTTCTACATTAGATTTTTTCGCACATCCTCAAAGTTGACTGTCATACATCCAAACTGGTTTCAAAATCTGATTATAAATTTTTATTTTATTTCCTAATGAGAGGTTTGAATCTCTACCCAAGAGCCAATAGTGCTTACGATATTTGATATTTAATATTTAATTCCTCCTTCTTTTTCTTGATGTGGTGTTTCCATCTTAGTTTAGCATCTAGGTTCATACCTAGATATTTAGCTTTTTTTCATAAGGGATGATGATTAACATCCATAAGGGACGTTAAGATCCATTAACGGAGGATCTTCCAGTACCTTATTTGTGAAGTTGATGTGGACTGACTTCACTTCATTTAATTTGATTTTTCATTTATCAGGCCATTCTAGGAGTGTGTTTGTTGCTCTCTGGACTTTGTTCGTAGATGTATATATGTCTTTAATTGTAAAATTGAAGATGATTATTGTAGTTGATAGAGTGGATGCAACATGTATTGCTTTGAATCAGCTGGCATGACAAGTGTATCTGCATTTTCTTAGTCATATATGTCCAATACTCTTATGTATCATACATGTCTCTATTTTTCAATATTGGAGAGGGTCATGCTACATAAGCGAATAAATACATAGTGAATTATATGCCTATCAAAGTTTTTTTTTATCACAACATTTTGTATAATTTTTAAGTGTTGTTGAAAGAATGAAGTTAATAATAATACATTATGTAACGGTGCAATATGGAATTTTGTCTTATCTTTCTGTAAAAAGATTTTCTTTATTGATCACAATTAATAAACAAGTTACTGTAAAACTTACAATTACACTACTTATTACATGAAATTTCAAAAGTATAAAACATGTAAACACAAAATTTAGTGAATCTCAGAGCTCTGTTCTGAAATTCAGGTGCTTTTACCATAAAATATAGTCTGTATCCAGTCATTTCATTTGCTATGCAAAATTTTAAAAATCCGTCTATGATTGACTCTGCCGTAACAGTACTCAGTAAAGTGTTTAGTACCAACTCAGAAAATTTTCAGAGATTTTTGTGGACTGCTTCTTTAAATTGTCTTTGAATGATTTATTTATAACCACATCATTGCTTAGAGCTGAAATGTTATCTCCTCAGGAATGTATACAAGTTCTGTGTTAGTTTTAGGCAATCGCACTTCACTTCTTTTTTTGCTGTTTCGTTTTTTACATTTCTAGTCAAGTGTCAACAAAATCCATTAAAAGCTAACATAGATCTTTTATATTTAATGCTGCTACATTTACCCCTCAATTTTCTGTTTAGTATTGGAAATAATTTCCACGGCTATACACAGCTAAACAAAACAGCACTGTGTGGGACTGAAGAATTATAGCATCACATCAGATGATAATGTGCATTTGATTGTACTGTAGTAGGTTTCCTATTTGTTTTCCTAATTTTAATATTTTATTAAACTTGTTTCTAATGACCTTAGTACTTGTAATTTCATATCTAAACTAATACTCTGACAGTTTCAATGTTGGAATATTTTGATACTGACATTTAGTAAACTTTAACAAAATAGTCAGTTAGTATTCTCACAGATGCTGAAACAACAAAATAGACCAGGTTTATATATCAACTTGATTACAGATGATAGAGATATATAAACTCATACAGATAGGGTATGTAGCCCAAACGATTGTCATAATAAATTAATAGATATATCTTTTGTTTATACATGGCTTCAACAGAGAGGTAGCAAAATGCTGAGTGTCATATTCTGGTCAATATAAAGTAACTTTGTTTTCCAGTTTTTCCTTCTACTACAATGCATTGATGCAAATCAGTGGAGACCTTGAAGACAAATTGTGTAGCTCTATAACAAATCAGTGCACAAAAATGAAAGTTAATCAAGATATTTCTCTACTCAATATAGTTTTCAACCAGTCCAACACTAAAGTTTCATCCATTTTCTTGTGCTTTAACCAGTTGTGATTTTCTCCTTAGGCAACACTTTTCGATTATATTTGACATATGGTGGAAGCTTAGAACCATCGGCCAGTGCAACAACCATAACTTATTTTTTTCCACTAGCACAATGACATATTTTTCTCCTTTTTTTGTTTATTGCTACATTAATTTTATTGACATATCAAAATAAACAGACATTTAATCTCTGCTTTCTATCATGTTTAAGGAGTAGTTACAATGGCTTCAATTTTTTATATTAAAACAAATTTTTCTCATTGAAATCATTTGGATGCTTCTGCGAGACTTGTTCTCCAGCAACGCGTTAATTTCTTTTGTTTCAAATGTTCGTACACCCGCCTAGACTTACTTTAAAATGAGGTATATGAAGTTCGTTACCTAATTCATACAATTTTAAAGCATAATTTTATGAGGAACTAGCAATCCTATTTCAGGTTTTACAATTACGTACTTACCTACTCTTTTTTTCACAGGTTGTTTCTTAGGTCCAATAAAAGATTTCCTTGAATAATTAGAATTTTTAACTGTAGTTTCTGTATTTGCCATCTTTATATGTTAACATACATTGTATCTTTTTGCAGCATTGCAGTCGTTTCAGTTTTGTTTACTAAATTAAATTAAAAATCCATATTATAGCTAAGTCACATGCCATGATGTTCTTGGTTGGACCTTTGTTTTTCATCACTATCTAATAGATTATGGTCTGCCATAGTAATGGCTTACATTGCCATTAGGTTTTACACTTCCTATATAGAGTCAGATACTAATGAAATTAAACAAATCACCTTACCGTGCTACATGCGAGTAAGTTCTGAAGCCCTGTTGTATAAGTGTGTATGTAAATAAAATTTTTGTTCATGCATATAAGATGAGTTCAATTTTTAGTGATTTATTTCTAGAAAAAAGGTTATCTTATATACTGTCTAATATGGTATCCCTCTGAATTAATTATTCCCATTCTTTAAAATTTGTAGCATTTTGAGTTTTGCATTTTTTCTATATATATGCATTTGTCAAGAACAGACAAAGTTTTGTGTGCTTGCAGGCCATTCTGAAAACATAACTTATCTGATTATTCATGTAGTGTTTGGCTTTCATAAAAATGTAAAAAAGTGTGTATTTTTTAGAAGTTTGCTATTTTAATGACATATAATACCTTATAAAAAAGTTTAATTTTCTTACTAATGCTGATAGTAAATTATTTGACCAAAGTTAAAGTATTTACTATTGTTTTCTAGGTCTGATTATGTCACATGGACTGGGTCTAATCGAAGTCTTGCTAAAGGTCCAGATAAAAGTAATCTTGGAAGAAACTTGGTTGCTTGGGGACCTGATCCTAAGATAAGGAAAGGCCCAATCAGAGGACTTGCTAAGGGCAGCATTTATTCTAGACTTTCTAAACTTACTCTTGGTGAAACGAGGGGTAAATAGCAGAGTGATGAAATTTTTGTTTCCCTAGCAGGAAATACTTATAATGATGTCCTGTATACTAGTAGCATATAAAACATAAAAGGTAAAATCCATTTATCATTTTTTTAAAATGTATAATGTATTTAATTTTTTCCAATAAGTTTTGTTAAGAAATAGCTAAATTTTTATGCGTCATTTATTTTCCAAATACCTGAAAATAATAACTATGAGAAACAATTAATAGATAAATTTGGAAGTAAAAGTAAGGTAAAAAGAGAGTAAGAACAAAAAATGAAGAATGAAAACAATTTTCAGTAGTTTGAATTTTCTGAGAGATATATAATATTATAATTTTCTTCAAAGCAGTAAAATGCAAATATTGCAATAACCACACCTAATTTCCTTTAAAATATGTTGAAGGAGTATATAAATAATATAAATGCAAATAACAAATATGATAAGAGTGGAGTTTATGTAAATTAAAAAAAAAAAAAAAATTATATATATATATATATATATATATATATATATATATATATATATATATATATATATATGAAGTTAATATATTACTATGTGAGTAATTTTATCCACCATTAAGTGCAATAATTTTACCTTGAGTGATGAGGCACCTTTCGGTCGTTGACCATTGTCGAATCACTGATTTTTCTCTACTGTGGATGCTCGGTCCGTGAAGCCGGTGTTTGTTGACGTTACGCGCACTTTTTCTTGATCTGTGTGTATGATATTTCTGTATAGTATGTCTTCTGTAGACAGAAAGGTGCCTCATCACTCAAGGTAAAATTATTGCACTTAATGGTGGATAAAATTACTCACATAGTAATATATAACTTCATAAAGTCAGTGCAACGGAAAAACAATGGATAATGTTAAATATATATATATACTTGATATTTAACGTTATCCATTGTTTTTCCGTTGCACTGACTTTATGAAGTTTATATATTACTATTGTAAGTAATTTTATCCACCATTAAGTGCAATAATTTTACCTTGAGTGATGAGGCACCTTTCGGTCACTTGACCATTGTCGAATCACTGATATTTTTCTGTTGTAGATGTTCGGTCCGTGATATTGGTATTTGTTGACGTTACACGCACTTTCTCTTGATCTGTGTGTATGATGTTTTTATATAGTATGTCTTCTGTATATGTTGTTTGTAGATTCATTAAATTGTTGTGTGTGTTTTTATAAATGTGGTATTTTTTTAGTGAGTTTAGTTCTATTGGGTTGTTATTTATTTCAAGTATGGTTAGGTTATTTTCGTAATTTGTTATTTCATGTTTATGAGATATTAGGTGTGCTGCAACATTTGATACTTTTGAATTTATATTTTGAATGCTCTATAATGTTCTTCAAATCTTATTTTAAATGTTCTGGTTGTTTTTCCTATGTAAAAAGCGTTACAGTTGTTGCATGTGATTTTGTAAATTCCTGATAGGTTATGTTTTTCTGAATTTGTTTTGTGGTTTGTGTTATTAAGAATTTTATTATTTTGTTGTTTGGTTTGTATGTTGGAGTGTAGTATTCTTTGTTGTATATATTTGTTATTTTTTCTATTTTGTTATTGGTGTATTTATATTTTAGGTAGATTTTTTTATTTTAATTATTTTCGTGTTCCGGTTGTAGTGTTGTGTTGAGGTTAGGTTTTTTTGTGAATTTATTGTATATATTTTTTATAATGTGTTTGTTGTATCCATTTTCTATTGCTATTTTTGTAATGTTATCTAATTCTTCATTTAATTTTTGTTTGTTATCCTGTGTGTATTTTATTGCTTTATTTATCATGTTATTGTGAGTGTTAATTTTGTGTGTCCAGGGGTGGTTAGATTTGTAGTGTATTGTGGTGTTGTTGGAAGTAGGTTTCCTGTATACTGTAGTTTCTATTTTATTATCATTTATATTTAAAGTGATGTCGAGAAAGTTGATTGTTCTATTTTTTTTTGTTTCAACGGTGAATTGTATGTTTTCGTTGTATGTATTTAGTTTGTTTAATATTATGATGTGTTCGTTGTGAATGGTAGGTTGGTATATTACAAGTATATCGTCTACATACCTAGTCCATAGTGAAAGATTGTGTGTGTTTATTATAGGTTTAATTATTATTTGTTCAAAGTGTTGTAAATATATTTCTGACATGACAGATGATATGGGTGAACCCATGGGGAGTCCAGTTGTTTGTTTATAATATTTATTGTTAAATTGGAAGTAATTTTGGTTACATATGTGTTTGGTTAGCGTAATGATACTATCTATTATGTTTCTTTTTTCGTTATTGTGTATCAGTTTGTTTTTTATTATTTCTATGGTTTCTTCTATTGGGATACTAGGGTACATGTTAGTTATGTCATAACTTATTATTTTTGTGTTGCTGTTTGTTTTTATAGTTTTTATTTTATTAATTAATTCGTATCCATTTTTTATATTGTATGTGTTGTTGATATGTATTTTAGATCTTATGATTTTGTCTAGAATTTTTGCGATTATGTAAGATGGTGCTGTTGTGAAATTTATTAGTGGTCTAAATGGTGTGTTGGGTTTGTGGATTTTAGGTATCCCTGATAATATTGGTGCGCATGGTTTGAATGGGTATAGTCTTGTGTGGTATTTTAATTTATTGTTATAGTTTAGGGTGTTTCGGTGAGTGACTATTAAGTTTTTTATTGTAATAAGGTATTTGCTAGTTGGGTCTGGGATTTGTTTGTATTTATTTTCTTTTATGTAGTTAGTCATTGAATCGATGTATTTGGTATTTTCAATTATTACTGGTGTATTTGTTTTATCTGATTTTAATATTAAGTAGTCGTTGTTTTCTAGTTTTTCTCTGAGTTTTATAATTTCTTTTTTATTTATATATTGTTCCGTTTTTTTGTTTTTTTCCGTTTTTATTAGGTTAATTTTATTATTAATATTGTTTCTTATGTGTTCAGTATTTTGGTGGGTAATTTTGTGGATGTTAGATTCTGTGTCAACTATTAGGTTTTTTATTATTTGTTTTTTGTTGGAGTTAGGTAGGTTATATTTGAAGGAATTTGTTATTATATATATATATATATATATATATATATATATATATATATATATATATATATATCGCAATATGTATTCATGTTTATTAATAAAGAACATAAGTCAAAATAAAATATTATATATATATTCTTGATATTTAACGTTATCCATTGTTTTTCCGTTGCACTGACTTTATGAAGTTAATATATTACTATTGTAAGTAATTTTATCCACCATTAAGTGCAATAATTTTACCTTGAGTGATGAGGCACCTTTCGGTCAATTGATTCGACAATGGTCAATTGACCGAAAGGTGCCTCATCACTCAAGGTAAAATTATTGCACTTAATGGTGGATAAAATTACTTACAATAGTAATATATTAACTTCATATATATATATATATATATATATATATATATATATATATATATATATATATATATATATATATATGAAGTTGATAAATTACTATTGTAAATACTTTTATCCACCACTAAGTGCAATAATTTTACCTTGTTGTGATGAGACACTTTTCGGTCACTTGACCATTGTCGAATCACTGATTATTTTCATGGTGTAGATGTTCGGTCCGTGATGTTGGTATTTGTTGACGTTTGCATTTTTTCTTGATCTGCGTGTATGATGTTTTTATATAGTATGTCTTCTGTATATGTGGTCTGTAGGTTCATTAAATTGTTGTGTGTGTTTTTATAAATGTGGTATTTTTCTAGTGAGTAATTCTATTGGGTTATTATTTATTTCAAGTATGGTTAGGTTATTTTCGTAGTTTGTTATTTCATGTTTGTGTGATATTAGGCGTGCTGCAACATTTGATACTTTTGTATTTATATTTTTAATGCTCTGTAATGTTCTTCAAATCTTATTTTAAATGATCTGGTTGTTTTCCCTAAGTAAAATGCATTGCAGTCGTTACTATCATGTTGACATCACATTAAATATAAATAACAATAAAATAGAAACTACAGTACACAGAAAACCTACTTCCAACAGCACCACAATACACTACAAATTTAACCACCCTTGGACACACAAAATTAATACTTACAGTACCATACTTAAAATAAATAATAACTCAATAGAATTAAACTCACTAAACTCAATATCTTGTTGAGTTTATGTAGACCAGGATGGTAGTCTGTTATTAAAGACAGTTTATTTTGTTCTGTTTGTGGTTTATGGTGAACCGAGGATTTTGCTGAATGAATTTGGTTTTCAATGAGTTTTTTTTGAGTTTTTTTGGGTATCCTCTTCTCTGGAAGGCTGTTGATATCTTTCTATTAAAATCTTCCAATTCCCTATCATTCGAACAGATTCTCTTACCCCTGATTGCTTGACTGTATGGAATGGATCGTTTTATGTTTATTGGGTGGTTGCTGTCGAAATGGAGATATTGTAGGTGGTTTGTCGGTTTGATGTGAATTCCTGTGTTGATATTTCCATTCTGGAGTGTTACCTCTACATCCAAAAAGGTGATGGCTGATGTAGATTTCTCCCAGGTAAATTGAAGTGTGGAGAATTGTGTCAGGCTGTCTAAAAATGCCTCAAGTGTTGAAGCACCCTGTGTCCAAATTAGGAAGATGTCATCTATATATCTATACCAACATAATGGCTGGTTTGTTTCTGTCTTTAGAAAACTTTCTTCCAACAATCCCATGTACAGATTTGCGTATGATGGTGCCATTCTGGTGCCCATTGCTGTTCCCTTTATTTGAAGGTAGTTCCTCCCTCAAACTGAAAGTTGTTCTTCTCGAGGATGAACCTGGTCAGGTTCACAAGAAAAGTTGTAGTGGGAGAAGGCTTGTCTGGGCGTTTGTTTAGAAAATTCTCTATTGCAGATAGGCCGTGTGCATGAGGGATGTTGACAACTTTTGTATAGTTGACTGCCAGTTCCGGTACAACTATCACTATTCATTTTAATTAGTCAGTCAGTGTACCTCTGATCACATCGATTTGTTGTTTTGTTTGTAAGTGTTGTTCGTCGTTCACCATAGGTTCTAAAAGAAAACAAGTTGTCTTACCGTTAGTGTATAAACTAACTATAGACCAATCAGATAAAGGTATTGCAGGTAAACAGTTTGCTGAGATGTCGATGTTGGACAATCCGCTATTTCAGACATTACCAGGATCAAACCTACCCTTCATGGCAATGCTTGAAAATGATGATTAGTGCTCTTCAAGGATCAACGAAGACAAAAAACAGGGAATTAAAAGATGCCGTTTTCAAGTGGTTTTTGCAACAACTTTTTATAGGAAACCCAATTTCGTGTGCGATTCTTTGTGAATAAACTATGATCTTAGTGCAGAAGAATATAAAAATATAGTTTTTCTTCCCATTTGCAACAATAATGTAGTAATTAATTTTTTCAACCCGTTTTACAAAAAAAATCCAACTTTCCGAATTTTTGTTTATTTGAAGTGGTACAGTCCTTATTGATTCTGATAATTGGAGTTCTACTGTATTAAAATTTATATTAAATCTCTCTATTCACAAAAAATACAAATTTCTGCTATGGGTATGAACAGAAAACTCCATTCAAACCTATTAGCCTCTTTTTATTGCATAGTTTTGATATTCTAATAACGGGTATGTATTTTAATTTTCAAAACGTATTTGAAAATTGATATATAAAGATTACACACTTATTAAATTTAAAACATTTCAAGATTACAAAAAAATTAGAATTTATAATAAATTCTGTATAAATAGTTTCATGTTTCAGTTTTAATTAAGTATGGTGAAATATTTTTTATCTGGTACTCCAAGTTCATGCAGTTTTCTTCAGAATCATATCAAATATGAGTAGATTTTTACTTTAAAAAAATATTTTTATTACCTGTTGCGTTGAAATCAAACAAATGTGTTCATTTACATTTTCATGGATTTTTACAGTAAATCTGAATTTTTCTGTCTGAAAATTCTAGTCTGGAAGCTATATAGCAGTCCTTCATGAAAAACTAAGAGCTTCCAAAAGTTTGAAGAAGCCCTTTGGAAGGCTAGTTGGTATTTTCTGTAGGCACCAAGGTATTAAACAAAAACTCACAAGATTAAAGACTTAAACAGCTGTCTTTTTTAAAACAAAACTGTTAGAATTGATAACAAATAGGAAAACCTATTGGCTGAAAGACATCTTGATATTTTTGCAAAATACCTTTTATTCTGGTAGTTTTTTATTAGTATATAATTGACCGGTTTTATCGATAAACTTAAAGTTGTAAAATTTTGTAACTGTAGGTTGGAATCATCTGTGATAGTCTGTAACTATTGGTCATTGAGATTCGAACCTGTACTGTGGTTTGCTTAAACCCAATAAATACATTGTTTAGCCTAAACCAGGAATTTCTTACACTTTTTTGTTTTGTTTCAAAAGTGATAAAATGTCATATATATATATATATTTATATAAATACATTTTTACTAAAATATTTCAAAGCGTACACAATTAATACTTCAGGAAGGAAATAAAGGAAA
>JBAIZL010000002.1:161868713-161973713 GCA_036971475.1 Prosapia bicincta
ACAATTTGTTATCAGTTTATTTGTAAGTCGTTTTTGGTTTATTCTAGTTGTGGAAGATTGACAACTTTTTTTTAGGTTGTTTTTTTACCACCCCTAATTCCATTATTTATCATATGTCCTAGTTGATCTAATTGTTTTCACATTAGGCTAATGAGCTAGATAGGATAAAGGTTTAATTCAAATGTAGAATAAAGATTTATTCAGGTACAGAAATCATTGGTTTAAAAAAGCATTATGCACAGTTTTGTAACAAACAACTATAATTATTGGTAGCTCTGATCAGTAATATAGACTAACATTAATTTGATTTGATTTTATCTGCTTACAGTAGAACTCCAATTATCCGAATCAGTTGGGGCCGGCCCATTTGGATAAACAAAAATTAGGATAATCTATTTTTTTCATAAAAGAGTTAATTTTAATTAATTACTGTATATATGTTGAAAATGAGAGTTAAATGTATTTTTAAAGAAATAGAGCTTTTAATTAATTAAATGAATAGCCAACACTTTTATATGATAACCATACTTATAATATATACATACCATACCGGTATTGTAAATGAAAGTTAATGCTTGCTGATCATCGCTATTAGACTGACATTATGTGTTTACGGCTGCTAAATTGTGTATTCGCTTGACAGTGATAATTCACACTCAGGTTGACGCTCCATCCATGCCTTAATTGCAGTTTCAAGGCCAGCAAATGCTAGCTGATGGTACCGTATCTGCTTTAGTTTTGACATTAGTCATCTTCCTCGACTTTTTCTCCTCACACTTTTAATAATTTCATTATCATTTAAAACCAAGGTCTGACAAATCACACACCCCACTCTTCTATATCTTCAGCACTAACTTCTGAAAATCCTGGAATTTTCAAAAGAAATTTTTTGAATTCCTCAAGTGACATCATCCTCATCTTCTCCTATCTGTTTCTTGAACTTTTCTTTTCTTCAGTTCCCTTTTCCCTGCCTTTCAACTTGTGCCATGCATGTCTTAATGTCACTGCCTTAACCAAACTCCAATCTTCTGCCACTTTGTAAGCAGAATCCTTTAAATTTATTTATTTTTTTGTGGTTAATCAATAAATCTTCTTTGCCTTTGTAATGTGTCGAGACTATAGATCTTTATATAGACACTGGGAACTTCATTGGTGTAATGGAAAGGTCTGTGGTTCTTAATGACTAGACAGTTTGCAGAAATAAATGTTACATATATTTTGACTTACGATTCAGCATCTCCTCCTAGTTATACAACACTTCCAAATTAACAAAACATAATACAAATTTACTAACAATCTAACACAATCTACCAACAAAATCTGCCTCTAACTCTCTCTAACTAAATGTGACTGACTGACTCTAACTAACTGACTTTAACTAAGTAACTCATTCTAACTAACCAACTTTTACTAGGTAACTGAGCCTTGAGGGCTCAACATGAGGTTTTATATGAGTCCTCCCTCTTGTTCTAGTTTTACTTTTGGGTGTGAGTTTTGACAGTCCATGTGGACTCTAACTCTAACAGGATTGGTTGGAATGTAAATAATCATTTTTAATTGGATAATCTCTCTCCAATCAGCTGTCTTCAGAGATCCTCTTTAAAGGTCATTACATGTCCACGTGAAGGATGTTTTGGTTAGATAAACATTTTTAGTTGTGGCTGAATGTGGTTGATGAGGGTTCCTCAGGATACTGTCACAGGAAACTTGAGAAACTCTAATCTAACCACCAAGACAGATTATCTGGCACTACAACCACCCTCTCTTTTAAAAAAGAAGGCTCAGGGAGTCTTTCTTTTCAAAAACATAAATTAAAAAAAAGTTTAAGAAATATTTTTCTTAAAATCATTAAGTTTTCTGCAAAATTATTAAACCCTATACTCTAATCTTAAGTTTAAATCCAAATTTTAAAATAAAATCCTCTACATAATCAAACTGTGCTTTCTTAAGAAAACACTGAATATCTAGATAAAACAAAGACTATCTGAATTGGATATATTATAATAATAAATGATCGATTAAATAATGGCAATATTTAAAGATCTCCATTTTGTATAAAACTAAAGTTCAATATTCATAAAACGACTAATCTAAATGTTCTTTACGTAATTGACAAATTCAAAAACTGTTCATTTACACAAAAAAAATATTTAAAGATCTATACTAAATTTAATGTAAATATATTTTAAAACAAAATCAATTTTTTTTTTTTCAATAACTAATGTCTATCTGAAGTAATTTAATTCAGACTACAAGTACACCTTTTTCTTTTTTCACTTGAAATTTTTTTAAGTAAACAACACATATTTTCTCTAATATTCACAAACACTTTCACTAAATTGATGACGTAAGATGACCTTGAGCATAACTAGTTGTGGTTGGTACGTTGTCATCTGGTATTATGTTGAATGCAGTAGGTATGGCAGCTATAACGGCTGGAGTCTCACGTTCAAGGCTAAGGGATGATTGAATGTTTTGTTTCGTAAAACGACATTGAAGTACACAGGTGACAGTTAAAAAACTAGTGATGACAATAACAATAATTATCACAGTGAGGTAGGTCAGAAATAAATTGTTTACTACTTGTGGTTTCCTTATCTCTATCAACTTCCTCTGGAGTCTTTCTATACTTATGACATCAGCTCGTTCTGAGTGATTATTTATAATTTCTTCTAAATTCGAAATATTACTTTCATTATAGGAAGATTGATTTTTAAATAAGAATCGTTCTACTGAAGTTAGGATATCTGAAATTGCGGGGACAATGATATGGTTGAATTGTACTTTGAAATAAGTTTGTCCTTCAGAGTGAGGGGATATCTTGAAATATTTAGAATAGATATAACAATTCTGGGTATTATAAATGATACCAGTTCCTTCTAAAGTTCGAGTAGAAGTATGAGGGGTAGATCTAAGAGGAATTTCATTGGGAAAAGTACATTGCCAAGTGGACATAATAGAATGGGGCAAACTGTAGATCCAAAATTCACCTTTAGGACCTGGGTACAGAGTAGGCGTTGTGTAGTTTCGTAAGACGTCTCTCTGGCAGTACTGATGTGCCTTGCTGTCCTCTCCGGCAAACATTGCATGTGTGCAGCTGGCTCCTTCCGCCGCTGGAAATAGAGGTATATCTATCGAGCAAATTCCATAGACTTCGTCATTGCAGTCTCTCAGCTGACTCTCTTCCAATAGAGCATACCACTGTCGGTCATTGGATATGGCAAAATAGCTTGCTTCTCCACTTACAACTACAAACCGTGCTAGGTCATTGTCAAAATAGGGCAATGGTCTTACTCTAAACAATTCAAAATATTTGTTATCTGACTTAAGAGGTATTTCGATAATCAACCTTATGGCATTTTTACTAGACATAGCATGAACTTTAACTATCTTATAATAACCATAAACTTTATCTAAATCTATATCTGTTATTAAAGACAAACCATTAGGTAAATGAGTTACAATTTCTTTCAAAATCATGTTTAATTTAGCTGGTTTTATTAACATAGAGCTTAAGTGACCAGTCGCAGTAACATCAAGAGCTTCTTGCAATTGTACTAATTGTTTATCTACTAAGCTTAAAGTTAACTCTATTTCTCTAATTAAGGAAGAAATACGCGCTTGATATCGTAATTTTCTCTTCAATTGAGTTATTTCATTCCAAATAGTGAAGTTTGTATTTTTGACTTCTAAAATTGTATCCTTTAACGTCTCTGCTATAGTTTTGATTGCCTTTGAGTTTCCTTCCACTTCATTAGTTAGTTTCTTCATGTAAGTAAGTTGTTCTTCTTCCACATGTACTAGAGTAGTAGATTGTTTATCAAGACCATCTAATTGAGAACTTATACTTTGAAAATCTCCGTCGTCCATTGTTCCAAACAGAAATTTAAATACATTACCGACTCCGTTTATTAATCCTCGAGTTATTCTAGGTTTTGGCAACAGGAGCCTTAAATTAGTTATTTCATTACGAGTTACTTGTAAGCTAACTCGAAGTCGTGATATTTCATAGTATGGAAGTAAGTCACTTATTTCAGAAATATTCTTCTGTGACTCAAGATGAGTAAATAAAGACTCTATATTATACAATATTTCGTCATAATCCTCGGTACCTACAGATATTACTAGATTCCATGTATGTGTTGAAAATATTACATCCTTTTCTTTGACAAAAACTAAGCCTTTGTTAAGCTTACAGGTGTTATCTATTGGCTGATGAGAATAAGTGCAGTTTGGGGTCGCTTTACTGTAGTCAATGAAGTTCATCAGGGAAAGGATGATGAGTATTTCTGAAATGGAAAATAAAATAGAAGGAATTAGTTACTTCTACTACTTTGTGAACGAGGTCTTAAGTTATAAGAATGAGGGGGAGGAGGGAATGGGTCTATAGGGAGAACTCTATCAGGTATCCATTCAGGGTCTCTTGGGTCCATAAAGGTTTCGTCCAAAGTCACATCGTCATCATAATCTTCTTCATTATTAATCTCTAATCCTTCATTATTAATACTATCATCTTGTAATATGGGGCCTCCCACTACTAAATCGTTTCCTTGAAGTGTGTCTGATTCGTCATTATTTGATTCTGTATCGGTGGAAGTATGAATGGAACACTTGTCACCGTTATCAAGTGATAAGGCTGGCAATCTGTTGACTCTGCGGTTAGCTACTTCCTGTTTACATTTGCTTGCTTTAAGTCGATTCACATGTACTACAGATGTCTCTCTATTATTTAGTCTAATTTTATAATTTAAATCGCTAATTACTTTTTCTACAATATAGGGTCCTAGCCAATTTTTTCCAAATTTTCGTTTTGGCCCTCTTTTTATATTCGGGTTGTGTAGAAACACATAATCGCCTACTTTATACTTAATTAATTTACATTTCCTGTCATAATACCTTTTGTTATTTTTCCTACTAATTTCCGTATTTTTAACAGCAGTTTTCCTAACTTGTCTTAGTCTTTCAATTAATTTATTTAAATCAGGTCGTGTGTCTTCTTGAACTTCAGTTTTTATTGAGAGGTCATCTTCATTAGGTAACCTCATTTCGTGCCCATATAAAAGCATATGCGGACTATTTCTAGTACTTGTTTGTAATGTACTACGGTAAGCCATTAGTGCGAAAGGTACTATCTCATCCCAATTTCTACCATCTTTAGCTACGTAATGTGATATCATATCGGCAATTGTTCTATGAAATCTCTCTAGCAGTCCATTTGATTGTGGATGATAAGGGGTAGTTTGGAGTTTCTTTATCCCTAATATAGAACAAACTGTTTTAAAGAAAGTTGAAACAAAATTTCTTCCTTGATCTGTTAATAAGCGTTTTGGTACTCCATGCCTCGTTATTATTTTTGTAACGAACTCTTTCGCTATTACTTCTGCATTTTGAATAGGTATAGGTATTGCTTCACAATATCGTGTCATGTGGTCTATAAAAGTTAGCAAATATCTGTTTCCGTTTCTACTTAGTGGTAGTGGTCCTACAATGTCTAGAGAAACTAATTCGAAAGGTTCTTGAATCGGCGTAAACTCAGCCATAGGGGCTTTGTTCCGAATTCCTAGTTTTCTTTGGTTACATGAGATACACTGATCGACGTAATGTTCAACATCCCTGCCTAAAGTATTCCAAAAGTATCTTTCCTTGAGCAAACTTGCGGTTCGTTTCCTCCCTTGATGTCCTGAGAATATAGTATCGTGATGATGGCTAATAATTTTGTTTACCATGGTCTTAGGTATTACTAGTTTCAATTTACTATCTTCTAATTTATACAGTAAACCATCGGTATCTATTTTATAATCTTCCAAACATTTAGTGGAGTTTTTAATTTTGTTTTGACAGAATTCATCCTTTTGTTGCTCAACAATTATTTCTTGTCTGGAAAAATAAGGTGTTACGATTGCATTGACGTGTCTGCTTAGTGCATCTGCATTAGTGTGTCGTTTCCCTGGCTTGTGAATTACGTCATAGTCAAATTCGGACAAACGAAGTGCCCATCGTGTCAACCTAGAAGAAGGGTCTTTTAGGCTTAACATCCATTTGAGTGCTGCATGATCTGTTATGACTGTAAACCTTCGTCCGTATAAGTAACATCGAAAATATTTGGTTGACCAAACAAGGCTAAGGAGTTCACGTTCTGTTGTTCCATAATTTCTTTCTGCTTTATTCAGTTGCCTGCTTGCGTAAGCAACAGGGTGTTCTTGTCCATTGTGAATTTGCGACAATATTGCTCCAATGGCAACAGACGATGCGTCCGTACTGAGAATGAATGGCTTTGAAAAGTCTGGGAACTTTAAAATTGGTTCATTACACAAGGAATTTGTTAAGGTTTGAAAAGCATCCTCTTGTTTTTTCTCCCATACAAATGCAATATCCTTTTTTGTGAGTTCTGTTAATGGCTTAGCTATTTCGGCGAAATTTTTGATAAAACGTCTATAATACCCGACTAAACCTAAAAACGATCTTATATCTTTTACATTAAGTGGTTTTGGATAATTCTTTACGGCTTGAATTTTCTTAGGATCTGGCAAAATCCCTTTGTCAGTAACAATGTGTCCTAAATATTCCACTTTATTAACGGCGAATACGCACTTGGACAGCTGTGCATAGAGATTTGCGGTTTCCAGTTTTGATAAGACTTTATCTAACCTCTCGGCATGTTGTTCTATTGTTTTACTATATATTATAATATCGTCAAGATAAACTAAAGCTTCTTCTCCTTTAACTCCCATTAAAATATTATCCATAAGTCTCTGAAATGTCGCTGGCGCATTACATAATCCAAAAGGCATGTTTTTAAATTCAAAATGTTGTCCTGGTAAACTAAATGCGGTTTTCTCGATATCTTTAGGGTGCATTTTTACTTGATGAAATCCACTATATAAATCAATGGTCGTGAAATACGTACTATTATTCAAACAATCCAAGGTTTCTACAATATTTGGCAATGGGTATGCATCTCCTCTGGTTATAGAATTCAACGCTCTATAATCCACACAAAATCTATATTTAGGCGTTCCATCTGGACTCTTTTTATTTACGATAACAACAGGACTCGACCACGGTGAAGTGGAGGGTTGTATGATTCCTGCCTTTAGCATTTCTTCTATCTGTTCTTTTACTACAGATTTTAGTGCTTCTGGTAATCTATAAGGATTTTTCTTTATAGGCGGATGTTCACCAGTATCAATCTTATGTTCTACATTTACACTACATCCTAATTGACCTTTGGGTTTTTCAAACAAATTGGCGTATCTACTTAACACTGGATACAAAATTTTCCGATCATTTTTACTTAAATGAGACAACTTCTCTATCATCTCTGTTTGTAAACGTTCTCTATTCAACTCTTTTGTTTTCACATAATTAACTTCGTGTTTCTCAACACAACTTTCATTCCTATCACAACAAACTAGTTTATAGTCTTCTGCTAGACCTATAACACAATGTTTAGGAATCTCTAACATCTCTCGACTAAAATTTATTACTTTTAATAACACTTCCGGAATTTCTTTTCCTACTCTACTAATTACTCTGGCTACTCTTGCGCCATGTATTTTCAATTCTTCCGGCTCAACGAGAACTATTTCGGGAACAACTTTTCTCTCTTTTTCTACTTCTAGGCGTCCCTTAAGAAGTACTTCCGACATAGGAGGTAAAGATTGCACCTTTGTGGTCATAACACGAAATGATGCTGGAGTGTTTGGCAAGATCACGGAATCATCATCGCTTGGTTTGGAATAGAGTTGATCAGGCTCAAAATTCCTTATTGGCGATTTCGATTTCACACTAGCCTCGCACGTAATTCCATCTTTTTCTCCTTTAACAAGATAAACACTGTTATCTAAGAACAGTTTACCTGTAGCTAAATCCAATTTAGCTCCTGTGCGTCTTAAAAGATCCATTCCCAATATACCATCATATAACATGTCTATTGATGCTACTAAAAACTCATGGGAAAACTCATACTTCCCCTCTAAATTTACTAAAACCCTTTGTTTTCCGTATACTCTTAACTCGTTTCCAGTTACACTTTTAGCTATAACATTATTCGGATAAATTTTACTACGACTTATGCCTTTCTTTATGATTGATATGGTTGCACCTGTATCCACTATGAATTTACAAGGTTTTCTTCCTATAATTACATCTATTATAATGTGACCATCTACGTTATTATGGACTAAACTAGTTACTACATGTGTCTTTACTCCCAGTTCGACAGGTTGGTGCTGTTTCCCGCCGAACCTTGCGCGTTTGGGTGGTTCTTTCGGCTGCGACAATCTTTAGCTATGTGTCCAAACTTATGACAGTTGTAACATTCAATCCTTTTACCATCGTAGGTCTTCTTCCCTGAATAATTAGGTTCCTTGAAACTATTTTTCTTTTGTACCTGGACTCTACAATTTCGCGATATGTGCCCATTTCGGTTACACTTGAAACATGTCACTTGCGTGAGAAAGACGTTCTTATGTGGGCTCTTTTCATAACCATTTAATGGTTTTCTAGCCTCAACTGCCGCTACTGTGACAGCTAATTGAATTGCCTCGGCCATGGTTATAGGCATGCGGTATCTCACTTGCTGACCTACATTACCGAGTAAACCATTGGTATAAGCAGCTAACATTCTACGATCCGCTTCTTCGCGAATTATTTTCTGCAGTTCTGGATTGTCCACTTGCCTAATAGTTTTTGCACAAAGACGTTTACAGCGATCTGCGAAAGCTTCAGGCGATTCGTCTTTAAATTGAATAGCGTTTTGAAGCGCAACATAATGGAATTGATCTAATTGCTTCACCCTAAACCGTTCAATAAAAGCATCTTTGAGTGTTTTAAATGTTACATCGGTATGTTGTAGCTCGGGGTTACTATTTAGAAACAAGGCAGCTGATCCCTTTAATTTCAGTTTTAATAAAGATACTTTATCCTGTTCATTCCAATTTCCTACCTGGGCTGCTCGCTCGATGTTATCAAAAAATTCACTAACTGGTATCGGTCCATCACCTCGCCATGCGTCTATTAAATTTGCGGTAGTTAGGTCTTTAATCCTAGTAGAGTTTACAACTAATTTTAACTGTTCGGCTTGAATTTTTAATTGTTCTTGTGTTTTCACAAGAGCCTGTCTAAGTTCCTGCACTTCTTGTGCCGATGCCATTTTAAAAATTTATTTTATATTTTAGATATTATTTATTTAATTACTTTGCTGGGCGACAGTGTTTGCGTTACCAAGTATATTAGCAAGACACAAAAACAAGGAAAAGTTACAAGACTGGTTATCTTGGTATATGAAGATAAGAATTACCTCGGTTATCAGGCAAACCACAATTCCAAGAATGACATAGGCTATCGGTGTTATAAACATGTAGTCTTGATAATAATTGCCTATCTCTCTCCCTTTTTTTTTTAAAAATAATATTTGTTTTTAAATTAATTAAAATATTCTATCTCTAGCTTAACCAATTTGACTCTTACAACATTCTCTTCATCAGTATATGTGGAGTAACCATTTATGTGTCTCTCAATTATTCTCTGAATTAAGTTTCTAAGCAAGGTAGAACAACCTTCTAATAAAATATCAGGGTCAGAAACAGGAAGATAATATATAGGTCGAGAAGTCATTGAGTTTTAGGAATATCATATGTGTGGTCTTCGGGATTAGAATTAGAGCTTTCAGGGATACTTGACAATTTAGCAAACTGAACGGACTTAACCGGAATTGTTACAGGTTTAGGACTAGGAGCTGGACTAATATGTTTATAATAAGCAGTAATGTTTCCCACTCTAGTACCAATTTTCATAAATAAATCTGGGACTATCGGTGTTCTATTTACTATTTGGCCTGAAGGGCTACCAAAATTTCTACGACTATCCATATACTCATAGGTATCACTCTTACGCTTTTTTCCTATTCTATTTCCCATAACAATAATAACACAAACATTTTACACATGTCATTAGTTAACAGTTAATAAGATTGATTATCATATACCTCTTATTAAAACAATCAAATTTCCAAAAAATCAAAATTTCAAATTAATTACTTTGACCATTACCATTCTATGCCACAGACTTTCCCACACACAAATGAAGTAATAAAATCCGTAGTTATTGCAACGGACATTATCCCACCGCTGCCACCAATTTGTAATGTGTCGAGACTATAGATCTTTATATAGACACTGGGAACTTCATTGGTGTAATGGAAAGGTCTGTGGTTCTTAATGACTAGACAGTTTGCAGAAATAAATGTTACATATATTTTGACTTACGATTCAGCATCTCCTCCTAGTTATACAACACTTCCAAATTAACAAAACATAATACAAATTTACTAACAATCTAACACAATCTACCAACAAAATCTGCCTCTAACTCTCTCTAACTAAATGTGACTGACTGACTCTAACTAACTGACTTTAACTAAGTAACTCATTCTAACTAACCAACTTTTACTAGGTAACTGAGCCTTGAGGGCTCAACATGAGGTTTTATATGAGTCCTCCCTCTTGTTCTAGTTTTACTTTTGGGTGTGAGTTTTGACAGTCCATGTGGACTCTAACTCTAACAGGATTGGTTGGAATGTAAATAATCATTTTTAATTGGATAATCTCTCTCCAATCAGCTGTCTTCAGAGATCCTCTTTAAAGGTCATTACATGTCCACGTGAAGGATGTTTTGGTTAGATAAACATTTTTAGTTGTGGCTGAATGTGGTTGATGAGGGTTCCTCAGGATACTGTCACAGGAAACTTGAGA
Organism: Prosapia bicincta; assembly: GCA_036971475.1. Lineage (NCBI taxonomy): Eukaryota > Metazoa > Arthropoda > Insecta > Hemiptera > Cercopidae > Prosapia > Prosapia bicincta. Next base: position 161,879,468 of record JBAIZL010000002.1, read on the forward strand.
AACTCTAATCTAACCACCAAGACAGATTATCTGGCACTACACCTTCACCCTTTGTTAAAAGTTTCCTTAAAAATTACCTTCTGTAATGGCGTTTCATGGTTTTGGTAACAGACTAGTCCATTGTTTGCAATAAGCTTGTGACTTAGATTGTTTTAAACTGTCCATTCCTTCTTTCTAGCGGTTCTTTGGTGGAATGAGTTTGTGTGTTATCGATAATTAAAAGAACTTTACTGCCTTCTTTTCCAAAAGATTGTTGCTGCTTCTTTTCTTCAGGGATGAAAATTTTTTTATACTACTCTGTAAACTTTGCTGAAGTCATCCAAGCCTTTTGCTGGTGGGTTTTTTTTAAAAAAAGGAAGCTTTTTCAAATTTTAAAACTATTTTGGTATATCAAAGAAAATAAGAAGAGCTTAGATTTGGAAGAGCTTTCCAAACAAGACCAGTTTCATCGAGGTTAAAAAAAAACTCAGAATAATAGGAGTCTGCTGATAAGGTCTCCCTACTTAAATCTAATTCATGGAAACCTTGCCTTAACTTAAAATTACTTGTTTTAAAGGATAAATAACCAGGCTTCTAAGTTAAGATCTTAGCTTTTTTCAAAAAAAATCAGCCTCGAAATTGGGATTTCCCATAGAATGTTTCCGCAAAAATCACTTGGAAATAGCATCTTCTAATTCTTTGTTTGTTGCTGCTATCATTGATTTTCTTGAAGAATTTTTATCTTAATTTTCAAGCACAAAGTTTAAAGTGTACATCGCTCCTTTTAATGCCTTAAATTGTTGATTGTCCAACACCATACATCTCAGCCAACTGCTGACCTATAAATCCTTTATCTGATTGATCTATAATTTTTGTTTATCTGTTTACAATAAGACAACTTATTTTCTGTTAGTTGAAATGGTGAATGATGTAACACACTCACACAAAACAACGCAATTGTGCAAAAGAATACTATCAAAGTAGCAGGTCAAAGATATATTGACTGACTAGTAAGAACGAATAGTGACAAGTGGGTCAGGCAGATCACGTGGTGACTCATCCACATAATGTTTGCCCTGTGCCTACACTAGCTTTGTGAAAAAGGTTAGGCGAGTGTAGAAGTAGATAGATTATTTTGGAAATTGCAATACATTTGTCGTAATTTTTTTCCCTGAAAATCTGAAAGCAATTTGGATATTCAGCAATTCGGATAGTTGGAGTTCTACCATATTCTGTACATTTCTGTTCCTTGAATCTTCCTTCAACATTCTAAAAGCTTTCAATGTCTTCCTTTTTGAAATATTGTTACCAATATCCTTTTTCTTTCTAAATGCTAGTTACCTTCTTCGAGTTTCCAGTTCAGATCCTTATTTTGGCAATATTCAGTGTTAGAGTATCCAAAGTATCTTTTAGTAAATTATCTGCTCTTCCCTACCAAAGTTTACTCATTGGCATGATACAAGGTAAATTGCCATTATTCAATGAGTAAATACATAGTTTTATCCTCAATCCTTACTTGAGTATAAAATATATTTTTCTCTTATTTAATATAAAACTGATATTATTTTTATCTTCTATGATGATGTTTTTAGTTGAATAGTAGCGGCTAGCAATTAACTCACCCTTATTTACATTGTACATTTTCTAGTGGCCCTTTCTATTTTAGCTTATTTTCTTTTAAAATAACAATTTAGTTTTTAAAAAACTCTAGATAATATGAGATGTTTGACTTTTTCTGCATAATCTTAATAGATCTTTGGTTATGTAAAATAAGTTCTTTGGGCTATTGTGAAATAACTTTTGAAGATTTCTAACCGTTTATATGCACCATTGTTTTTCATATAAAATAGTTTTCTTGTATTCGATAAATATGCATAAAGCTTTGTAGCCCAAGTTGTATTTAATACTCCATTATGCAATATCGCAACATGCTATATTTGTTTTGTGTATTTTGTTCATCTCATTTAAAAAATTCCCAAGATCCTAACTATATCATATTTCAAACCCACACTGAGTACTTTTCATCTCATTTCTTATCTAAAATAACAATTAATAAATAATAATAATATTAGCTTTTAAAATGCCTAGTCTTTAAAAAGATTTTCAATAACAGCGTTATAAATTAAAATAGTTCATTCAAAATCTCACTATACGCTAATTTATCAAAACATACAGACTAGTTTCGAAGACTAAGTTGCCTTCATCAGTGATTGGCTGCTACTGATGAAGATGACATCGTCATCAAAACAAGTCTGTATGTTTTAATACACTAGTGTGTAGTGAGATTTTGAGTGAACTGTTTAAATTTTTACCGTTGTGAATTGTTCTCACTAGCTAAGCTCTAATTAACTTAATATTATGAGTTTTTATAAGTTAGACCAGTAGCTTCCAACAAAAGTTTTTCAAGGACCCCTCATATTGGTCGCTATATTGACATGGGCCTCTTCAAATTTGTAAACTTAAATTGTAGATTACATGTAAAATAATTTGAGTTATATTACTTATTAGTAAATAATGTATAGTTTGCCTACCCACTTACTTAAAGGTGGAAAATGTTCTTACATATGAAAATTAAGTTTATTACAAGTACATTCAAGAAGTGTTTTATTTTTATTTCAGATACAAAAAGTAAGACTATCAACATGTTAAACTTTGTAGGTCCAGGCTTTAGCTTCATTAAGCTTATTTATATTAATACTTTGTTTAAAACAAAAAGCTAATGAAGTAAAAACAAGTATCTCAAATCTGTTTTAACTGGGATAAACAGAAAAACTGTTGAATAAAACATAATAAGAATATTAGTTAAAAATTACTATACAATGCAATTGCAATAACTTACAACTTGACATTTTCAATTAGATGAGTTGAATCTGTCCTTTAAGTTCTTAATTTCAGAAATGTTAGGTTCCATTCTTGACACTTTTACTCAGTAATCACTCTGCACATCAAGCTGATTTTTATATTTATTTTTCATGAAGCACATAGTTGAGAATGCCTATTCACATCAGTAGGTAGTATTACCTTATCACTAAGTGCTTTGTAGTCTTTATGTACTGTTAACCGAAATTCTACAATATTCTTGCCATTAAAAACATTTTTTAATGTGCCACTGCTGGTTAGATTTTCTCTAATGGATTTTGTTCCTCTCCTGAAAGATTCTGGATCTTTTCTATTTCAGGTAAGTAAAACGAATTTCCAATCCAATTCTCATTAGGATCTGGCTCAGGAATGTGATCGCTAAACTTTGAAGGCACTCAATTATGCTTTCCTTTATTTGGTTTGTTTAGTTTTCGACAGAAGACTCCAAAAACTCTTTCAAAGTAGAAAAATTCATAAAAGAGCATTAATTAACCTTTGTTGAACACAACTAATATTTTTTAACCGTGGCGCTAACTTTGTTTTAAACCTTGAACATATTTATATTGTTACAGTATCTTCTAAGCCTAGATTAAATACATTCAAATGTACACATCAGCTAAGTTAGCAGTTGCGCAAAGCCAAGAAAACTCTTTAAGAAAATCTGCATAGTTGGTATCAAAAGATTCTGTCCTCATCCCTAAGCTCAAAAAACCTTTTCAGTATACTACCTCGAGAGATCCACTTTACTTTGGTATGAATAAGAATTTGCTCATGCTTACTGTGCCCATCTTTTATCTAAGAAAACAATCTAGACTGCAAAGGTCAAGTTTTACTGTGGTTAATAATTTTAACTACTTCATTGAGAGTTTTTTGCAACATTTCAGGTAATCTCTTGGCTACTAAAGCCTCTCAATGAATACAACAGTGTGTTCATTTTAGGAGCTACAGATTTATATGAGCTTAAAGACCTGTTTTGTACCCAGCCATCGATTTTGATCAATCTGTAGACAAACCTACACACTTCTTGCAGTCTTAGTCGAGTGTATCTGATTCGAAAAGACAGCACCCGAACACCACTCAAGTACCGATCAGATATGGCCGCAGCAAATATGTTAAATAAAAAAATATCTTAATTTCAGTGACATCTCAAGGACCCCTAAGATAGACCACTTGTTGGGAACCACTGAGTTAGACAATATAAATTAACAATATGTTTATTTGAAATTATTTGTAAATTTGTTAAAAATTGTGAAATGGGGGAAAAGTCAAAATTTATTATTCCTCAAAATGAAAAATAATATTCATAAATAATTAATTGTTTCAATACATCACATTTTTAAATAGTAATTGCATTGCAAAGCCATGCTAATAATGGCAGTTTTCACTATTTTGCAAGATTGTGAGTGGTGGGGTATTTAGAGTAGCAGTCGTGTGTTCTAGGTATTGGAATAAGATGTTGGATTCAAAAGTGTGTAAATATGTTGTTTCTGTGTTGCATGATGTTTCTATACTTCAAATTTTTCTGTAGTGATTTTTTTGCTACAGCTGAGTACAAGTAGAATACTTAAATAGTCATGATGTTTGTATATGTGTATTATATGGCTTGCATGTGTGTATTGAATGGCTGGCATGTGTGTAGTGTTGTTGTATTTACCTATTTGATGTTCAGGGAATTGTACATATTATACAAGTATATACACATAAATGTGTGCGTATGTGGGTGTTTTCCTTATTTTGATGAGGGGACATAGGTCCAAATGTTTGGGTGTTTGTATTTAATTTTGTTTAGTATGTTGTGTGTTTGTAGCCATTTTTTGACAAAGTACTTTATTGGGATAAATTCTTCATCTTAGTCTTTTTATACTACAGCTATTTTACCTAGGAGATATAAAGAAGATGCTGTTAAATACAGTGTGTTTTTGTTAAGTTAACTGATTAGCTGTTAAACATACTGAGACTAATAGTTATTACAAAATAATTTACTTTACACTTTGTTAAATTATTTCAATACATGGAAAAAATATTACACACATATTTAAACTACAGTGGAGTTCGGGTAATCCAAAAGTCTGTTTAATCCGAAACCGAAATTAAGATATTTTTAGGAATAAACAAAACTAAGAAAGAACAGTGAATAAGTGTATTTTGTATGTAAAATTACAGTACATTTCAGAGATAGACAGTGTAATTAACAAAACAAAACAATGTTACATTATGTAGTTCTAAACTATATAGGTTTAAAAAAAATCTGTGGTTAACTGTTCTACATAGCGTAGCCCTACATCAAAGGTAGCTGTCAAGTAAGATACCCTCTGCTCGCTGTTGTTGTCTCTTTGACCTTCATTCTCATCTGAGATGTTGTCTGGTTCTTTCAAAATCATTTCAATGATCTGCTGATAGTATTCAATTTCATGATTGTTGTCGTCAGCTTGTAACCACACCTCCACATTATTTGCATTTGGGTCCTCACAGTCAGGAATATTTTGAAGCAGCTCCTGGACCCGTACAGCATTGTTTCCGTCTGCATGTTGATTTGAGTTTTCATCGACAATTAGGCTTGGCCAAAAGTTTATTCCAGGATTTTTTCAACAGGTGTTCACTTGTAGATCCCATGATTGTTTTACCCAATAAATTACATTTTTAATATTTATCATCTTGAGCTTCTGAATCAATGAGAGTGTTTTGTCTTTATCCTCCAATATTTGTCTCAATAACGTTTTTCTGTATGAGAGATTAAGATGCTGTAGTACATGTTGATCTATAGGCTGGATGAAAGGGCTTACCATTGGGTGGTAGAAAAACTACCATTATATATCCACAAACTAACTCATTGTGTAAGGGATGTGAAGTAGCATTGTCTGGTAAAAGTGAGGCATGAATTGGTAAGCCATTTTCTTTACAAAATCGAGTGACTTTGGGAACAAAGTAGGCATCAAACCGTCTCTTAAATAGTTGCGAGGTCATCCAAGTATTGTTGGAGTTTTTGAAGGTAACAGGTAAAGCATTTACATTTAGGTCCTTGAATGAACATGGTTCTGCTGCTTTACCAATAATTATTAGTAGGAGTTTATGATCCCTGCAGCATTTCTACAGGCTAAAACAGTTAATCTTTCCTTGTTTATTTTCAAACCTGGTGTATTTTTTTTTTTAGCAATACCTTATAGTTAAGGGCAATCTTATCTGCATTGTATATTTGCTGCGGTGAATAGTTTCCTGCATTAATCAGGTCAGCAAATGTATTTAAAAATTCAGTTGCAGCAGCCCCATTAGACGATAGTCGTTCCCCAGTAACGGCTAACTGATGTATACTGTGACGCTTCTTAAAAGAATCAAGCCAGCCTGTGCTTACAGAAAAAGACGTCTCCGTTCATTGATTGATTTAATTGTAGAGCTTTTTCATTTATCAAGGGCCCACTAACCGGGATACCTTTTTCTCTCTCTAGAGAAAACCAAACAAACAGAGCATTATCAAGCTTCTCCAGTGGTTTTTGCTGTTCAACAGGATTCAGTAGACGTACTTGTTAAAGAAATACAAAACTTTTATTTTTGACAGGTTTTCCTTCCAAACCAGAAGTACGGTCATGCTCAACGTGTTAATTACTGTAGCTATACTGTAATGTAGCATATATTTAGGATATATGATTGCCTTTTAGTACTGTTTAGTTGTTGTATTAATTAACTATGCTTATTTTAGTAATAATTTCGCTTAATTCCGAAATATTCATTAATCTGAAATGGGTCTGGTCCCAATCGTTTCGGACTATCAAGACTTAACTGTACTGTATTTACAAAAAAATATTGGTTCAAACATTAATATCTATTCATTCAAAACATTCATTAAAAAAAATAAACATTTAAAATCAGAATTAGTGTAAACGTTATTTTACTCTGGTGTCCCAGTCTTCATAGTAGGCTCCCTACAAAAAGTAACTTTTTGCAGATGCAGCTTTAGGTAGTTATCTCAGAACCCTTTTCATCAGACAATCTTCACATCGTCCAGAACACTCATCAACTCCTTATTTTCAAAAGAGATTCTTCAATACTATTTATATACTTCATACTTGTTTTTATATCTAGAAACAATCTTAGCAGCAAGGCTTTAGATGCAATGTGACATTTTGAAAGCCCTCAAAATGTGTATAAACACAACCTTTTTCTTATAATTTCATGTAGTACATCTTTAAGTAAGTTTTAGCTTTGGGAAAGTTAGCAGACTGCTAAAAGTGCTGAATTTCAAATATGTAGATCCACAGTTCAAATCTGACCGGGACATCAACATTTTAAATTTAAATCAATTAATAAATATTTGAAAAAACTGTATTAACATTAATTGTCATTCATTATGGGTTTAAAAAAATTATTTGAACTTGATTGGATGAATAAAAACTTATTTTATTAACGATTTAAAATTTGTACAAAATATATATGAGAGTGTGAGCTAATAGAAGAAATTTAAAAATGACAGCTAGTCACAACAGGTTGTCCTTCAGGAACTATGAAGGAACAAATAATACCATCAGATAGGTGGATACAAACTTATTTTTTGTTACCTTTACAAATGAAAATCAGTAGTTGTATACATCCATTATATTTGTTTAAGGTTAATATATGTTAATTTATGATTAGTATAATTAGATTGCCACTTCTGCCATTTTCATGGTAAACAAACAAGTAGTAATTATTAAAGGTATCTTTGTGTTCTTCAATCAAAAACTTTGTACTAAGTTACCTTAATTATGAAAAGTTGTCGTTATATAAATAATATGTAAAAACTAGCTATTCTAGATCTGATTATAGGTTTATATAAATAATCATTTTCATATAGGTGTACATTATTTACTTAAAGAATGTAAATAATTTTACAGAATATATTCTTTATATATATATTTTTTAATTATTTGAAAATCCCTCATCCCTTATGCAACACAAATGTATTTGTTATTTATAAAATAAAATTCATATCACTAAAAAATATGTACATTAGTTTCATATTACCAAATACATTCCACATTTTATAAGGAGCTGAAATGTATTGTATTATGTCCATCGTATGCCTATAAATTTAGGATTTATAAAATTTCTTTAAATTTTAAAATGTATTTTAGAATACTCAATGTAAATGAAAAATGGGTAATACAGTAAACTCTCACTAATCCGGCAGATATGGAGCCGGATACTGCAGGGTTCATTAAAAACACAATGTATATTGTACAATATTTATGTGTATTGCCCAGAAATAAAGAAAACATACAAAAATAGTCCTGAACTGTGTTTGAAACGATAAAGCGAGTTTGGATCTATACTGGTCGGTACTTTACAATAAAAGGTTACCTTATCTTTAACAATAAAAAAAATGTTAAAAAACAGTCTACAGTTCAGTTTTTTAAAGTAATTTAAATTTACTTTATTTACATTACTCAGAAGGCTTGAAAAGCTTTTTTTATTTTCTTCTGCTTTTTTACTTGAAATGACACTTTTAGAACTTTGTCTTGCAGTAATTTCTTCTGCTCCCGTAATTGATGTTGGGAATAAATCGACGGCAGCAGGGTGAAATACTAACTGAAGAAGCACTATGTCTTCTCTCTCTTCTTCCTCATCCCTCGATGATTTCGACATCTGTCAAAAACTTTAATATTTCTCCTGCCAGCCTCTTGCTTATGTCATCTGCTGCGCCAGCATATCTTTCAATCGCATCTCGCAGCTGACATAGGTTGTCATACATGTTCTCTTCATTTTCAGAATTCCCAGCGATTGGAAAACGATAAAGAGCAATTCTCATCAACAATTAAAAGCTTCTTCAACTTGAGGAAATTTCCTTTACTTTAAAGTTTTCCTTATAGTTTTTACCATAGGTCTTCAAGAAATATTTAATTTTTTCACTTCTATTTCTGATGACATGAATGGTAGCGTGGCCAACCCATATTCTTTAGCATGTGTAACTAATCTCTGTCCTTTGTTCAGTCTGTCCAAAATCTCCTTTTTTTAACTGAAGTTAAAAATCTTATGTTTCCGTTTATATTCACTTAAGTAACAGTCAATGTATCTACTGGAACAACATACAGCTCAAAATCATTTTTATATAACGAGCTACACAACTAGAATTGAAGGTCACTCGGCCTTTAACATCAACATGCAGTGAAAAATATACAAATTAGGTTTACATCTTCTGTCCTTAAACGAAAACGTCATATTACTGAGGGAATAGATTAAAGAGAGTTTACTGTACCTAATTTTAGAATAATTTTTAATCAATTATTTTAATTTACTAAATAATAACTGAGTAAATTATAAAACATACTGATTAGTTTTTATGTGATATTTTACACTGTGACATATTCACTGCAGGCACGCTTGGTTTTTGGTGCAGTAGTTTAAATTAAGCTATTTGTGTAAGATTTAAAACTGTTTTTCATGGTTGTGGCACATAATTCCAATAGTGGAAACTGTATAATTTTTTTCTGGCAATTAGTAACCTCACAATGAATTGAAGAAACTAAGGAAAAGGGTTTGCAGTGAATGTGTGAAGATGAGAGAGATTGAGTTTTATTTATTGATGTTCTAGTAAAGCTCAAAAGATGTGTAAAAATTAACATGTAATGTGTTCTCTGTGTAATTAAATGTTAAATAAAAATGTTTTAGGTGAAGACTCATCCCTTGTTATTCATAGACGTATAACAATCTCATATTGTTATAGTAAATTATTTTTAACTACTGAATAATGATAGTAACATTATTTTAAAATTATTTGTAGTACTAGAAACACATATTTGAAGAAATTTTAGTTTTGTATTAAAACTGTAAAGATCATGTTATAAATATACAATGTTAATGTGTAAATTGTTCTTAAATTCCTCCATTGTGTTTGAAATTTTTTAACTTTTTTTTGTTTCTTGTCAGAAAGCTAAAGGGTCAATCAACTAATGAATAAATTGTTACTCACCAAGTAAACATGTTTCATGTAAATATTAGTTGTTCATAGAGTGGCCATTCAACCAACTAAAACATTACTTTCTTTAAAATCAGAAAATGACAAAGCTTAAAATGAACACGAATTTTGTTAAAAAGTATACATTAAAACATTAGGAAAAAAGTTAAGGACATATCACAACATTCTATAAGTTTTATTCTGTATAAAAAATCATTGGGACAGTACTCTATAATCTAACATCCAGATCATTATATAAACACCAGTGCACAAATTTGGCTGAATGACATGTACCAAAGCTGCTATAGATAGGCAAGATGTATGAAGCATTGGTTTTTTACAAAAAAAAAACGAGGACAGAAATCTATGTTGACAAACAATGTTAAGAAAGGCTTTGAAGTTAGAATGTCATTTTAACAATATTTTCTTCTTGTATCAAATCCAGGGTGCATAGGTTTTTTGATGCGTAGGAAGAGAATGAGTCAAAACAACGCAATTAGTTCTGGAAGATTAAGTTTAAAACAGAGAATCATCCTTTATAGTTGCAGATTCACAACAACCAGGTATGTATTGGTGAGATTTACTTACCACCAAGATTGGTTTAGAGGACTATAACAAACTGCTTCTAGAGTTTGTTAAAATCTATTTCAATTCCTCCCTGTGTACACTTCATGATCCCAGTTTTGGATGCAATTAGAAGTGGCATGGTTTTGGTTGCAAGTGATGAAAATGTATGCCTTTTACTCTGTCGTATACTCCCAAGACGGACAAAAATTTGAAAGATTGAAGGTATACTTTCCGGCATGTTAAGGTCCTCAGTATAACGAGGAAAGCAATGAATATCAGTTCGGCAAAGTCAACCAAATAAAAACCTGATGGATGCACCACTGATTTTTTGGAAAGGCTGGCGAGAGATCTAGATACTCTTCTTTACTAAGTTCTAGAAGTATTTTGAAAAGAATATCTATGTCCTTATCAACTAATTACTGTCAGGGTTGTCAAGAAATGAAAATTTCTTCTTTGTACACAATTAAAATTAATATAATTTTATTTTGTTTTGACATTATACATCTACGTTACTGTATTAATACAAAATGCAAATTTATTTTTGCATTTACTTCAGTTATAGAATTCAATAATCAACTTGAATTCAGTTTTTTTTTTAATGGGGAAGAAGTCCCTAAATTATATTAAAGACAACCTATAAAACGCTTTTAATAATATCTGTTAGAACTGATTTATATAAAAGCAGCTTATACAAAGGAATTTTACAAATACTGTCAAATAATCATTTGCTAATTATTGCAAGTCTTATTACTCAAAATGCATTTAATTCATATCATAAATGCCAGATGCAACCAGTTGACGAGCTAACCAGTCTAAACCATCATGGAGGCCATTACCACTTTGTGCATCGCATGCCTGAATATGCCAGCTGTGTCCACAGCATAATTTATACAAAGCTAATTGCTCTGTTATTCCTTCTATGTTCTCACATCCTTCAATATCCTGTAGACAAAGAACTTTTTTTAATTTATTAAAACCTGTAATATTTTTTACTATAAGATGTATATTACTTTTTAAAATTTCTATCTGTCATCAGTTTTAAAATTTATCTGAATATCTGCCATAATTTGCATTTTAAAACAAATATTAAGGGAACTATGTTTTATAAGACCATAAATGTTATATGTAAATTATTAGCTTGACAATGTTTAGGTTAAGTAAAGTATACAAGTTGATTTATTATTTACAATATGCAAATGAATTACCAGTCCAAACAGTAAATAAAATCATGAAGGAGGAATTTATATTATGAGGATGAAATAATTTGGACAATTCTGTTGACCACAGAAATAGCTTCTAAACAATATAATTTGGAAGCATGACGACCTAAACAAAGATGATGTGGCTATGATTATAATGTCAAGGTAAAGACTGGCTTGACATATTAAATGTCAAGAAGCAAAAGTAGAAGGAATGGTATTAGATGATATGAAAAAACAAATTCAATGGGTGTGATAATAAAAGACAACCTATTTTGTAAATAGAGGAAGTTATTTAAATAAGTGATAGACTTAATATCATGTGTTGAATCTGAATAGCAGATAAATAAGAGGAGGTAATTGAGAAAGGGTTTTTTTTTAATAGGGATTGAGAAGATAAGTTATTGTAAACCTTCAAGAGAATAGCTGTGGACTAAAACATGAAAGTAAAGTTAGAATATCAAAACAAAATTATTAATAGTCCTAAGAAAACAAGAAAATAAAATGTAGATAACCAGATATAATTTTGACTGGAATAGGTAACAATCAATGATTACATAAAATCAGAAGTAAAAATACATGTTTAGTGCTTAAGCGAATGAATTCACTACAACTACTGAATAATTTACAGTTTAATTCATTTATTGTATTCAAACAAAGAGAAATTGGCATGGACATTTTTACTAACTAAAGTTTGACAAAAGAATAGTCATTAAAAGCATACAATGCCCTAATAAATCAGTTTAATTCAGATCTATTTTATAATGGTTTTCAAGAAAGTTAATTATAATGTTCTATAAATGATTTTATTAAATACTGTAAGGAAATGTGATGGCTTTTCACAATCAGACTATAAACTGGGATCTTAAATCTAGTATGAGAACTGTAGATATTTTAAAAGAAACAACTAAAAACTATATGTTGTTTTTCAAGTTTAGCTGCACCATATTTTAAGTCATCTACACTGAAAAGAAGTTCCAACAAAATATAACAAAAAAGATCAAATAATCAGTTACTATCTGAGTATTATTAAAGATGTGTTTCATTAAGTTTCAGAAACAGAAAATTATAAAACGTAATTTTAGGCCTTTTCTCATAGGCCATATATAGAGCAGGATGTAGTATAAAGCACTCGCATATAAAACAAAAACCATCTACACAAATAAAAATTCATTTCAAGATAGTGGATGCAAATTATTGATAGTAAATACTGTCACAACCAATATTCTATTAACAAAGTTAACATTAACCTGTGGGAGGTTGAAGGGTTAATAGGTGTAACATTTTAATCTGCAATTGCAGTTTATAATATTAACTCATTGCTTCCTATGGAAGAGATAGATGTTCATACAACACATTAATCATCCATATCACACAGGCGTCAGTTTTTTGTCATGTATTTCATCATTGTTTATTTGCTTCAAGAGAGTATATTTTTTTTATGTGGCAGGTACCAGACTAGACGCCTGAGTCGTCTAAGGTATATTTATCGCTCCTTGAAAACTACCGCACAGATATTGGTAAATGTTTATAGCCCGTAAGTTGTCCTTTTATCAGATATGATTGACCTGTCACCAGTTTTTATATCAAGTGGATATTTTTGCTCCGTATCAAAAAAGTAAGTTAAAAGAAGTTATTTTGACATAGAAGATTTCATAAAATCTAATAAATTAGTATGACAAATTGAAGATGTTTTTCTTTGCACGCAGAATTTCCTCATAACTCACTAATTTGTTTGTTTTGTGGCAGAAATAGACTTATCATTGGAGTCTATGTCATTCAAAATTTCTAAATCTTGCTCAATTAAACTAAGGCTTTTTGTCAAGATTCTAACTGCTATTTTATCTTCTTCGTCAACTGGGTCTAAAGAATTTGTGTTTTTAAGGTCTTGATCTTGCTCACGCATTTCTATGAGCTCATCAATTAATTGTCACCTTCTGGTTGTGTAAATCCAGCAGTTCTTGAACGTCAACATTATCCACTTCAAAATTAAGTTGTCTGGCAAAACCGACAACTTCTTCAATCATATCAGCAGTTTTATCAAACTCTGGCACTGAATCCGCTTGAGTTTCAATGGCAAACAAAATAGACACACTCCTTTCTCCAAATACCATTCAAAGTGTTTTGTGAAATTTCATTCCCAGATTGCCCAATGATTCTCAAAGCATCTAAAACGTTGATTTGTTTCCAACAATCTTCAACAGGGAGCTCGTTGTTCTGTCTCATAACTTCATGCAGATGCGCAAATGATCTTCTCGTGTAATAAGCTTTAAATGTTTTGATGATTTCCTGATCCAGCTGTTGAGGCAAACTAATTGTGTTTGGTAACAAAATATCATTTTCATGCGTGTGGCGAAATTAGTTAAAGTAGTAGGAGGATAGTCGGGTGAATTGTCAATTAATAGGAATTACTTTAAAAGGAATGGGTTTAGACCAACAGTATTCATTGAGGTATGACGTGATGACCAAGGTTCAACTTGAGGTATGAAGTGATGACCAAGGTTCAACTTGAGGTATGAAGTGATGACCAAGGTTCAACTTGAGGTATGAAGTGATGACCAAGGTTCAACTTGAGGTATGAAGTGATGACCAAGGTTCAACTTGAGGTATGAAGTGATGACCAAGGTTCAACTTGGGGTATGAAGTGATGACCAAGGTTCAACTTGAGGTATGAAGTGATGACCAAGGTTCAACTTGAGGTATGAAGTGATGACCAAGGTTCCTCAAAAAAAAGCTGTTAACCAAGCCTTCAGATTCGACTTCCAAATCACGGGCAAGCTAGCTTAAGAAATATGTTTTAATGCCCTTGGGTTTTCTGAGCGATAAACTATGAGTGATTGCAACTTACAGCCAGCAACTGTATTTGCATCAACCATTCAACTGTAAACTCCCAACCTGAATTCTTATAACATTTTTTTATTTCAAAATATCAAAAAACTAATCACATAGCCGATTTCTACCTAATTATGCAATACTTTAAATTTATAACTTATTTTTACTGGTCCATAAATTACCCGTAATTCTCAAGGTTCAAATTTTACTCAAAACTAAGTTAAAAATTAATATAATACTATTTTACATAATTTTATGTTGGTTAATATAAGAAACAAAATTCATTTAATGCCCTTGGGCTTTCTGAGCGATAAACTATGAGTGATTGCATTTCAGCCAGCAGCTGTATTTGCATCAACCATTCATCTGTAAACTCCCAACCTGAATTCTTCTAACATTTTTTTTTCCAAAATACCAAAAAACTAATCACATAGCCGATTTCTACCTAATTATGCTACTTTAAATTTATAACTTATTTTTACTGGTCGATAAATTACCCGTAATTCTCAAGGTTCAAATTTTACTCAAAACTAAGTTAAAAATTAATATAATACTATTTTACATAATTTTATGTTGGTTAATATAAGAAACAAAATTCAATTGAGAATACATTCAATTACCTGTTTGTTTGCTAAAATAAGGAGTGCTGCATCTTTGAGTTCCTTTTCTGACATTAATTTAGAGAGCTCGCTGAGGGCTTCTGGAAGCCTTTGCTTGTCACTTGAGTCTATTACAAATACTACTGCCTAAAATAAATAACAAATTAAATATTATTTGAATTTTTCCTTGTTAACATTTATTCTGAATACTATCTTGGTTGCAAAACCAACTTCTTCGTCCTCTCATAATTTAGGAGTACAAAATAGCTATTGTGGTTTAATAAAAATATTAATAATTCCGACCTTAGATTATAGATAATTAGTACTGTACAGTTATGATTGGAAACATTATTTTGTAACAAATAAATATAACTATATATACGAAAAAACCCCTATTTTACTAAAACACTTGTAAATATTTTACAACTTGTCTATAGTAGCACTTACTTATATTTGTTGAGGACGGCCATTTTGGGAGATGTGTCCCATTGTCAACTCAGACCATAACTTGGGAGATGTGTCCCATTGTCAACTCAGACCGTAACTCCTATATGTAACCAGAGAGTTACGGTCTGAGTTGACAATGGTACACATTTCCTGAAATGGCCATCCTCAACATATAACTAGGTGCTACGATAATCAAGTTCTAAAATATTTACAAGTGTTTTAGTGAAAACTAGTAGCTCACATGAAGATGGATTCAACCAATACCCTATTTTAATTATACACAGAAATTGTCAGTTTTACAATTCAATTGAAATATAATAAATTTATCTTCTTCAAAGAACTTAATAATTTTTAAAGTTAAATAATAAATAAAATATTAACTAAGCAATACAAAAACTATATTATGCCATGTAATAAGAGGTATTTTCCCTGTTTGTTAATTATTATACACACAATAGTTTATTTTTTTCGTAGTAGTAAAAGACTTTATAGTAGTTGCACCCTTTCCTAAATGCTACTACACTCAACTCTAATTAAAGGGTATGGGTTTCCCCTCTATATTATAAATATATAAAGTACTTCATTTACTTTTCCCTTGTACCTTTTTTTTACATAACTTTATACCTAAAAAGATTATATTTATCTCTTTAATTTAAATGATATTTTGTCTACGAAGTTCATCAAATGTCATAAGATAAAACTTTATAAACTAATAATTTGCCAAAATTTAAAGTTTTTTTGTAATTTACCGAGTCATAATGTTTTTTGTCATTTGTGCCTTAATTGTTAGACAAAACAGTTTTCTTCTTGTAATAGATGTTATTTTAACTAGTAAAAAATTTGGATTACCTGGTATAGTATATTATCCAACACTTGAAATATTTGGTTTATATAGTACATAATATACTTCTCCAATAAATTATATAAATATATTTTTTTTATGGGTTACTTTAATGACATTTATTACAACAATATTTGTACATTTTAAGCTTTGTAAGACATACATTTTACACATTCTACAATAAATCTAATATATTTTAGTAGAGTGTTAGTGAGTAGTATTACTATAGTGAGTAGAATGTTAGCTTTGTAAAAGGAACAACTGTTTTGAAACGCGTCAGCAAGTAAGCAATTACGTATTCACTTAGTTAAGTAGTTTAAAATTAGTTTAACTATATTTTATTCGTATTTTTCTAAAATTATTTTTACTAAATCTGACAAACCTAAATTTCACTAGTAACTAGTGACCTAAAGTAACTGTGTTAATGTACAGTCCAGTAAAATATAAAATTCATTGTATAGAAAAACATAAACACTGTAGAAAACTGAATATTTTTTACAAAAACAAATTATACCAAGCATTAACATTACCATTACAAACATTTGTTTAAATATTTTCAATCATTTCATAGATGTGAATATAATATTGAGGTTAAAACCTAAATTAGTTATTTTTTATCAAACAAAGAAATAATAGATTTATAATGATTGGATTTATTTAAGACTATAATAACATTGTTACAGTGGCTTATTGTTGTAGTTTACTTGTTTTATTTCAAAATTGACATATTGATAAAACCTAATTAAACCAATGCTCTAAATTGATTTTTTAGTTACCTGTGTATTGAGGTAATAATGTTTCCACAGAGGCCTGAGTTTTGGTTGACCACCAATATCCCATATATTAAACCTGACATTTTTATATTCTACTGACTCAACATTGAAACCAATGGTAGGAATCACTGCCATAAACTCATTTTGTTTCAATTTAAATAATACACTTGTTTTCCCTGCGCCGTCTAATCCTAATGTTACCACTCTCATTTCTATTTTTGGTCCTATGTGTACACGATTGTCCTGCAATACAAAGTAGTAAAATCCAATATCAGTAAGAATCTTGAACAGTGAAACTTTAAATTTGTTGATTACCCTATAATTAAATGTTTGGCAAAAAAATGTTGACAATATGATACAATTTTGAAATATAAAAGCATCATCAATTAAAATAGTAACTCGACATATTTAATGTTTAAATTTTTGTTGTTTTACATCCTTTTGAAGATTTTTCTTTTAATCAATACAAATCAGGGATGTAAATTTAACGGTTTTCTCATATAATGAGTAATTTTTAAGAATTTAAAACATATATTAAAAAATATAATATATGTGTAAGTTACGAGATAGTTGTAGTCTTATTATTTTTAGTAAAATATTCTAGCATTAATAACAACACTGTATATTAAAATACTGTAGCCGTAACTCCCTTACCACATCAAGCAGGGGACCGGACCTTGCTGTAGTGGTGTTGGTATACAATTCCAAAACACGTTTTATGCTGAACCAAATGCGCTACTTTACTCCTTCAAGGTAATATATATTTCTAAAAGACCTTGAGCTTTTAAGGACAAGCTATTTTTGTCACAATATATATAAAATTAGTTTATATAACAGTAGTGTGACATGATATTGACTTCTTATCCCTCTGAGTTTCAAACAACACTGGAGTGTAAATAAAGAATTTTATGTTTTTAAAGTAATCAAATAATTTTGAATTATAAGTTTCAAAAGCATATTTTTCTATACTTGTTTGTATTTGTGCTAAACTGAAAGAGATAGATCTATTATCACATATGGAGATAAGGATATGCTTGTGATTAATAGGTATAATTATTAACACTGGTCAACAATGATTCTGTTCTAGAGACGTTGTTGGTCGATATTAGAGGTATTTTTTGTGCTGTTTCAAATCTGTGCTTAGATTTTTTCCATCACATCTAGTTTTTTCCAGGACAGTCAAATTTATGTTTTTGCTATAGCAAAAGTACTAATTTATTTTATTTATATATTGTGATATTATGAGCAAACGAAAATAAAACATGTGGAAATTTGCAACTTTCTAGAAGGTGATGGCATTCTATAATGCCATGCTTTCCTATCCAGCCAAACAACAAAACTGCTGAATCAGCAGCCACTTTACATCAGTACATAAGTATGTGACTAAAAATTCAGTCCATGAAGGCATTTGTTTTTTCTCAGAAGTTGGATTGAGAATTTTGTTGCTTACAGGAAATTGCAGCTTAATCATAAGCTGTTCTTTAGTAAATCATTGTTAAGTGGAATAGCTTTCCCCATGGATAGACAGCATGTCAACACCTCAATGATTTTTGTTATGTTTGGGGTGAAATTACTTTTAAGGCTAAAAGGCAAAACATTGCTCCCATTTTAAGAAAATGTTATAAACTTTATTTCGATTGTCAGTTGGGTGACCAGGATAAATACCTCTAGGATCACCCAACATGTCTAGAACAGCAAACAAGTATTTTTTGTTGTTGACCAGTGTTATTAGTTTAGCTATATAAATTCCTCATTAATATACAGGGAAAGATCATGGCACAAAGTGTGTGGGGTCGTATACATGCAATAGATTAATTTCAGGAGTCGAGGAGGCTGTACACTTCCTACTAGGTGTAAAGAAAAATAAGTTTGAAATATATATACAAATGCTAATAAAGTTTGAAAATTTTCATAAAATAAAATTAAAACGTCAAAAATGCCATACTTTTGTAAATGTAATTGGAATGCTTGGGTCAGGCTGAAGCTGCTCAGGACTTAAGTCTGAAAACTGCTGCTGCTGTTTTTCTATTGAACTAAGGGCTTCTTTGATTTCTCGTCCAGCAGCTAGTACTCGGGCATCATCTTGCTGTATTGTTGATTCACACTGAATACAGACTCCAGCAACCTTGAGAACATTCATGTAATCATATATAATATAACACGGTTAACTGCAGTATATTATTACAGTATAATATGCATATTGTTATACAGTAAAACTTGTTCAAAAGTTAACACAAATAAGGCTGAATCTTATACTATGAGGAAAACTTTCCTGGTCCCAAGACAGTTATCACGGGCATTATTGTTATTTATTTTGTATAATACAGAATTTGTTCTAAGCAGAAACAGGAAAAAAATTGTGGAATTTGTCAAAAAGGACGTCTATTATACAAATTTTTAATGGCCTGCCTCTTTGTGGTAATTTATACTAAAAAGGGACAGAGAGAAAGAGACAGTGTATGATCAAATGAATAGTTGACTTGACCTTAGTGCCTTGAAACAAGGTCCAGATATTAGTAGCTTTCACAATATTCTGCAAAAATATGTCATCAGGAAGTAGTCTGAAACAGTCATAGGGTTGATTTTCTCTCGGGAATGGAACGATAAATTTATTTTCCTTTGTAAACAGAAAGTTGCGAAGGCCTAATGTACTAGGTCTCCATTGAGAATTATCTATTTCTTTTTCCAAATCGGAATGACATAGTTCCTCGCAATCGTAATAGACTTCCTCTGTAGCTGGATCCAAGTCATTGTCATGGCGGTCGTCGCCACTTGCCTCAGAAGCCCCATTTTTAGGGTCCCTAGTACACTCTACTACATCATTGGTATTAAATAAACAGTCTATAGAATCCCAGGCACAACTTTCATGTCACTAACAGTCACAGACATGCACTAAACTCTCACTAAAACTACTGACACAAAAATGGCAGGTAATTTTAACTAAACTAAAACAAACATCCAACATAAGTCACCTTGCCGCTGTAACACTCAACTAAGTCTCTTGTACAATGCTGGGGTAGATAACAACATATCCTAATAAAATGCTAAATGTCTCCGATCGGAGACGGCCTCAGTGAAAGTGTTAAATAATGTCAATTGAATGATTGTAATTATAATACGTATCATTAACCACAATACTTATTATTAATTAGGCTTCCAATTCAATTCTCAGTACCATACATTATGGTTATCTAATTAAATAATGTCAATTCAATGATCGTAATTACAAGACGTATCATTAACCACAATACTAATTATTGATTAGACTTCCAATTCCAACACAATGTTTCATATTTTAATCTCTCTTTTCGTCTATTTTTTCACAACATAGCAAATTAAAAAAATAATCTACAGAAATAAAAAAAGTACAATAATAAAAATAAACAGCTGATCTCCACAGAAATTAAAAATAGTTCATTGAGAGTTGGTTTGGGAGGATATTCACTACAATACTACATCAAGTTCTTTCTTTCTTTCTTCTGACTAACCTTCCATCAGTTGCATAGAGTGTCTAACAGGAGAAAGCACTCAGTTTTATTCTGCACAAATACCAGTTAAAGTTTAATCTGTTTTTGTTTTTATATTTGGGTGACTTTTAAATTAAGTTTTATATTGTTTATACTGTAAACAACTTTAAAAGTTGTAAAATTTTGAACTTCTAAGTGATATTTTAAAAATATCTTCAATGGATAAAATTTGTGAGCAATGTATATTACTGTTTCATTATGAGAGAGTACACTTGTGGGGTTTTTCCGCAATAATGTATTCAACATCTAAACATAAAAAATATTGAATAATAATAGTACATACAAAAACATAAAAGTAAATATTAACTGAAAATATTTGCTGGAAATATATAGACATTCAAATTATAGAATGAAATAAATAATGGCTTTAAAAAAACAACTGGTTCTAGTGTAATAAAAAACATGGATAAACTTACAATGTTTCTTGTGAAAACAACTTATAATTGTTAAGTTATACGCTCACTAGGCATCACTTCTACGGGTTCTTCAGTTGGAATCTAGTTCTCACAACGAGCAGGTGCTGCATGCTCTTTGCAGATGAAAAATTACTTCTCACAATGAGCAGGTGCTGCATGCTCTTTGCAGATAGAAAATTATTTCTCACAACGAGCAGGTGCTGCATGCTCTTTGCAGATGAAAAATTACTTCTCACAAAGAGCAGGTGCTGCATGCTCTTTGCAGATGAAAAATGACTTCTCACAATGAGCAGGTGCTGCATGCTCTTTGCAGATGAAAAATGACTTCCCATAATGAGCAGGTGCTGCATGCTCTTTGCAGATGAAAAATTACTTCTCACAATGAGCAGGTGCTGCATGCTCTTTGCAGATGGAAAATTACTTCTCACAATGAGCAGGTGCTGCTTGCTCTTTGCAGATGAAAAATTACTTCTCACAATGAGTTTGAGATGAACGATTCTTCTTTAGGCCATAATGTAAAATCTGTCATTGACTATATCATGATTAAGTGGTATTCACTGATGGCCTTCTTCCATCTCCATGATTTTTCAAGTTCTTTTTGTGTTTTTTTCCTTGCTGTAGAGTGAACATGACCCACTCTCATAACAGTTATGTTTCTTCTTCCTGCCCACCCTTGCCTTTCTGGCTCAGTAGTCCTCAGCATTTTATGTATTTTTATTAAAAAATGCTTCTTATTGTCAAACTGAACACCTTTCTGGCTGATTTTAGCGGAATCTCCTCTTTATCATCAATATCTGACAAAATTTCAACACATTGGTCATCTTTGTTATTTTCAGTTTTACTTAACATGTCTTCATTTAAATTTTCATTGACTTGTTCATCAGAAGAACTGTCTAATGAAATTTTCGGTAGGTGGTATTTCTTTAAGCACCTCTTTCTTGACACTACCTACCATTTCACAAAGTCTCTCCTCTTCAAATAACTCTATTAAAACAAAAACTACTAATTAATAAAACTCAACAAAATTCTTGAAAGTAAAGAGGCATACAAGGATCTATTTACTCCCTCCAAGGGTACCTACAGACAAAACCTCACACTATGGCTTCATAGTAAAAATGAACAAAAATAGGTTGGGTGGTTTCCTAGAATGCAAGGCATGAAATACTGAGCCAGAAACTTACTGCTAACAAGTGGAAATGCTACATACAAAATATATCAAATGATTTGTTTTTTAACCCATTTCATGAAAACAAACTCGCTTATTACCAAGAGAAGCCTATTAGTCTTGTACTTAATCAAAAATCTTATAGAAGCTTTGAGCTTTACCACAACTAATTAAAAAAAAGAGTTGTATGCAAGTCTTAGCAATCAAAGAATCGACAGCAGAAGAAGATGGTTATCAACCCAGAACCTTTCCATTATGTATGATTAGGATTACTATGTAATTAGATCATTATCCTAAGACATCCAGTAGACACACTTGGGTTTGGTTGAAAATTATTTGAATTATTCTCTATTCTGATATGTTTTTTTCAATTTATCAAAAACTTGCAGACATATCTAACAATACATCATTATGTATTTATCATGATGTTTAAATCCAAATGATAAATTTGCCAAAAAAAGAAGCATAACTGTGTAAAACATATTACATAATAAATCTACATCTACATACCTGAGATAACCATGTAGCTAGGTCTTCTTGCAGTTGTCTAAGAGAGCACAGCCTTTCCCGTACATGAGTATCTACAGCACTAATAGCAGCAGCTTCTTGTAGTAATAATGTTTCTCTAAGTTGAGTAAAATATTGCTCCACTCTAACCCTTGCCAACTCACTTGTTCCCGGTTCAATCACTTCTCCACTTTCTCCACTTCGTCCTTCTAACTCAACAGCAACTTGTTCTGGAAACAGAATTGTAAAATTAACCTAATGGAAATGGTAAATGAGCGTGAATATCTGCAACAATCATACATTTTTTCATACTATTTTCACTTAGATACTACTTTGGTGTTATTCTAGCAGGACTGTAGTACACTATAATATGCCTTACCATGAACAATAAAGAAAGTTTATAAATTTGCCCAAAGAAATTATCAGAAAAGGAATACAGAGGAAAATATTTATAAACATGTAAAAAAATTATTTTTGAAGAAATAAAATTACCTATTTCTGGGGAAAACAATTTTTTTAACGATTATATATAGAACTACAGGAGTGTAGTATCAAGAAAAATCCAAGAAGAAAACTGTATATAGAAAAAAGAAGTACATTCAGAATGAATCTATTGATCTAAAACTAAAGCCTAAAAATATTTTAAAAAACAACTGAAATAAAGTTACGTATATTTTTAAACCACAATCCATGAGGTTTAAATCCCTAATTTTCATTATACCCAAGAATTAAATCATTCCCCTTATTCAGATGAAGCGAATTAGAATTTGAGTAAATATGTCTAAAAATTCATATTTTACCCACCCTTAAAACATTTTAATTTAAATATAAATAAATAAAACCTCTACACCACAGATACATTTTTCATTTATTCAATACCTTATGTAAATTTCAATTGCATTGTAATCACTCTCAGAGGCAATTTAAAAACAAACTACCAAAGGCTCCATGGTGAAGTAGTTCAGTGTATATATTTAAAGGTAGTTTGTTTTGTAAATTAACTCTGAGGACGATTGCTATGCAATTG
This sequence comes from Prosapia bicincta, assembly GCA_036971475.1. Taxonomy (NCBI): domain Eukaryota; kingdom Metazoa; phylum Arthropoda; class Insecta; order Hemiptera; family Cercopidae; genus Prosapia; species Prosapia bicincta. Next base: position 161,903,131 of record JBAIZL010000002.1, read on the forward strand.
AAATGTACATAAGGTATTAAATATATGAAAAAAATTATTTGTGAATTAGAGGATTCATTTATTTAAATTAAACATTACGCCAAAGTTGATTTATAGTTATACTTTAAAATTTTGTTTGTGAAAAACAAAAGAAAGTTAACATCACTTATATCAAATTATAACTAAACTAAAAATAAAATACTATTAAACTGTTAAAGGAAAATAACGGTTACTAGAATAATAGAAAACAAAAATCTTGAATTCTTGAATTTTATAGTCCATTACGTTTCATGAATCTTATTAATCACTTAAACAATAGTTTATGACTATCCGAACTTTGAATTTAGTAAATTTGTTAAAACTTACTGAGACAGAACGTTTTCGATCGCTATGTGCCGATCTTCATCACACATATAGCACATAGCTATATGCCGATCTTCTTTCGGCACATAACGATCGAAAACGTTCTGTCTCAGTAAGTTTTAACAAATTTACTAAATTCAAAGTTCGGATAGTCATAAACTATTGTTTAAGTGATTAATAAAAATCTTGAGTAATATTAAATTTTATGAAAGAACTTTGATTAAGTAAAAATATTATGAGACAGATAATGGTTGTGGAATCATCTCTTAATGCCACCTTTAAATGATCTAAAATATCTGTAATTAGTGAAACCGTTTGTAATCACATCAAATAGTTTTGTCTGATTGTGGTGTAAAAGTGAAACACAGATTATGCTTAATATAACTGATCAAGTGTTGGCTTCTCACACTCTATCAGTTATCTATAGGTATTATCTATGGGAAAAGTACTGATCACTGGAAAGCCATGCAACCACAACTTTATTTATTCCACTTATAAAAGAATACATACTTCACCCCCACTTACTTTAGAAAAAAAAAATGTAATGACAACATATAGTTTTTTTAGCTACTTCATGGATTTTTGTTACTAGTTACTCCAGCTGTAATAATTATTCCACACTGATCAGTGAACAAAATATTACCTTCACACTCCCTAATTGTAGCCTAGTTAATAAACACAAAATGTTCTCAGAGCATCTATAGTAAATATTCTAAATACTTTATAAAGCACTTTAGGAGTTGAAACAGACAAAGTAATGTGTCAATGTAGATTTGACTGTCATTAAGATTTACAGATGTCAAAAGTTCTACTGAAAAAAAAAACACTACAAATTGAAAACAGACACAGGTACAGAAATGTCCTGATGCAAATAATTGACACCCAACACTAATGTCCAGTTGTAGAATTTGTAAAAACTCCTGGGAGTATATAACAACAATAGAGTCTTTTTTAATTGATAAATTACATTTATTGAAAGGTTAGGTCCAGGTCCTGAAGACATCACTCCCTTCATGATTAAAAATGTCCTATTATTAAGGGAACTGATAATTCTTTGAATATACAATCATTTATAAAATGCATGTTCGAAAAGAAAATAATTGCTATTCTCAAACAAGTAAATATAAAGCCAATCATAGTAAATATTGTTTAGTAAAATTTGTTTCTCACAGTGATAAAATCAAACATCAACTATTGGAGAAAGTTATCATATTTAGTATAACTAAATATCCTAGTCATAAGTTATTGTTTTGTTATTCCTGTCTATTAACTGTGTGGCAGTGAGATAAGCAGCAAACAAATTTTATTTTAGTTTTGCAAATAGAAACTTATCACGTACAATACAAGAAATGTGATTTTATTTAAATCCTTTTAGTAAATAACTATTAACTAATTATTACTAATGTTATTATTAATTTTTTTTAAAACAATTTACCAAGCCTATGAATGGTTTCACTCATTTCTTCCATTAGTTTTCTCATATGCTGTACAGCATTAATAACAGAGACTCGAATATTTTCAGCTTCTGCTTCCACCAGTGCATGCTGAAAATATATTTAATTGCAAATACAATCAAACAATTTTCTGTTAAAAGTAAATATTTTGCATACATTAAGTATAATATCAATAAGTGCATTTATCTATTATTTTCTTTTTCTTTCAAATATTGTTAAAATATGAAAGACAATTCAATAGTGTCAAGAATATTTGTAAAAAAAAGTCTAATGAATACTATATAAAAAAGCAAATATGAAGTTATACTGAGTTATAGATAATTTTTGTTGCATCTTAATTTAAAGATTAGTTCCCAGTAGATAAATAATTTAATCCGATTTATATAAACCTGTATGGTCTCTTTTGGTTATTTTGGGACAGTCATGGTTGGTTAAATCCAATTTCTATTAAACTAACCTAAAAGATTAATTTACAAAATAATTTATCTTATTCTGGCAAAATAAGAATAAGAACCCCAGTTTTTGTTTAGAAGTGAAAAACAAATTAGTCCATATCCTTTGAATCATTTAATAATTTAAAACAAAGTAATCTTTAATACGTTGACTACAGCAGCAATGAGTCATGCCTGACTTGGGTGAAGGAGGTTTAACACAAGCCATTTTTGTCAAGTTACAAAAGTGTTTTTGTATTATTGCTAATACTGCTGTTGAAGTTCGACCTCAGTTTTCACACATTAAAATCTGGTACATAGGAACTCGTGCTGCAAACCGACATAAAGCATCTTTAGCAAGACCAAAACCATACCACTCTTTGTCTGTAGTTGACATATTTTTTTCAACTATAATTCTGTTTTAACATTAAAGTATTTTATAGTAATTTTGTGCTCAAAATTCATAAAACTAAATTTGTAATTGTACACATTAGCTGTTAAAGAGGAAACGTATTAAAGAGAAAGTTAAGAAATCTTAACTTTATTTTATAGAATTATTTTGCTGTAATGCAAACACAACCGAAAAACTAAACCCATTAATCATTGATAAGTACTCCCTTCCATGTATTTATCAAAAAAAATGTGTTTGGATGACAAAACTTATTTTCAATGAATATTGCGGCAGTTAGACAAGAAAATGAAAAATGAAAAGAGAAAGATTTTTCTTCTAGCAGACAATTGTTCAGTTCATACAATTACAAGCAGATTAGAAAACATACATGTTGATTCTTTCCATCTATATGTACACCTGAATTACAACAGCTCAATCTGGGTACCATACAATCTGTTAATGTTACAGGATACTTTTACTCTGGAAAATTCTACTGAATCTAGATTTGAACACTGACAATAAAACTAATTTAAAAATGCCCTGAGACATAATTACATCTTTGTGGTGGTTGGTAAAAGATTCAAGAATTGTAAATTCAAAAATCAACAATTTTCAAATTAACTGGACAAGAAATTGAAATTGAAGAATGTGTGGGGGGACATGAAGGGACTTATTTGTGGAATGCTATTGTTTCTGCAATAAACAGTTGTATAAATTTGGGAACATTTGACAACTATTTAATGTGGATAATATTGTCTAGGTGAGATATGAACCAAATGACAACAAAATTATGAAACATGTAAAAGGAATAGCAACAACTTCTACACAAACCATCTGAAATTCAGACAGCAGCAAAAGTAGAGATGAAAAAACTTTTGAAAAGAAAGTGTTGTTTACAGAAATAAATAAACTCTTCGGTACCATTCACTCATTTTTTAAATTTGTATTCAGTTAAAAAATTTATTTTAACCCTTAGCACTCGATTGTTGGGGCAGCCCTGCAAGCATATATTGCAGTTTACTAGTATGTCAGGGGTCAACCAACACGATTTTCAAATGCCTATAACTCGTCTGCGGCGAAGCCCATGACATTCAATCTTTTACCGTTTGGTGGTACACTCTATTGACAATAATGTGAACTAAGTTGAAAATGTCTAGGAATATGTGAGTCATCACAAAATCTAGTTTGCCGCTACGTTGTAAGCTGCAAGTAAGTTACAGTTTTGCAGGTTATTTGTTTACTCGTAGTTTCCCGTGGCTTCACGTGCAATTAGTGATTCTGAAATCCCTGATCTTTAATTGATCCTGATTTATTAGAATGTAGTTTAGTTTTATAAACAAAATAATTAAACCAACAGGTATTTGTAAATATAACCAGTTTATGGGTGGTGTAGATTTAGCTGTTCAATATAATAACCGTGCAGTTTTACAATACGAACAAATAAATGGTGGAGGAAAATGTGTTTCTGGCTATTAGATGTAGCTGTAGTAAACAGTTGTATTATCTATAATATCAAAAAAATGAAATTAGAGAAAATCCTGTTAAACAAAAATAGTTTCACCAAAACTTGGTGAGGGAACCCATTGGTGATATCAGAAATAACCCGTATAGTAAGAGTGGTCGGCCATCAACTAATGACAAAGAAGAAAGACTGAATGGGAAATTACATTCAATCTTTTCCAAAGATAAAAGTAGTTCTAAGGATTGTGTAGTTTGCAGTATCAGGAATATAAAAGGAGGTAAAAGCGAAACAGTTTTTCACTGCAAAACATGCAGCAGAAAACCAGGACTTCATCCGGAAGACTGTTTTCAAAGATACTCTGCAAAACTACAAATAAGATAATAAAATCATGTACATACAGTATTAGTGCATAAAAATAGCTTAGTTTATTAAAATCATGTAAGAGAAAACAAAGTTTTCCAAAAACAATAATGCAACTTGTAGGTGAGGAATTTGTCTCAATTTAATTATAAGTGGGGAAGCAAAGCATGTTAAAAAAATCCAAGCTCTAAGGGTTAATGAACAAAACTAACACAGTATAAAATAACAGACTTTTTTAAAAATAAATCTTCAAGTTAAGTTCATATTTTAAATAAGAGAAAATTTGTTGTTTTCATAATTCCATACTTTACTACAAAATATTATGTACACTATCAAAGTTTACTCCTATACAAAACTAAATTAAAAAGTGATGTTAAATAGTGTGAATTCAGTTTATTTTCAACCATTCTACTTCCACAATAACTTCTATAGATTTTAGGTATTCTATAACTTCTATAGAATATGTAAGAATGAACATATTTGATGCATTGTAGTACTGTATTGTAACAATTAGCCTCCATTTAGTTATAGCGAAATTCCAGTTTAATGAAATGTTTTTTGTGGTCCTGACGATTTCATTATATCAAGATTAGACCTGTAAGTATTAACACACGTGTAGGGCACATTGGCATGACATAGTTTTTTAATAGTATAAATGGTACCTAAAAAAAGTGTTTATAAGTGCTTTATGAAGAAAAAGCACATCATACTACTTTTAGAAGGAAGATGTCTTACCAATTAAGTACTTTAAGGAGAAACTAGCCTCTTCTCTTATTGGAGTGTCTGAAGACAGGGTTATTCCAAAGGCAAAGGCAAATTAGGAAGATATGTAAAAATAGTAAAACAAAAAGGAAGAGACAAGGCTAAGAAAATTACATATGTTACAGACTCGGAATAATCTTTTCCTCTGTGTACCACATTTCAAGAAACTTTTTAAATAATCATCAAGATGTATTGTTGTGATTTACTTTTCAATTTGGTAACTATTTGTCTAGTGAGGATGTATTGTTCTATAAAATAAACTGTAAGTTATATTATTAAAACTGATTTGTCTAAGTGTATCAATGTTTTTACTTAATTGCAAATAAATCCATTTTTTAAAAATTATTTCACTACTAAATTTAATTCAATTTTTCTGACTTTTTTTCCTAAAGATAAGTAAAATTTTGAAATCAGTAGTAAAAATAAGTATAATATAGCTGTAATAAATTAGTTATCTCATCAAAATATATATAAAGATAAACTGCTTTCAATGAAACAACTTTTTTGGTACAAACAACTCACAATTAAAAATTAGATGATTGTGTTTCAATAAAATTGTTAACAAAAAAGTGTATCAGGCCGAAACTCCTGACAATGGGCTCCCAGAATAAGATCATGGTTATAATGCCATTGACGTTCTTCCATCAAACAAAAATCATCGTAATTTGTTTGGTAAGTAGTGGGATGTTTGTTTAATATAGTGCAGTATAGAGCTCAGGGTAAAGACTGTCAGGGTATTGGACTGATGTGGCAGCTAAAGTGTTGAAGCTGTAAAATCACTATAAAATGAAACCACAATAATGTTCAAAACATCAAAACAAGATATAGTACTTAGATCATTCGTTCCCAAACTGGGGGACGTGAAGGCAAGTCAGAGAAGGCACAAGACCAGTTAAAAAATAAGATAAATTCTCATTTAGTTAAAATTCAAGTACACAATTAATTAAAATTTAAAACCAAATCTACACCTCAGATTGTTTTTACATAGTTAATTTTATTGGCCATTATGTTTAGAAAATTTTAATGAAAAGTTAGCATTTATAAAAAAAATATAAACTTGAAATTTAATAAACATGACAGCTTGAAAGGAATAATAGTACAAGCGAGACTCCCTGCCAGAAGTACAACAAAATGAAGGTTTGGGAATAAAAAAAATGATAACCCAGAATAACGCAGGCAGCTCTTAAATTATACTTGTCTTTTTTCAGACACCTACTTGTGCGAAAAAGCATTTTCAGCACTTGTTGCGACAAAAACAAAACATAGGAACAAACTTTATGTTGGTATGACGTGCGTTGTGCCCTTACTAAAATACAACTTCAAATACCCATGCTAGTGACAAAATTGCAAGCTCATCAAAAAGTTGTTTTCAATATATTATATTTCTTTTTCAAATGCCCCATACCATTTATGTATATTGTAAAGTGGAGGGGGTCATGGGAGGCTTTCATCTGAAGAGGGGCGACGTGGCATCAAAAAGTTTGTGAACCCCTGATCTGGATTAAATACAGAAATTATAATATTACAAATAAACTAGCAATAATTGTCTCTCACCACTTTTAAGATCTACTGAGAGACACAAAAAGACAGACTAAAAAAACACAAAGAGACAGAAATAAAATTTGAGGATTTGGGATACAATAACTGGCTCTATGTTATGCACTTACTGATTTATACAGAATTAGGTAATTATGGTACCAGACTACAATGACACAAAGTACATGAGAAGAAATTAATTGAAAATTCGAAAACAGAGAATTGGCCTTTGGAAATTATTGAACAGTAAACGGAACATGCATATTTTGAAAAACAGCAAAAACAGCTAATTCTGGATAAGTAAATAAACTATAATAAAACGTTACACAACTAAATAAACAGTTTTCATGAGGGAAAAATAGATTAGGCAATAAAAGAAAGAAATATGGTTGGAACCCAAGTTATGTAAGGGTTACATTCCAAAGAATTTTTCCTGAACATACTGGCTTTAATTATGTACTGTGTATATTAATTAAAGCAAAAACAACTTCATATTAAAACAAATCATCTGAACCTGGGAATGTTGAACAACATATGAATGGTTAATTCCAAGACGAATATTATATTGGCAACAAAACAGAGGTAGAATAACTAGTAGTTGGAAAATACTATAGAGAGAAATCAAGAGACAAAATTTAAAGAAAAATATATGTGAAATGCCAGGGGGAAATGAAAAATTGGGATTGAGAAAACATGAGAACACATTGTAAACCAATAATATAACTAAAAATCTTTCAAATTAATACCTTATGATTTTTATGCCGACCATAATCTTTACAAATAAAACACATAATTGTGGAAGAAGAAGACTGACATTCCTCTTGAAGACAAACAAACTCTGCAGGATGGGCTGAGTGTGCAGGGCACCGTGGCCTTTCTCTAGGCTTCTCTGATAATGGTACTCGACGATGTCTTCCCAACGTACGTGTTGCATGAGTGCTTTGAGAACATTCCTCACACAAATGAGATGCACACACCGTACAGTAGAGAACAGCTATATGACCTTCATTTTCATCGCAACGTATAGCTAACTAAACAAACAAAGAATCAAAAAATGAACATACTGATTAACAATCAAATACTAAGAAATGTATCTATATCATATATAAGTATAGATGATAATGATTTAATAAACTAGTAGAGAAAGACTTTTAAAAAAACATTTAAATGTGTCTGTCAAATCTGCAATTTTTTAAGGAAAGGAATTTTTATTCACTCTCTAATAGGGGTAGGGATTAAAACCACTACTAACAGTTTTTAACACAACACTAGATGTAACAGTTGAAAGTATGTGAAGAAAATTTATTCACTTTTTAACAAATACATAGATGTATGTTGTATATATATAAATCTCACGTCGTCCATTATTTTTCCGTTGCACTGACTTTATGAAGTTGACTTAAGAAGAATTAAATAACATTACAGAAATAGCAATAGAAAATGGATACAACAAGCACCTTATAAAATACATATACAATAAATTTACAATAAAACCTAACCTCAACACAACACTATAACCTGAACACAAAAATAATAAAAATAAAAAAAACTACCTTAAATATAAATACACCAATAACAAAATAGAAAAATTAACAAATATATACAACAAAGAATACTACACTCCATCATACAAACCAAATAATAAAATATCTTAATAATACAAACCACAAAACATATAAAAAAAAACATAACCTATAAGAAATTTACAAAATTACATGTAACGAAGCAACACATTTTACATAGGGAAAACAAACCAGATCATTTAAAATAAGATTTGAAGAACATTACAGATCATTCAAAAATAAAAATACAAAAACATCAAATGTTGCAACCCACCTAATATCACATAAACATGAAATAAACAACTAAACACTTTTAAATGTTTTAAATACCACATTTATAAAAACATACACAACAATTTAATGAACCTACAGACAGCATATGCAGACGATTTACTATTTAAAAACATTATACATGAGGTTCAAGAAGAAATAGGTGACGTCAACAAATACCAACATCATGGACCGAACATTCACATCACAAAAATAGAGACAAATAATCAGTGATTCAACAATGTTCAAGTGACCGAAAGGTACCTCATCACACAAGGTATAATTATTGCATATATAGGTTATATATATATATATATATATATATATATATATATATATATATATATATATTGTAATATTTAATTTTTATAACACACAACGGGGTTTTACTATTGAATGAATATTTAAATGAAGATATATAATTTCTCTATTTAAAACAAAAAACTACTCAAGAATATTTTAAATTCTTTATTACAACAATTTGTTATTCATTCACACAATAAACAGAACAAAAAAAAATAAAAGTTAACAAATTTTAACACAATAAGCTAAACTCAATTCCTTCAATTTTAGTTACAAAATTTTATACCCTAGGCTATTTTCTAAGATCTCTTAATATCTCGGGGTTTATATGCATGGGCTATATCTTTTAACTCTTTGGTTAAATTAAATAAATTTTGATAAACAAGATTAAATTTAGAAAATAGTTTTAATAAATAGCTTCCTGATGAAAAACTTCAATTTGGAATAAGCAAAAAGGTCCCTAAACTGTTTGAACTGGATTATGTTTCTTATTACTAACTATTAATTAATTACAAGATATTCTAATAATGTACAAATTTAAACTTCCTTATAATCTTAAAAGTCCACTAAAGTTTATTTTTATATTTCGCTAGGTACTTAACTTATCAAATATCGAAGTTCTGCTGGTTGCTCTCGTAAGATTCCGTTCTCTTTAAATTTTACTTTTAACACACTTAATTTCTTTTTAGTTACTTCAAATTATATTAACACTGTATTATAGCTTTAAATTCACTTATCCTTGTTTTAATTTGGCCAATTTTCTTCACAAATCTGTATAAGTTTGACGAAATTCTTCAAATGGAATTTTGAATTCTCAGAGACAATCCGCTACCTCGGAGTCCCACGCCAGACTGAACTACCGCGTCCTCTTTCTTTTAAAATTGTTTAAAACATGGCGGCCTCCTTCTTCCAAAACTCATGTGGGATGTAATTTAGTTCGATTTCTTCCCACTAGAGTCGACTGCAACTGACCTACTTCTTTGTTTTACAGCTGTTACTGCGCCAACAACAAGATTGTTTACAATGGCGTTTTAATTTGGTTAAACTTACTGTTTCAACTTTCCGATCCTTAACAAACCTTCCAGTGTTTATTTAATTACTATTATATTTGTGTGTGCAGTGTCTTTACGTTTTACTTTTGTAATAATTCCGAAATGTGTGTGTTTTGAGCTGAATTCATACAAACATAACCTTTATCTCATTGTTTACAATCGTGTTTCACTTTCTCCTTCAAGTAATTACTTATGCCCTATGTTATTAAGTTTACAATTTTGTTTAAATATAATTATTATTAGACTATCTTGTTTTAATTTTATTTCTTAGGTTATTTGATTTAACAAATTTCCTAATGCAACAGTTCAAATATCTTGTTTACGTTTTATAACCTTTCTAGGCTTTTACCTAAAATTAGTTTCAATTTTAATCTAGCCAATTTCTTATTTGCTATTTTCAAAATGTTACAATATATAGATTTTTTGGACTAGGAGACTGACAGACTTACCTTGGTAAGAGTCCACTCTGTAGTCTTGAAATAGAAACACATAAAAGCACTTAAAAACATGTATCATTGTTTAAGTGCTTTTATGTGTTTCTATTTCAAGACTACAGAGTGGACTCTTACCAAGGTAAGTCTGTCAGTCTCCTAGTCCAAAAAATCAAATAATCTTTACCAACCAAAACTAACCTATATATATTGTAACATTTATAGAATGGGCTATATAATGTTCTTTAAGAATTGGAAAAATAAATTAGAAATAACTCACACAAAATTTAAAAAGAAATTCATTAAAAGATTGGTTAGATTAAATTGAAACTAAATTTAGGTAAAAGCCTAGAAATGTAAACAAGGTATTTGAACTGTAAAATCCATGAGGAAATTTGTTATATCAAATAACCTAAAAAATAAATTAAAAACAAGATAATCTAATAATAATAATTATATTTAAACAAAATTGTAAATATTAGTAACATAGGGCATAAGTAATTACTTGAAGGAGAAAGTGAAATACGATTGTAAACAATGAGATTAGAAAGGTTATGTTTGTATGAATTCAGCTCAAAACACACACATTTCGGAATTATTACAAAAGTAAAACGCAAAGACACTTCACACACAAATAATAATAATTAAATAAACACTGGAAGGTTTGTTAAGGATCGGAAAGTTGAAACAGTAAATGTTAACCAAATTAAAACGCCATTGTGAACAATCTCGTTGTTATAACAGCTGTGAAAGCAAGAAGTAGGTCAAGTTGCAGTCGACTCTAGTGAGAAGAAATCGAACTAAATTATAGCAACATGTGTTTTAGGAGAAGGAGAAGCCGCCATATTTTAAACATTGTTAAAATTAAAAAGACGCGTTAGTTTGAGATAGCGTGGGGGACGCTACGAGATCGGACCTGCCATGACCAGTCAAAATTTTCCATTGGAAGGAATTCGTCAAAATTATACCGTTTTGTGAAGAAACTTGGCAAGATTAAACAGGGATAAATGAATTGAAAGAGTTAATACAGTGTAAATATAATTTGACGTAACTAAAAAAATATAAGTGTGTTAAAAAGTGAAATTTGAAGAGAACGGAATCTTACGTAAGCGACCTGCAGAATTTCGTTATTTGATAAGTTAAGTATATTAGCGCTATAAAAATAAACTTTAGTGGACTTTTACGATTATCAGGAAGTTTAAAATTGTACATTAGAATATTTTGTGATTAATTAATAGTTAGTAATAAGAACATAATCCAGTTCAAATAGTTTCGCCTTTTTGCTTATTCCAAATTAAAGTTTTTCCATCAGGAAAATATTTATTAAAACTAATTTCAAAATTTAATATTGTTTTTCAAAATTTATTTAATTAACAAAAGAATTAAAAAATATAGCCCATGCCTATAAACCCCGAGATAGTAAGAGATCTTAAAATTAGCCTAGGGTATATGAAAATTTGTAACTAAAAATCAAAGAAAGTGAGTTTAGTATATTGTGTTAAAATTTGTTAAGTTTATTTTTGTTCTGTGTATTGTTTAAATGTTGAAATAAAAATTATTATAATAAAGAATTATGAATTGTTCCTGAGTAGTGTTTTTGTTTTAAAAAGAAATTAAATATCATCATTCAAATAAATATTTAATAGTAAAAACCCCGTTGTTGTGTCGGAAATATATATGTTATAATATATATATATATAGTCTTAATTTTTAAAGATAACTGTGGCAAGTTTATAAACATCATTTAAGAACTATTTCTGTAAAGTCTATTTATTGGATATTTTGTTATTCATAGTTTACATGTTCTAAAAAATCATTTATTTTAAACAATAAAGAATTAAGCAGAATAGAAATAAACAGAAGAGCTGAGCAATGTTGTTTTCAGTATTTCCAAATAAATATATTTATTAATTAAAGCTTTTGACATACAAACACAACCAAAATTATTGCTTATTACATTTGTTTATAGCACATGTTTAAAACTAATTCAAACTGTGAAACAATGTAAACCAAGGTTATTTATACAATTATTAAAGTTTTGCTTTAATGCTTTACAAATATTCAAAGTACATAAAAATAATAATAATTATTATATAATAATCACTTTATAATGCCAAAAATTATTAAGAAACAGTACAATGAAAAAACATTATATATCTTGAAAAATGTCGGTTTTAGTTTAAATCTTACAATACTTTATAAATAATTCTTAATTCAATGCAAAATTTTAAATTCTGAAAGATATAAAGCAATCAGAATGTATATATATTATACAATCTGTAGATTGTATACAATAATATTATACAATAATCTGTATACAAGTAGATTATGCCTTCGTTCATATATATATGAAGTTAATATATTACTATTGTAAGTAATTTTATCCACCATTAAGTGCAATGATTTTACCTTGTGTGAAGAGGCGCCTTTCGATATATATATATATATATATATATATATATATATATATATATATATAAGTTATATAAACATTTTATGTGAACATTTCATAATTAAATGAATGCTAGGAAGATTCCTGCTTACGCAGCTTTAGTATTATATAGGTGTGAGAACAGAGCCCCGGCAGTGTGTAAGTCGCCTCTGTATCGCACAGACGTTTTCCACTCCGATTGAGTGCATATCAATTGTATTGTTTTATTAAGTAAAATTTATGTAACAGTTTTCTAAATTAATTGTTTATTAAATTCAAAGGTTTGTAAAAATAAAAATCATTTTTAAAAACCTTTCTTGCTTAATATAAAACGTAACTGGCGCAGTCGGTAGGACACCTCAAGGAAGTTAGCGAATATAACGTCCGTCGGTTTTAACCGTTAATTGAGGAAACTTTAAGTAGAGTGAATATCTACAACCACTTAATAGAGCGCATATCTATTAAGAACACGCGCGAATATCGTGTAAGTGAAAAGTGAAAGTTGTTCAAATGAGCAAAGTATTTTGGATCAACTTGTAAGTAGATCTTAAGATATAGAATTAAGAAAAAGTAGAGTAAATACTTTTTAATTTTATATAATTGATTTTTAATTTTATTATTTTAAAGAAAATAATATTTTAAAATGGCAACGCCAACATTAAAGAAGGAATATCTAGACATGATTCCTGAGTATAGTGGAGAGCCCACTATGCTCCACAGATTCGTTTCTATATGTGATAAAGTAGTAAATAAATTTTATGTAAGCAAAAATCCAGAGGATTTTCAAAATGAATATCTATTTTCTTCTATACTAGCTAAGTTAAAAGGCCAAGCATTAGAAATGGTAGTAAACTCAAACTCATATAACTGGTATGAGATTAAAAAAGTATTATTAACCAGCTATTCAGACAAAAGAGATTGTTTTACTTTAAATTTAGAAATGGCTGAGTTAAAACAAGAGAATAACGAATCACCTTTTAAATTTTATGAAAGAATTCAAAAACTATTAAATTTACAAATGTCATTTTTTGTTAATAAAGAGCCATAAAGACAATTGGCCAAAGATGTTTTAATAGAATATGTACAGAAACTAGGGTTAAGAGTTCTCCTTAGAGGTTTACATGAACCTGTAGGATCGCTAATGCGAACCAAAAATCCAGATTCTCTTAGCGAAGCACTTAATATGCTTACTAACGATTTTCAATTTAAAAATAACAAATTATTTCAAAATATTAAACAGAACATTCCACCTAGGGCCCCACAAAACCCGCCTATTCGCAAACCCCTTCCTAACAAGCAAACCTTCCAAAATTATAGGCCCAACTACCAAAATAATCCTAACCAATTTACTAAACCTAACTCATACGTACAGCAAAATCAACAACCGAGACAGTCTAACAACTACACACCATTAAAAGTTCATCAAAAATTTGAACCAGAACCAATGAGCATTTCCACACGTCAAACAGGGAACACAATTAGACAAAATAGACTTTATCAGATGACAGGGAAACCAATAGAGGAGGAAAATTACGATCAAACTATGAATCGATTGACTGAACAAATGACTAACTCTTATCTGACCGAACAAACAGATTATGAACCGCAAGAGGACCCTGACAGCTACATAGACTTTGATGATTCCCCGCAAGAGGAAAACGCATGCGGATTCACTCAAGAGGACAATCATACCCAAAATCATTTTTTAGGACTAACCACATTAAAAAGACGTTTTCCATAATGCATATAGAAGACGACACAAACGAACTACCGTACATCCACGATCCCAAGACCAATTTAAAGATGCTGATTGACACTGGAAGTACGAGATCATTTATTAAAAAATCAATAGCTTTCCAATTTTTCAAAAACACTCTTAAACAAGAGCCATTTGAAGTGAGTACAGCTCATGGAGTATCAAAAGAAAAATACAGTTGTACGCTACCACTTTTAGGAAAAGAAACAACCAAATTCTATTTATTTGATTTCCATAAAGATTTTGACTTACTCCTTGGATTAGATAACATAAAAGAATTAAAAATTAATTTAAATTTTGTGAATGATAAATTAATATTTCGCAATAAGCAAATGCCGATTAAATATTTTAACACAGAAGAACAAAATAATAATAATAATAATAAAATTAAAAGCGAATGTCAGGAACAGAAAGCAAAAAAGGGAACAAGTTATGTTATACAAGCCCGCGCTAGCCAAATGATTAAATTTAGAATACAAAATATTCAAGATGGAGAAGGACTCTTACCATACAAACACTTAAATGGATTAGAAATTCCGCAGTGTATAGTCTCAGTACACAAGGGAGAAGCCTACTGCCCTATAATAAACAACACAGAAGTAAATGTAGAATTAACAGTAAATGAACCATTAGAATTAAAATCTTTAGAAGAATACAATATCCTTAGACCTGATGCAATGCAAACGAACGCTAATTTCAATTTATTAGACTATAAACAAAAAAATTCGAGAAGGAAAAATTTAGATTTATCAAAATTTAGAATGGAACATATGAACTCGGAAGAAAAATCCGCTATAACAAGTTTAATAAAAGATTATGCAGACTTATTCCATATTGAGGGAAACGATTTAACTTTTACCAACTAAATAAAACATGTTATTAGGACTACTGATGAAATTCCCGTATACTCCAGAAATTATAGATATCCAGAGATTTACAAGAACGAAATTAATAAACAAACTGAGGACATGCTTGAACAAGGAATTATTAGACCTTCAAATTCTCCATGGAACTCTCCTGTCTGGATTGTACCCAAAAAACAAGACGCTTCTGGCAAAAGAAAATTTCGATTAGTAATAGATTTTAGAGGATTAAACAAGAAAACAATTGACGATAAATTTCCCTTGCCAAACATTACCGACATATTAGATAAATTAGGACGATCTCAGTATTTTACAACTTTAGATTTAGCCTCAGGATTTCACCAAGTAGAAATGGATAAAAATAGCATAGAAAAAACAGCGTTTTCAACAGAAACGGGACACTACGAATTTTTAAGAATGCCCTTTGGACTAAAGAATAGCTCCCCTACATTTCAAAGAATTATGAATAATATTCTGAGAGGCATCCAAAATGAAACATGTTTAGTTTATTTAGACGACATTATAATTTACTCCACTAGCCTCCAAGAACATATACAAAGACTTAAAGAAGTATTCGACAGATTACGCAAAGCCAACTTTAAAGTACAGCTGGATAAAACAGAATTTTTAAGAAAAGAAGTAGCGTATCTAGGGCATGTTGTTACACCGGAAGGCGTAAAACCTAACCCAGCAAAGATTTTGGCAATCAAAAACTATCCAATACCCAAAACCACCAAACAAATTAAAGGATTTTTAGGACTAATAGGCTATTATCGAAAATTTATTAAAAACTTCGCCAAGATAACAAAACCGTTTACTAACTGTTTAAAGAAAAATGCAAAAATAAATATAGAAAATCCAGACTTTATAGAATGTTTTGAAACATGTAAAAATATATTGACTAACGAGCCCCTTCTACAATACCCAGATTTTGAAAAGGAGTTTACTCTAACGACAGACGCGAGTAATTTTGCACTAGGAGCGATTTTAAGCCAGGACAAAAATGGAAAGGACCTTCCTATAGCGTATGCCAGCAGAACTTTAAACGACAGCGAAACTAATTACTCCGCGATTGAAAAGGAATTATTAGCGATCGTATGGTCTACCAAACACTTCAGGCCTTATTTATTTGGAAGAAAATTTAAAATTTATACAGACCATAAACCTTTACAATGGTTATTTTCAGTTAAAGAACCAAATTCCAAGCTTTTAAGATGGAGATTAAAATTAGAAGAATATGATTATGACATAAGATACAAAAAAGGCAAATTAAACCAAAATGCCGATGCTTTATCTAGAATACTATTGAACGTTACTGATAAAAGGTCAACAAACACCCAACACACTGTAGAACCAGACCTTGAATTATCTCCAGCGAACTTACTGAGTCGTTACTTCCCGGAATTGAATGAAGATAATGAGTCTATGGTCGTACAACTCGACGCAACAGATAATGCCAACTTAGAGTACGATCAAGAAAGTGACAGTCAAACCGTGCATTCCAACTTCGAAGGGAACACCCAAA
Source organism: Prosapia bicincta (assembly GCA_036971475.1). NCBI lineage: Eukaryota > Metazoa > Arthropoda > Insecta > Hemiptera > Cercopidae > Prosapia > Prosapia bicincta. The sequence goes on from JBAIZL010000002.1 coordinate 161,920,062, forward strand.
TTGAAATACCAATTTCCGACGAGCCTGTAAACTTTGGGAAAAATCAAGTATTTTTATCATTAGTAAAATATGAGCCGAAGAAAGTAAAAATTATAAAACTATTTGGAACTTCAAGAACCCGTTTAATAGTCGAAATATCAGAAAATAATTTTAAAGAGGACATAGTTAATTTTGTAAAATCATATTTGGTACCAAAAATAAAATATAATCTATATTTTGAAGACGATTTTTATGAGAGATTTGCATCATGCATAGCCAAAAATTTCAAACAAACTGAACTAAATTTAGTTAAGTGTAATAAAAAACTCTTAGACCTAACTTCGGAAGAAGATACCCTAGAAACAATAAGTAATTATCATGTTAGCAAAACCAATCACCGAGGGATACAGGAAACATACGAACAAATTAAGCGAAGATATTATTGGCCTAATTTAAAATCACTAATCCAAAATTTCATAAATCAGTGTGACATATGTCAAAGAACCAAATATGACAGAATTCCCTTACAACTAGAGATGAACTTGACACCTACAGCTGCAAGGCCTTTCCAGATAATTCACATCGACACTATCTCTTTAGAAAAGAATGCGTTTATCAGCATTGTCGACAGTTTCACAAAGTATGCTCAAGCTTATCGCTTGGGAAGCTCTCAAGCTACAGAGATTGCAGACAAGTTATTAGATTACTTTGCGCAGTTCTGCTTACCAACAGTTATTATCTCAGACAATGGAACGGAGTTTAATAACAGAATTGTGAAGGAGATATTAGACCTGCATAAAATCAAAATCCATTTTATCAGTACACAAAACCCCCAATCAAACGGATTATGTGAAAGATTTCATTTCACCTTAATAGAACACATAAGGCTGTTAAATAATCAAATCGAATTTAAAAAAGACAGTATAATTAAGAAAGTCAAATATGCTATAATAGCCTATAACAATAGCATACATTCGGTCACAAAATTAACGCCGTGCGAAGTCTTATTTGGACACATAAATTCAAACTCTTTATTAGATATAGATTTAGAAAAACAAATTGTAAATGACTACGTTTTAAACCATAAAGAAAAAACAAAAATACTTTATGAAAACATTAGGGATAGCAATCAAAGAATTAAAGAAAAAGTTTTAGAAAAAAGGAATGTAAACAAAGAACCACTTCCAGAAATACCATCTGAAGTTTATATAAAGTCAGTTCAGAAGCAAAGCAAAACGAAAAACAGATATAGCAAGGAAGAGATAGCTTCAATAAACAAGGAAAGAAAAACTGGTAAAATAAAGCCTAGACATCATAATACAAAAGACAAGATACATTTGTCGAAAATTAAAAGGCCTAAGAAGATAAAAAATGTAATTAATGCTCAAAATAATTTTCCAGGTCCCTCCTGTTCGTCATTGGCACAGCCACCGACTCAGCAGAGATCAGAGAAGTCAACAACAACCTCGGAATAATCCCAATAGACCTTGGGCCGGCCAAATTAGAATCTTCCTACCATACCTTTGTCCACTATTTTAATGTAAGAAACTTAGTAGCTCATCTAAATAACATTGATGCTTATTATTATGACGTATTGCAAAATTTTGAAACTAGTTGCTACAATTGTAACGGTAGCTTATTAAACAATGAATATGTAACTGATAACAGTAATAGAATAAGAGATATTGTTAATTATTTTAAATATGTTAATCACAGTAAAAATGTAATAGAAGAAAAATTAGAAATTATACTCTTAAGAGAGAATGGTAACAAAAGAATAAAAAGAGGTCTTATAGATGGACTAGGGTCCGTTATCAAATCTTTAACAGGCAATTTAGATGCATATGATGGTAAAAATAATGACAAAATAATTAAAGATATTGAAAATGAGCAAATTAAAATTAATTATCAAATTGAATCTCAATACTCCTTTAGTAATAATATTATGAAGGAATTAAATAAAACTTTTATTGTAATTGATGAAAATTTTGTAGAATTAAGTTAAGTATTGTGAATCGTAATGTAAATGACTTTGTTGAACTAAAAAAATTTAGAAGTATTCTAAACCAATTGAACATTTTATATGACATGATGTTACAGGTAATCACAGATTTAGAAAATTTTCTTACATTTTGTAAACTAGGTGTTGTACACCCTAGTGTTATTTCAACCCAAGAATTATATGAAGAATTAAACAAAATTTATAAATATTATAATGAGAGGTTACCTTTAGAACCTAAAATGGAAAATATGTGGGAATTAGAGAACCTAATTAAAGTTAATTGTAAACTAAATTCTGAAAGGATTGTTTATTTTATAAATTTACCCATTGTAGAAAAAACTCAATTTAAATTGTATAAATTACACTCTATACCCACAAAATATGAAACAGATTATGTAACAATTATACCAAAAGTAAGGTACATATTAGTGTCTAACTCTGTAATATTAGGTTTAGACAATGAATGTAACTGTAAAACCGATTCCATATACTTTTGCTCATTCGACATTCTAACACACCATAAATTAGACTGTGAAGTGTCCATTATCAGGAACAACGATGCCAGCAACTGTGAATATACTGCATTGGAAGTTACAGACAACTTAATTAACTGGATCCCAGAAATCAACCTTTACCTAGCGACCTTCCCCAACAAGCAGACTCTGGAAATTACCAATCGCAAGGCAACTACCACCGTCACCCTTCAAGGCATATATTTGATAAAAACTAATAATGATTCAATCTTTTTCAACAACATGAAACTGAGCCATACATCAACAACTTCGGGAGGCCATCCTATTTTCATGGACACGTCCAAACTACAATTTTCAATGAGTAAAATGCCAGAATTCTCAGTAAACGTTAAACGCCTAGAGTTGGACAAAATAAACACAGAAACCATCTCAAGAATTGACCCAACTATGGAAATAACCCACCACATCAGTATCTGGACTATTGCCCTTTACGGAGGCGTATTCAGCAGCCTTATATACTTCGCCCTCATCAGGAAGAAGAAGAAGACTTCAACCAACGCCGAAACTTCGCCAACCCCCGAAGTTCTCTTTAGGGATGGAGGAGTTATATAAACATTTTATGTGAACATTTCATAATTAAATGCGTGCTAGGAAGATTCCTGCTTACGCAGCTTTAGTATTATATAGGTGTGAGAACAGAGCCCCGGCAGTGTGTAAGTCGCCTCTGTATCGCACAGACGTTTTCCACTCCGATTGAGTGCATATCAATTGTATTGTTTTATTAAGTAAAATTTATGTAACAGTTTTCTAAATTAATTGTTTATTAAATTCAAAGGTTTGTAAAAATAAAAATCATTTTTAAAAACCTTTCTTGCTTAATATAAAACGTAACTTATATATATATATATATATATATATATATATATATATATATACCGAAAGGCGCCTCATCACACAAGGTAAAATCATTGCACTTAATGGTGGATAAAATTACTTACAATAGTAATATATTAACTTCATAAAGTCAGTGTAACGACAAAACAATGGATAACGTAAAATATCAAGAATATATATATATATATAGATGAATATTAAATATTATATAATATATTATTATTATTATATTATATTAATATTTTATATGTGTGTGTAAGCATTTATTAATATATGTTTTTAATTTATTCCACTTGCCTGTCTTTCTTTATGTAAAACATCGGCTGTTAACAAAACTGCCACAGTTTCCCTTTCCTGGGAATCTTGTAGCCGTTCTAGCAGCTCCAATAGAGCAAAATTTTTTTTCAGACCCCATACTCCAGAAGTTCCTGTACACAAATTTGATAGTTTACACTTACATTAATCTTGTTAATATATACAAGTCAAATTACGTAATAATGAACACCACTATAACAAAATTTTCAGTATAACAAATTTTCTATTGAGTTTTGTTTGACTCACTATATAACTCTGGGTGTAACAAATCTCGTATTTACCAAACAATATCATGTAAATTTCAAGTGTAACAAAATATATTTACATTACCAAAATGTAAATTTATTGGCGTAAATTTAGGGGTAAATTTTATTGGCGTGTTTGAAAGGAAACATAAATGAAACACAACCGGTATTATTGTAAAGAATTGTATACTACACTACAGTGCACTACATATACAGTTCTAAGGGTCTATAACTGTACTTCATTTTAGTAAGTTAGTTTATGATTGAAAACAAGAGTTAAAATGACATCAGTTTAAAATCAAAGACAAACTTGAAATAGTAAAAAGTATAGATTTGGCCAAGAAAAAATAGATGTAGGTAAAGATTGTGGAATGGCAGCATCTACTCAGATGAGATTGTAGATTGGCAGCGTAAAAGAATCGAAGGTAAGTCGTCTGACTTGTACTTTGCACCTAATTTGAAAAAAAGTATAGATTTGGCCAAGAAAAAATAGATGTAGATAAAGATTGTGGAATGGCAGCACCTACTCAGATGAGATTGTAGATTGGCAGCGTAAAAGAATCGAAGGTAAGTAGTCTGTGTACTTTGCACCTAATTTGAAAAAAAATGTACAGTGCATTACATAACGATTTAGACAAATCAGTTTTTTTGTGATTTGTTAATCCCAGGAATAACAATAGGTCAATTATTGGACAATTAATTTCAGAAAAGCTTTTGGGTATTACAAAATTACTTCACTATAAAGAGTTTCAAGCAAGAGTTGGGCGGCTTAATTGATTCCTTAAAATATAAACTTGTATGGTAAACTGTGAAAAAGAATTAGTGGTTCCTATCAATAAGGCTTACAAATGGAGAACAGACACCATTCAAAACGTTACCAACGAGTACAGCCAGGAAAAAATTTTCAATGCCGATGAAACTGGCATATTTTATCAACTGTTACCACATCGCACACATTAGCTGCTAAATGGAAATGTGCTAAGCTATACATTAGATGCTAAAGGGTCAATATATTAGGAACGGGAACTGACTTCCAGGTACTTACAGAAAAAACTAACTTCGGTCATCGACAAAACCTATGTTTTGAAAATGAAAAACAAAAAAAGATTCTTTTTTTAGTAGACAATTATTCAGTTCATACAATTACAAACAGATTAGAAAACGCATGTGTTGAAATCTTTCTGGCTATCTGTACTCTTGTCTTACAACCACATGATCTGGGGACCATACAATCTGTTACGATTACAGAAAACTTTAATTTCATAAAATTTTACTGAATCTAGATTTAAACACTGACAATAAAATTAACTAATTAAAAGGTGCCTGGGGAGAGTTAGATCTGATCTGATTGCACACGGTCGGTAAAAGATTCAAAAACTGTAAATTCCTGGCAAAAATTAAAAAATATTAAATTAATTGGACAAGAACATGAAATTGAAGAATGTGGGCAAATGAAGGGTCTGATTTGTGAATTGCTGTTATTCCTGCATGAAACAGTTGTACAAATTTGGGAACATCTGACGATTATGTAAATGTGGATGTAAACTGGTGAGATATATAATAACCTATACAAGTTTTTCTGGCGTGAAATCAACTGAGAGTATGTGGAAAACGTAAAGTGAATGGCACCAACTTCTATGTCAACTGTCTGCAATTCAGATAGCAGTAAAAAAGGAGAAGAAAAAACTTCTAAAAGAAAGTCTTGTTCTTTTAAAGAAATAAAGACAAGTTTATATACCATTACTTGTACCTAACAACTCTACATGGTGTACATTCATTTTAATGAAGGAAACTATAAAAAATCACAGTAAAAAATTACAGAATTTTTTAAAAACAAATCTTCAAGTTAGGTTTGTATTTTAAATAAGAGAAAATTTGTTTTTTTCATTATTCTATACTTTGTTACAAAATAGTATCTTACCGAAGTTTCTCCTACACAAAACTAAATTAAAAAGTAATGTTAAATAATGTGTATTCAGTTTATTTTCAACCAATCTATTTCAACAATACCTTCTATAAATTTTAAAAGGTGAGATGGGAATTAATAAACACATTTTAGTACTGTATTGTAAAAATTAACTTACATTTTGTAGTAACGAAATTTCAGTTTCACTAAATATTTTTTGTAGTCCTGTCGATTTTATTACAACATGATTTGATGAGTATGTGTGTATTTACTATGTTTGTATGGTGAAATATTTGCAGCCAGTGGGCTCAAGGGTATTTTTTGAGCCCATGCCGTATTTTTACAATTGCAGCTATAAAATAAACTTGTCTAAATGTACTGCTAAGAGAAAAACAGCTGGACTTTGTTTATGAATGAGAAATGAAAGAATTATTTAAATAGCTTCATTAAAGCTTACATAAGTTCAAGCCAGATAATGTAAGATTTCATCAATATGTATAATCACATCACTTCTTTCTGGTTCCAAACCAAAAAATGCTGTCATTAGCTTTATTCGCATGCTTACAAATGCATTTCATTAACTTAACAAAGTTACAATATTGCTCGTTTATGTGGAACAATGCCTTTCTAATAGGAAAGGTGATTAAGGAACAACCCACCAGTTTACCTACTTCAATGATACTTTTTTGCATTTGTGTATTTGCTGATTTAATGCAATTTTTTGCTGATATTCACCTTTAAAAATGTTATCCATTGTTTTCTGTAACTATGTTAGACAATGCTAAGTGTACTCCTTACAGCATTTATTAAATATCATCCATGGTGAATTTGGATTAGTGTAACATAAGGTCCACATGTCACATTTTTTTAACATAACTTCATAAAAGTCCATATTAACTTTATCATCTGGTATTTCAGCATTTATTATATCGTTAATTTTGTTTAAAGTGACTTTGTTGTTATCGAACTCTGTAGTAAGTGTGCATGTTGCCATCCTTTCTTTAGCCATTCCACTGAGTACAATAGAAGTACACAGACCCAACACTTTATGATTTATCATGAAATCTATCAATGATTTTAGTTTATGTCTATGGTGCTATGATATCATTTTTATCTATTGCCCAGAAAGTAAGAGATGTTGCATATAATTCCCAAGGTGGATTGAATATAAATATAATGGCACCCATATAATTACAAATAATGAGACCCATATAAATATATGTGGATTTAGACACCTGTAATGACCAACATATGCAATTTCATCTTAAATGTTGTAACATTATTTTTGTATTACCGCCTAACTAGTCTAATTCGATAGGAAACAATTCTAATTGTGGCTGCGAAATAGCGACAGCTGACCGATAGTAAAACAACTGCAGGGGAAAAGTTTGATATTTCCGGTATAGTTTTAAAATGAGATGAGAGTAATCAACAGATTCTGATAGAAGAAAGTCGAGAGCAGTGAGAGGTAACTCTTAACATGTTCAGCACAGCAAGCGTACTGGCACTCTCTAAGTTCCCTTACGAGGCACTGAGAGCGTGCCGGTGTGCTTCTGAGGGGAGCGCACCGGCACGTTCACTCCCAGTCTAATTGAAACTTCTCTAGTGTCGATACATGTTTGTATAAAAGTTTGATTTTTACGTCAGTGCTTCAGAAGAGTTTGGGGAATATTGAGCCTGAGTCGTTTTTAAATCTGACCATCCCAAGTTAACCTTTGATGCTTCAACTGAAACAACGCTTCAGGCAGTTTTATGAAACGATTTAATTTGGTTTAACTTTTATATTATAATTTTTTTTTTTAGTTTGAACCACTTAACGCTGCAAAATATCCAGTAAAAACAAAGAACATAAAAATAAACTAATCTTTCTGAACTAACGCAATAATAAACGATAATTGTCCTATTAGAGTGAATGAACCAACTCAAGGTGAGAACAGACTATTGTAAATATGAGTCATTGACAAAATGCTCGGACGCCCGGAAACCTAATGTGTCATCATAAGATTGTAGTAAGCAAATGTCAGCTAATCTCGGCTATAAATAGTCATGGACGTGACATATGCATTATCTATGTCTGCATTTACATTATCAATCTCTATCACTTTGTGAAACATAACATAAACAGAAACAAACATTCCGAGTTAAAACATGAGTGTTAGTTTTAGTATGTAGTATATTTTAGTAGTAGGTACTTTGGATTATGTAAATTATCTTTTTTTCTCTTTTTTTTATTTGTGACCTGATAAATAAAACAATATTTTAACGTCTAATACTTTGTTTTGATATCCTCAATAAACCTGTATACGATAGAAATAAAATTATTGAGATGAAAAAAATGGGTGCGATAATGAGATGCTATGACAAGCTATGAAACCCGCATAGCATTCCACTGCCATCAGAGGTGGAAGTTAACGAAAAAACATACAGTAGTTTGATGAGATCGCCAATATCGCCACCGTGCTGAATGTGTTAAGTCATATTATCGACTCATTTAATGTTCCTTGTTATATTTATTAGTAATTTATAAATATTTATTCGAATGCACTGTCCCAGGCCCGTGAATGATTTTATCCTTCGACGGCAGTGACGTTTCAATTTATTCATGGATATGACTGTATATGAAGATACTACATACTATTCATGTTTAATATGACTTCTGTTGAGAGAAGAAATGCATATAGTTGAAGGTACACTGCCTGACTACAAAGATACATAGGTATGAATATACAGATACAAAATTGTTATTCTTTCAACATTAGTTTTACTACTGTGATTTACAACGGGATCTTGCAAATGGTGTTCACATGTTCTTCTGAGGGAATATAGGTCTGATTTAAACTTCCTGTTTTTGCATACATATCTATGATGTATTGGTGAAATAACTGGTGGTATTATAACAGGATTGCTTTTTTTTTTAATCTTTATTCTCTATGAATTATATTTCATTGCATGACATTTTGTGTTTGTTTCTTTGCCAATGACTAGATTTATAATTTTAAAGCTGAAACGATACCCATCAGTCACAAGACTTTCCCACCGTTTTCCTGCTGAGAGCTCCCTCAATCAACCGTGATTCCATTTTTTGGTGAACATCTTTATTAGGGACCTGGAGGAATGTAGTGAACTCAGATGCTCGGGCTGGGGGAGGCTTGTTCCCTGCTTTGCTAGTTGATCAGCCTTTTCATTGCCAGTGATGTTTACATGGCTCGGGACCTACTGGAAATTAAGTACCCACCCGGCATTTATGAGAGCATTTAGTTTTCTTCTACATTCTATGGTTCTACTACAGTCAGTCTGTGAGTTCACAGATAGATTCCTGATGGCGGTCTTAGAGTCAACAAGGAAAACAGCCTTACCCGGAGCAGTCAGGTTCTCAAGTTTTATTGCTGCAGCATATATGGCAGCTACCTCACCATCATAGTTGCTAAGGTGGGACCTGAACGCAGAAAATCCCTCAAAATATATGCAGTAGTATTGCAGCACCTGTTTCGCCTGATCCATCTGTGTAAATTTGGAGCCATTCTAATGCAGGGTATTTTTTTCATTGATAGTTCGGAGGGCTGCACTTCTAAGCTCCTGATCCAAAGATGCATGCTTCGGCAAGTGGTGATCTGTCAGGAGGAGCTCTGCCTCAAGGAGCTCCTGGAAGCAGTCCAATTATTTTAAAGGTGATTAGTTTGTTCTTGTAAACAAATTGAAAATAAATAGCTTTAAAAAAAATTGTTTTCTAGGTACCCCTTCGTATATATGAACTCACATTGACTATTTAAGCTATAATAATATAACAATAAGTAATGAACATTTTCTTTATAATAAACTTAGAAAATGAGAAATAAACTTAGAAAATAAACTAAGAAACTTTCTTAAGAAATAGAATACTAACCAACAGGTGTAAACTGTCTGTCAAATGGACATTGAATTGTTTCTTCTCTTAAAGGAAGGCGCATTAAACATGCATGGCATACAGTGTGGCCACAATAAAGCAATCTGGGAACTTTATCTCCTTCTAAGCTGAAAACATCTTGACAAACTCTGCATTCAAGGACCTAAAATTAATAGTCAAAAAAATAGTTTTTTAGTAAAGTAGTAATGCTATAAAACATAAATTTTAAATTATAGTGCTTTTTATTGGTAATAATACAACTAAACAACATACTAGCTTTAATGCAATTTTTAAGATGTTTATTGCAATACTTGAAAAGATGTGCATTGAACTAAAATAGTCGAATAATTATGAGTAAAAAAAAACTTGTGTAAAAAGATATTTTCAGTGCAAGGAATTAATTGAAATAAATAGAAATTTTTATTTATAATAGATTGATATAAAAGTTATTTCAAAAAGGTCAAGGGAGGTTTTAATATAAGACCAAAGATTAGCACTGCTAAAGAAAATGGTATTAAAATCATTTGAAGATACAGCAAGACCCTACTTATCTAACCTCAGCTCAACCCAAAACAGATTAAAAAACTGTATGTATAGACACAGTTCTGTTTTTAAATTTAGATATGTATAAGCATATACATAAATTTATTACATATTCATCACTAAGACATAAACCGTCTCTAATAAAATAAATTGTGAATGCAGTATCAGGGCCACTATTCTTAGAATCTGTTTACTAATTTCTATCTTTAAACATCATTTATGTGTTCTAAAACCAAAACATTTCAAATCTGACTTCAGGATACATTGACTGGTTTTAAATTCCTGGGAATAGACAATAAGTCTGTTATGGTATGTAGCAAATATTTTTGTCATTAGTGTATGACTGTTATGAAGTGCATTATATATACACAATAGAGTGAAGTGCTGAATTTCTGTAAAAGAACATTATGAATAATGGTACTACAGGTAGGCTTTTTGAAGACTTGGTTGTTTTACAAACATTACTTGTAAAATAATGTAATTGTTTATGTACTTTTTTTCAAAACAAATATATGCTCATCAGAGGTGCGGAAACTGGTTGTTTAAACAACTGAAACAAAATTAAATACTACAAAACATATTACAAATGGAGTGTATTTGCATAGTGTAGTATCAGTTCTTGATGTTGAAATGCCTACAGTTTTATACCAAGTTAAAGCTAGGAAAAAACTGGAAAGAAATTAAAATCAGTCAAATAAATTTGATTTTTTTTATTTGGAAAAACCAAAAATGTATGAATATGAAAAAGCAAATGAAACTGTTTGCTTGTCTTCACCTAAGAAAAAGAGAATGTCTAGCCAACGTAAATTAACATAAAATAAACTAGCCTAACTTAACCTGATCTGACCTAAGTACTTAATAACGCTCTGATCATGCACATTTTTTCTCATCAAAAAACAGCAAATCTTACTGTCAAACCTAAGTTCAAACGTCACCCTAAAAATGCTTTATGATTGGCCGACAAATGCTGCCTGACTTTCATCCCGAATCTGTGTTATTTTTAGCGGCAAACCAAAATCAACCATCTTGGTTATAGTAGTCACGGTACCTGAAAGATGATTTCCGATTGACTGACAGATGCCACCTGCTTTTCAAGCGAAAAAGCTAGTATTTAGTGTGAGTGTGTAACACAATAGACTGTGACGGATCTTGCCACACATTATTTTTTGAAGCTTGTTTGTTCGATGAAAAGCGGGTTATTGAGGCTTTATGGTTGCCTCAACGATAAAGAAGAACTGTTTAAAGTGCGATAACATAGGGAAGATCATGGATGATTTCGAATTTAGGTATGGGAAGGTTTTTTCATTGCCATAAATAGGCCGAAAAACTGTGGGTGGAGAGTTTCAGCCAAGGTAGGTTTATGTTTAAAAGCAAACCAAAGTATATCTAAATACCTAAATGGTTTGCTAATCTAAATTTTAACCAAAATTATACCGCACAATATAGTAAGTCATCAGGAACATGGGAAAAGTAATAAAATTTCCAATCACACTCCTAGTTACAATTTTTTGTTAAAATTATGTATCACAAGTCTAAGATACGATTTACAGGTAAGAAATCGTTTTTATTTTTGTGAAACAGATCACCACTACATTGCAATATCCTTATGTTAGCATACGTCTACTAAGTATTCAGTTAATTCGGTTTTTATAAAAAATAATTACCCTTCTACGGTGTAAATTCATGCCTTACTTAAAACTCTGCCTTCTTGTTCTGTGCTACAACATAAAAATGTAACCTATCCCAAAATTCACTTTTCGTTTGTTACCTTGAGTTGTTGAAGTTTATTTCCTTTTATTATTACCAAATCTATCTTAACCTAGATATGTTGTAGCTATATTTTGATGCATCTTAATAATGAAATTGAAGGTGATGGACTAATGGTAAACTATTACTGTCAGTGTCAGACATTACAAATCTTGCCCTGGACTTGTGGTTTGCTATACTTTTCAAAATTTTGTTAAGTTTGGGGCAAGAGTAAGTTATTTATTTTTTCTGTGTTTGTGATGTATTTACATTACCCGTGATGCATGACCCTGTATATTTTTTTGGTAATTATTAAGAACATCGACTACCGCTCTGATCGGTGAATTTTTTTTCTTGGTCAATTTTTTACTTTGCTGAACATGAATCTGAAGTTTTTTTTTACTGCAAACATATTTTAAAAAAATAATAATAACCTAACCTAATATGGTTTTCTTAGGTTAATATGTGTTTGCTGTTAGAAATAACTTCAGATTTGTGTTCAGCAAAGCCAAATCTATCAGGAAAAAAGAATTTTGCCGATTGGAGGGTTAGTTAAGCAGCAAAGTCAGATCAGGCCAGGTTAGGTTATTTTTTTAATGTAAATATGTGTTTGCATTAAAAAAAACTTCGGATTCATGTTCAGCAAGGTCAAATTGATCAGGAAATACAAATTTTGCCAATCAGAGCAGTAGTCGCTAATCTTAATAATTACCATTTTTTGCCAATGTCGATTAGGTGGGGTAAGAAATAGATAACATTTTTTCTTTATCCCAGAGGTATTTCTGTATCACCAGGTATGATTTTCTCCCACTATAGATTACATTTGGGACAATGATTTTTTTTTTAACTACCCCAATCAATAAACCATAACTTTTAGGGAGGAAGGGAAACACTGAACCAAGAACCAATTCATTTTTACTGAAATATATTTTTGAAATTATTTAATACCAAGTCATTAAAGTATCAATGACATTTTAAAATCTCTATTAATAATGGAATCCTTACTTAGTAAAATATTTTGTCTTACAGGCTATCTGAAATTAATAAACAACAGACACATTTTGTCTGTATTAGGAAATGAAGCAATATATTTTCTTTCGAATTCTGTATATAATGTATGAAATAACAATCTTTTCATTTACAGGGTTATTTTTAAAACAGGTAACTTTTTTTTAAATTACCGTCTTCAAAAAATTTAACTCTTTCAATCGAAAATTGTGACATTAAAGAAAAGTTGTTCAATATAAAACAATGATTTTAAAAAAAATTCTACAATATCGGCAGTTTAAAGACTGAATGGTTTGTTATTTTTTTTTTTAAGTAACTTATTAAACAATAATAATAATTCAAGTATGTCTATCCTTACATTATTTTTAATATTGGGCTTCAAAGTTCTTGGTAAAGAATAAGAATGATCTAAATCAGTAGACATTTTGTTGATGACCAAATATTAAATTATATTCTATTCCACATTCTTGAAATCAACATAAAATATCACAATCAAAGATGTCTAATGTATTGGATGTTGTTTGGGCCAAATAGATATTGACCTAATCAAAATTGAAAACAGCTGATCAATTACAAATACAGCTGCTTTAAGTATATCAGAGCCATATTGTTAGGATGTACAGTTTTTTATATATATATATATTATATTTATATATATATATATATATATATATATATATATATATATATATATATATATGTGTGTGGTTTTTTATATTATGAAGGTAAACCTTTGTTTTAAATGCTATTTCTAACATTTTTATCAATTATCTGATTTTTATTTTAATTTACTTATGTATCTTACGGTTCGTTCCATTTTTAGTATTAGTAAAATATAGTTTCTTTAAAAACCTATAACTCATTTTAAAAGCAATAAAGAAAATAGAGTAATAGAGAAAATTTTCAATTTATATTCTGATAATACTTTTTATATGATATTTACAAGATAGTAATAAAATTATATTAACACAATATTATTTGATTTGAAAAATATCTCCTTCTTCTTATAATGACGAAATTTTATTTTCATCAAGTAAAATTGGTATAGTTTTTCAAAAATTAGCATATGCCTGTTGAACAAGCTGTTAATTGGAGAAACAATAATTCAGATATTATATTAATCCGTGTGAATTAATGTAAAGAATTTTTGTAATATTAAATCCGTTTTTATTTATTAAATTCCTTCTATTAATTCACACTCTACTGATGTATATATATATATATATATATATATATATATATATATATATATATATACATATATATATATATATATATATATATATATCGTACAAATTTGCAATCATTAATTGCATTAGTGTTTATTGATTCAATTAAATTAAAATACATTTTCAACTTATAGTGGATGACAATTGATGATAATACAGATTTTTCAAATATTTATTCTATAATTAAGTTATAAAAGTTGTGGAGTCCAAAAGGATTCGAAATGAAAATCTTCATGATAGAAGTCTAGTACGCCTTAGCACTGTGCCAACTTTCCAATACTTAGAAATATATTTTTGAAAGATGTGTTTGAATTTTGTTCCCCCATCTGGTTGTCGTTGAAACCTGCATTGTGCAAGCTAAAACTGTTGCCATGGTTACCACACAATATCATAAATAGTGCTCTAGGGTAATTAAAATAAATTTTTCTTTGTTAACTTCAGTAGGAATATACAGTAATTTTTTTATATTACTTTTTTAAAATCTAAATTCTCGTAAAAGTAATCGTTTACTTCCTTTAGCATTCAGCTCTTAAGTTTAACGCGAAGATAGAAAATAATAAAATCACCAGAGGATCACACAGATAAATTTCAAAACTGCAAATCTATGATTTGCATTCAGTATATGTTGTAACCAATAGGCTATGAACAAAGAAAATTGCTAAAATACTTACAATAAAATGTTCTTTAACGATTTAGATGTTGGCGTCGGATGTGGATACCCTTAGAACAATTCACTTAACATTTTTAATTAAAATTTCTTGATGTAATCATCTTGAATTCACTGAGTAAACTAATATTACACTACTTAAATAAGTGAATACCTAATTGCTTACTTAAGTGAATAAGTAATTGCTCATAAATCCAACCCTGTCATACCGTTTGTAAAGAGCCAAAAGCCGCTAGTAGTAGGTTAGCTTCGAAAAAGGAACGATCGTTTTGAAACGCGACAGCAAGTAAGCAATTACCAATTCACTTAGTTAGGTAGTGTAAAATTACTTTTAATTACTTGAGTTCAAATGTTCACTAAAAGAATAAGAAACGTTTCACTAGCTAGTTTACTGCTTGCTAAACAGTTGTGTAATTTTGTTGAATTATTAAATAATGACAATGCGATATTAATAACTATTTAAGGGTTATAAAATGATTAACTTTGTTACGAGATAATTCACAATACTTAGTAGATGAATGATTGCGAAGATAACATCGGATAACAAATGTACAAGAAATGAGCCCAAAACGGCGAGGAGATGAGACGCGATAAACGCTTTCAGGAGTTGAGTTTACACTGCCAGAAAATGGCGATAGAATTGCGCACAGTAGAGCGTGCATCTTAAATCGCGCGCAGTAAGTTATGCACAGTAGCTTAACATGAAATGAATTTCAAGAACTGTACCAAACATTTTCGAAAATGGAAAGCAATTTAGTGTTTGCTTTAATTGATCTGTATATCACAATTTTTTTTAATGTAAAATTACATACATTCCTCAATTTGAAAGTATAACAAACTAATTTTGAATAAAGATTTTCAAAAAAAAAAAATTCCGTTCTATCTTTTGTATATATATTTCTTTGAATTATTATTTACAGAGCTTTATTATACAAAAAAATAACATCAACCATAAGGGAAAATTTCTACAGTATTTATCATTGTAACTTATTTTACAGTTAAACTTAATTACTTTGATATTTAATATTGTTTTGTACACATTGCAAATAATTTTTTAGTAACGTTAAATCTAATAAAATAATAACTTATCAAATGTAGAATTTGAGTAATTGTTTTTAAAAAAAATTAACGAGACATGGATTTCGATTACACTAAGCGATCTCATTGGTACCTAGGATAGACAATGAAAAACGTTTTTGAGCTATGCGGTCAAAAACGCATTGCACCTGTGGTTTAAAACCAGGAGTTCTATAATGTGGTAAAAAAAGTATGTGATATGTGTTGCGTTTATTAATGTAATATCTTTGTATATATGGGAAGTTTGTAAATTTCATGTACCTCTAATGTGTTTTCATGCTGCCTTTTTTTTGTTGATATGAAGAATTTTCAGGTTGTGGTTGCGATCTTATAAATTTTACCCTTTTCATTTTAACAAACTTGAATGTTGTTTAAAGCATATTGTAGCCTGTTTCCTAATGAAGAATTTGTATTAATACACAGGTTGTTGTATAGATATCTGATGTTTTTAATATTATATCTTTTTTGTTTGTATTTTAGTGTATATTGTATTGTAATTTTGTGTTACCGGCACTTTTAAATAATATTGTATACGTTGTTTTTTTTTTGAATTTTTGAGCGATTCTATTTGAGATTCAGTTTGTATATGTAGGTGTGATAATTTTTTCCGTATTGTTTTTGTTCATGCTTTATATTTGTCGGTTATCAATTATTGTCGCTATATCAATATCTCTGTGTTAGATTTAATTGTATTGATTTCTTTATTGTTTTCAGTGAACATTGATGATTTCTTAGTTTTATGGAGCATGATTACAAGGGACCAAGTTTATGTTTGTATTATTTTTTTTAATGTAGTGGATGAGTGTGTCGGTTATTTATCGTTCTTTATAGATTTGAGGGAGTTCTTTCTGCAAAACTTTTCGTTACTAAGTGGTCGAGAAAATTTGACTACTTATAAAGTAGTCTTTGACACTTACTAAATCACGGATTTTTACTGATATTGTAAAAATGGAATGTTAATTTTGATCGGAAATAGAATCCGATCAATTTTAATCGAATTCTGAGGCGAAGTGAAGGTTTCGATGATTTTCGTTAATGAACTTTGATTTGTCCTTGCCTAATATAATGATCACCATCGTATCTGTTTCAGTAAATTATTTTGTGCAGTTTTTGTGTTGTACATCTTGAGGTTTATTCAAATGAATACTATTGGTATCACTTGCCAGAATTACATAAAGTACAGAAATACATGAAACAGAACTACACTATAAAGTACTATCATATTTTAAAAGCAATGACATCCCAGAAACACCTACAAAACCCACAAACAAATAAAAAAATTCTGAATAAATGTACACACAAATTAATAATAAACAACAAGAAAGACACAGAAATTAAACTACAAGCACCAACACTCAGCTCCTTACCTGAAGTACGTAAAAACATACCAATACTTCTACTAATAAATAACACACCAGCACCTTCTCACACTATAGCAACACACCTCAACAAAAAATAGAAATAACATCACAATTAATACCTATGCTAATCTAAAAATAACATAGATCCTGGCAAAAAATTTAAAAAAACTCTCAGATACCACATAACTCCATAGTAGCTTCATTTGAAATAAACCAACCTAAACACCAACATACTCATCAAAGAAACAATAAACATAATGGAAAAATGTTTATAGAAAACAACACACCAGACAACATAACCATAGAAATAATAACAGTAACAGCAACTCTCACATCTCAAAAACCTGCAGATGGGATCCCCCATTTCAAGCATATTGTCAGGAATATTATATTCTCAATTTCGACACAGTACATCATCAACATCGTCAAATAAGCCTACAAAATATAATATCTTAGATGACATCTTAATCCTATACAAAGGCAACAAAAGACTGATAAACACTTTCCACAAATACATAAAGAAAATACACAAACATAAACTTCAAGCTGGATACAGGACATCATCAACCTCCCAGACCTCACAAAAAACTCACATTTAAATATGCAGAAATCTCATCACCTCTGACAGAATTATACACAATACTTCCAATCACCCCGTAGAACACAAACCTGCCACCTTCCACTCACAGACTATCAGATACACAGACTAATCATCATGGCCATAAACAACGAAGACAAAATAAACGAACTCAACACAGTATAATACGTAACCTTAGAAACGGATACAAACACACACTTATAAACAACATAATGCGTAATAAACAACAACACACATAACACAACAAAAACACCAACACAAAAATACAAAAATAAATAACAAAAACAAATCACGACAACACATCACAAAAAATAGCTGCAACACTCCGAAAATTCAAGCAAAGAGTAGCCTTCAAAATATCAAACAGCACTAAAAAACCTACATATTATAAAAGCACTTCAGAACAAACACGACAGGGCAGAAGTATACAACGACTGCCCCAGCTTCTACATAGCTCAAACAGGGAAAAACTTCCCCACACGATACAAGGAATACATAAAAAACAAAAAGCCATATCCCACTTTGGCACACACACACACACACACACACACACACACCAATATAGACACTAATCTAAAAGTTCTTCACTACATCAAAAAAGCAACAAACTAAACACAATAGAAAATATACAAATACCACAAAACCATCCACAATACATTCCAAACGACAAAACAGACTCACAATCTAATAATATGTTTGAACATATAATTATCAACTACTCTATCAATGATAACACACCACAGAGCACCAATAAATCACAGACTCACACTAATACAACACACCTGAGCAACAATTTTAACCTTAGCTAACAGCATTAAACAATGCACTGATCTAGTGTGAAACGGATCTGCTGAAAAATATCAGTAAGAATTGGTGTTTTTCCAAGTGATACCAATAGTATTATAGCAGTAAAATAATTTTTGTATGTGGGTCTATTCTTGCAGATGATCTTTTTTTATTTGCTCTAGGAATATTTCACTCAGGATGCTATTGATTGGGCATTCAACGAGCAAATCATTTGGTTGGGAGAAAAATTTGGATCGAATAATTCGATGATCTAGGTTTATGGTAAATGATTCTGCATTTATTGGGTTATGAGTTATAGATAAATTTTGTTATAAAAAGTTATAGAATGAGAAGTGTTGAGTAGGACATTATATTTGTGATTATTTTGTTTATGAGATTATCATGTTTTTTTTAAATGTAAGTCAGTGAGTATATTAATGATAAAGCATGCTGAGACACTGTAGTAGTTTATAATTTGTCAAATTCAGACTATTGGGTAGACCTTTATACGTATAGGCTTTTGGCATATTAAAAAATTGTTAAAACTTTCATTTTTGAAACCACTTTTAGAGGAAATGCTTTTAAATATTTATCGTTTTTTAAAATCTGTATTTAATAATGTGCATAGACTTAATGACTTATTAATCTCTTGATGATTGTATAATATTTTTCGGTTGTTATTATTGATTAGTTTTGATTTTTTAAAATGAGGGTATTTGGTGTTGTAGTTAATGTTGGGAATAGTGTTGAATTTACCTGCATAATGAATATTTGGTTTTTAATGTGTTATGTTTGATATTCTTGGCAGTTTTACATTATTTGCCTAATTTTTTATTTTTGTGTAGGCCATAGTGCATTTTTGTCCATTAGGTGTGTGTGTTTTAAATTGCGATTTTAATTCTAAGAATGTGTTTTTATAGATTTTGTTGTTTAGTCTATATTGTAGGTTGGGATCAGGCCTTTATATATTTTATCAATGTCTTCTTTTGTGAATTCAGTGTAAATGAGGTTAAACTCTAATATGGTTTAAACCAAAGGTGGATGCGTTTTGTTTTTCCTTTTTAATGATAAGTGAGATTTGTTTGTATTTTTAATGATTTTTAATTCTTTCCCTTTAATTTACTATGAGTAGTAGCGTTAAATTCTGTTTAGTGGTATTTTCAATTTTCAAGTGAAGTTGATATAATTTTTGAATTATCTAGATTGATTTGAACAGTGTTTTAATGCTTTGGCTAACGTAATTGATTTCTGTTTTTTGCGATTATGAAAAACGTTTTATGTTTATTTTGTGACCATGAAGAACTTAGTCTTTCGATAACAGTCCTCACTTTCTGTACCTGATTCAGTAAAATTACTAAAATAATATTCTTGAGAAACACAGACAAGATATAATAGGAAATTGTCTAGTAATCTTGATACCGGAACAGAGTTTCAACGAAATTTTTAAGGTGTTTTTGTAACTTATTTTATTTTATAATATAATTAAATAATTTATAACTAAGTGAATACTTAAGAGCTTACTTGCTGACGCGTTTCGAAACAATCGTTCCTTTTACGAAGCTAACCCTCGTAAAAAGGTCTCCATCAGTAAATTTAAGATGATTACAACAAGCAACTTTATTTTATTTTGATTCCTCAAAATTGATACTTGCGAGTCGCTGTCACTATCTTAGTGAGATAGTGACAATGCTAGCATATTGTGTTTGGATTTGTTTTTTCTCAGCATTTTTTTTAAGAAATTTACCTAAATCATGAGGTCGAAATGTCGATAATTTGTTTGCTAAAAATGTCAAAAATCGTAGTTAAAATAATTCACGCAGTTTTAATTTCTCATTTAAAAAAGTATATGCTACTCTAGCCAAGTAGTAGCTTCAACTATTATCCAGAACTTGTCAAAAATGAACGATACACCTGTAGATTACCGCATAGTCGTAACTTATAGAGTTACTCATGCGCAGAGGCGTTCAATCCTCTCCTCTTTAGGATTTGTTATTTGAACATATGTTGCTTGTATCTTTTCGATCATAATAGACAAATTGACAAATTTTATAAAATACGAAACTATTTTAAAGAAATAATGTAAAACCTTTTCGTCAATTTCAGTGTTACAGATCCTTATTGGTTAGCTTGTGATACTTCGAACTGTTTTTATTATGTAATTATAAACAAACAAAAAGTGTATTTTATATAACAAATTTTTGAAAGAATCTCTTTTCAATACATTGCAATGAGTTTTTTTAAAAACATTTTTAGCTATACTTTTGCAAAATGAAGAGGATTCAATATAAAATTCAGATTTGAGCGTACTACAATTGTCAAGTATTAATGCTAAATCTAAGGTTAATATATGAGTTTACATCACTGTGAATATTTTTGGCTTAATAGCTGTAACCAGGTTGACATTATTAAAAACAAATTCATTCTGATGTAGGCCTAGTAGTTGAAATTAAAAAAAAAAAAAATTATTTAGACTCCTTTGACCTTGTGTAATGTTGAGATATATTTCTAAATATTCATAATTAACAATAAATTTTAAGAGTATAATATAAATATCATTGAATGCCAAAAATTAATTGATAAATATTTTTGTTCGGGGTTGAGTGTATTTATTCACTCCTAGATCTGAATCACGTGAAAACATGATCTTTATTTGACAGGTAGGCTACGTCATGATCACAAATGTAACTGAGAATCTATTATATATAAATTAATAATTTTGTCAGGATAATAATTAGGGATGGGCCGATTCCGATTCTCGATTCCAGGAATCGTCGATTCTAGGTGGTATCGAGGAATCGTCGATACTCGATTCTTCATTCATAAAAGTGTCGATTCCGATTCCTATTTTGTTAACTATTAAAATATGCGTGTGGAGTAATTTATTACCAAACAAAATTTATTACCAAAATTTATTATATTTGTGTGGAAAAATAATTAATTACCAACTATGTCTTATTTATGTATTAGTTGATTTGAATGAATTAAATGATTAAAGTAAACGAAAATATTATTATTTATGAAGCAACAGCAATCAAGATCGTAACCATTCTGGTCGTTTGACATCGCTCGTCTCTCTCTCTCTCTCTCTCTCTCTCTCTCTCTCTCTCACTAAATGTCAGAACAAAACACAAAAAAGTACAGTAAAAACTCGATTAACCGTCACCGTCGGAACCGTGGCCATGACGGTTGAGCGAATAGACGGATAACAGAAACACTGTATTATTCCTCCAAAACTTAACCTTAATAAATTATATTATAGACAGATATCACTCTCACGGTAGAAGGTTTTGTGTAGCCTATTACATTAAAACAGAACTTTTAAAGGTTTTGCCATATGACCAAGATGTTGACTAAATTAATTATTAGAGAACTAGCATGTAAGCTAATATAACTTGAAAGAATCGAGAATCGACTAAAGAATCGAGAATCGAAAGGAAAATTTTAGAATCGGAATCGGAATCGAAAATTTTAGGAATCGGCCCATCCCTAATAATAATAAATTTGTGAAGTTCAACAATTTTCTGTATTCGAAACTTTTTTCTAAGATTAGTAATTTTGACTATAATTACGTTTGAATAATAAGGAAGGAATTGTGAATTATAGACAGAATATGGTTGAGGGCATATATTCCAATTCTCATGATCTTGAAGAAAAGAAAGGATCCTATCATGAAATGTGCAAGGCGCATACTTAAAAGTACACCTACTCTCCAGTATACTTACTTCAGCGAGTTTTCTAACTGTTGTATTTCTTTATAGGTAAAAAGATAAGTGGGATTAAAATAAGACTAAGAAAAAAAATCATAGTCTGGTGACATGGAAATTTATAACGCTACATGTACGTGATTGGAGCTGATTATCTGAAGCAGACCTACTACCGGGATTAAATGTCCAATGGGATCATAGTGTAGTATCTAGTGTCAATTAAATTATATTTTTTTTCAAATCCCAGAAACATATTTAGGGACAAACATTACTTGTCTTACATTTTTAAATAAATTTATTACCTGCAAATAAGAACTAACCTTTAAATTTAAAGTTGACAAAATATGTATATGTATAAGACCGTAAAATAACATTTTTAATTGAAGACAATACTATTACGTATATCCTTTCAATGTAATAATTGCGACGCCTAACTAAAGCAAAGAACACTTGAGTTTAACCCTCGTGAAGAACCCAATATTACTTCAATCAATGATTAGCACAAAAACTTTTCTTTGATACTTAATTTATAGTTAGTTGCTCGTTGTAATCATCTTGAATTCACTGATTGAACTATAGTTAAATAATACTTAACTAAGTGAATACGTAAGGACTTACTTGCTGACGCGTCTCGAAACAATCGTTCCTTTTAAGAAAGCAAAGCTTTTATTCACGGAGTAGAGACTTTGCTTCGTAAAAGGAACGATTGCTTCGAAACGCGTCAGCAAGTAAGCCCTTACGAATTTACTTAGTTAAGTACTATTTAATTGTAGTAACTTAATTTATATTGAAGGAAGTATTACAACTGAAACACTTTTTGTGTAATTAGGGTTTAATTTAATCACTATATAAATACGATTTGGTTTTTAGAAAAAATTAACCACTTATCCCTTTTTTTGTCAATTTATTCAAAATATTGTTCAATGTAGTGTTAAGGATTTGAAAGTTATTATTTTGATATACTAAATATAGGTGCGTTATTTCAAAAATAGCAGTGTTAGCTCTAAAAATTTCAAAAAACCGGGGTGAGTATTACAGTTATTTGAAAAAAAAATTAATTGGCAAAATCCCTAACATATTTGGAATAATGTACAAAACAATAAATAAATGATGTTGTAAAGTGACCTACATATTGATTGTCACGTCTTTATTCATAAGGTTTTATAAGCACTCAAATACCTTTTTTTCGAGTATTTAGAGCGTAAACTATATTGTAATAAATTATCGTTTAGTCTTAAATTTTACGAAATACATTATCGTTATCAATTAAACAAAATACATTTTACTTACCAAAATTGTATGTTAATACTTTTATTAAAGTTGAAACAAATATTTATTAAGATATAATACAAATATTTAACTCTGATGCAGATATAACCTATTCATATGCATTTTTAAATGCTAAAATTGTTGAAGATCAAAATTACGCATAACCTTGCTATATTTTGAACTTGTTTAAAAATATAATCTACATTCTGAAGTAATGAAAAGATGTGTGGGATGTTACGAGGCCGGTGGTAAATGTGTTTTTCATTAAATGTATTGTAAAATACTTGTTATTTATAGGGGCTAAGTGATATAATTAACTTCATGAATCTATATAACAATAATATTAACAATATTATATATATATATATATATATATATATATATATATATATATATATATATATTAACAATAATATTACTAATAAATACATTTGGTACTTTCAATTTATTAGTTTCAAATCCATTTGAATTATAAACACCTTTTTAATTTCTAGAGAAAACATTGTTTTATACAGTTACATACAATTAAATCAAAATTATATAACAAATGTTAATTAAATTAAAATTTAATTACAAATTCATTGTAACTACAGTTATGAAAGTACCGCCCAGAAATATACGAGGTCATTGTAGAGGCGTGAGATTAGTCATCCATAACAAAAAAGTCTGACATCATTTATTGTTATTAGCAGAAGATCTTTCAGTACTTGTCATGTAAACATCAACAGTTACAAGTTATGTATTCCAGTCTATGTATTTCAGCTTTATACGAATTGACTTTCGAGACAATAGAAACGGTATTAATAATCTAATGCTGATAGTTTCATTGTTGTATCATTATAGGAAAGACAATAGTAGGACATAACCTAAAACTATTGGCATAAATTAATGCAAATTTACTACTTTGGATAAACTCACTAAGATTTTGCAGCAGAATACATAATGAGTACTTCAGCCTTGTTGAAACCTCGTGCGGTTATGTAGTAAAATAAAGAGTTAGCACTTTTGTACTAGCTGTCTCCGGCTGAGTTTAGGCTAAAAATAACCAGTGTGTCTAGAACGCGTGTGTGGGATAGGGGAAGCCACATCTATTCAACAGAAGTCAGCAGTTTTATTCGCAGTGAAATCGGTTTTGTAAAGCAAAACTTTTCATCGCCAATTTCTGTCCTTTGTTAGGGAAATATGTGACTTAATAGATATATATATATACACAGTTCCTCAGGAGATTTCATCTACCTACTTTCTCAATTTGTGTTATTTGCTATTTGAAGATGTGGATAAACTAAATATTCAAGGTAAGAAGTCTTTGACAAAGATTTGGCATATTATCAAAAGCTAGAATCATATATTTATAAATGATCAAAGTTTTCCCTGTATTATGTTGTACTTTTTAAATACAATTAAGCTAATGCAATTTTAGTTAGCATAGCTTTCATTTTTAAGAGAATATTTTATTCATTTCAGATATAGAACAAAGTTAATAAAACCAAGGCATCTGAGATTCAACTTTTACAAATAAAAAAATATTACATACTCATATAGGTACATATAGATTAAACCACCCAAGCTATGAATTCTCAATATAAATGATTATAATTTATTAGTTCAAGCCTTGTTTCTTAAAACATTAGTTTTTTTTTCAATGAGCATTTCTCCTTCTAATTATATGAGTAGATTTTGTTGTCTATGATATTCAGTGGATCTTTTAATTTTAAATTGAAACTATGTCACACCTTATATAAAGTTATAGTACATTAAATTTAAAATATTTAGATTTAAAATAAATTTTATATTAATAATATTTAAAGTAAATACGTTTTAAAGAAAAATTTGTCTCAAATCTATACTATAAAGGAGAATTGGCCGTAGTACTAAATCAATGTATAGATAAAAGTGTTAATTAACTGGTATTTTGCAGCCAGTATTTTTTCACATTTTTAAAATGTGTTATGGCTTAGTCTAAGCACTAAATTTTTATCAACTGAGCCTTATTTGTAAATTTGGGAAAACAGTATTCTGATTACACCTCGATCTTAATCTCCTATGTTTTTATCTCCTAAATTAAATTTTTTAAAGTAGAACTGTTTAAATTTTTAGTAGTTGAGATTTATATTTGTTCTTAATGATCATATTTGAGTCTATTTCAGGATAAATGATTTTTACAACATTAATTTTTCCCCTGAATTTTGTAGTCCATTATGTTTGGTGAATCTTAATTAATCACTTTACATTAGTTTATGACTATCCGAACTTTAAATTTTGTAGATTTGTAAAAACTTACTGAGACAGAACATTTTTGATCGTTATCTGGCGATCTTCATCAGTGACTTCTCACACTGATTTTTTCTCAAAATTAATTTTTTTTTATATAGGTCACTTGTAACAAAATTTAGGTTATATGAATGAAAAAAAGTAACTTTCCTCGGTAAAAAAATTCTTGTGGATATCGTCCTATTTGGTGGTTTTGATCAATTTTCCAAAATATCGTAGGTGGCTGCTAAAACCCACAATTACCAATAAACTAAAAAAAAGTTTGATAGTTGAATTCAGTATGACTAGGTCTATAAAAATTATAAAACTGATATGCAACACATGCATAAGACTTTCAAATGTACAATTTTATCTAATACCATTTTAAATGTTTTTTATTACAAAAAAAAAAAAAAAATAGGTGTTGAATCTTACAAGATTAGGAAAATATACTATATTTTTTCTGATATTGCTGAGACTAAGACCTAGGTCTATTATTATCACTAAACATTGTTGTAACAGATTCTATGTCAAACGTCATTGCCTTCTAAGCATTTAGTAGAGTAAGCATTTAATGTAGTTCCTTGTACCAATAAAGATATAAATAATGAATGACAAATATTCCTGCTAAAATAGTTTTATAAAACTCATCAAAACGCCTTGATAGATCTTATTGAATTTAATTACACCTCATAAAACATTAAATACACAGAGACCATAATATACTAGAACAACAGATAAATGAATAACTTTTTATAATATCCAGAGGAAACAAATGCCAAACACATTTTTTTAATGATTTTACTATCTATAATTTTTCAAACCTTACAACCTTGAGAATATTATTACTAATATATATATTATTTAATCAACGTTTATGAAATTGAAGTAACTTTATAAAATGACTTACTAAGACTTTTTAATTTTAGTAGGTACTGAGGCTTTTGAAAATCTAATTGGCAAAAACAATGAAAAATATTTGGCTAAGTCTTAGCAAGTTTTATAAAAATCACTTTACTTTTATGTTTGTTTATATTACCAATCTGGTTGGAAATATATGTCTTGAAGAAACAAATCCATAGATCCTAACCTAATCTACACCACACACCATAAATGTTGGTTTTAATTTACCTTTTATTATTAACCTGGCATCAGCAACACCACCATATACTAACCAAATTTCAAATTATCCTTATCAGAAAAATTAATCATGTACAAAGTCATGTTCTATCAGCTATTAAATTACTTTTAGATCAATAAATTTAAACATTATACCAAAAGCACACTGTGGCTACAGTCTATAAGTTATCAACATATTTTTTGCTGACTTTATACAAGATATTATGGCAAATACTGAAATATTTCATTTTACGTAAACAAGCTTATGTCTTTAAAATTTATATTTTTTGAAATTTATGTCTTTTAAAATTTATATTTAAATTGGCCTTCTGATAATGAAAAAATTGCATTATGCAACTTCGTGCATTGCTAGCATACATTATCAAGTTTTTATTTAATGTTCAGGTCACATTAACTGACATCCTGTTTTTTTAAAATCTAATTTTATTTAAAAATTAAAAGAAAATATGCATTTTATATTTTAAGTATTTACATGTTGAGGATTTTGTTGGGTGCTCTCAAATATATATGGCAACAGGTAATTTCAGTTATTTAAACCGCTTAAAATATTTTTAATGATATCAGGTTTAAACATCAGTGATGTCTTTTTATTGCCTCTACCAGTGGTTCCCAACAAAATGTTTTCAAGGACGCCCTCATCAGGACCCCACTCTTAAATAATTTGAACTATACCAGTTATTAGTAAGTAATTCATGATTTGGCTACCCAAAATGTACTTAAAGGTGGAAACTGATCTTACATATGCTACCACAAGTTTATTACAAGTATAGTGCAGACCACTACGTGCTTGACCTTGAGAGATTACAGTATTCGAGATGGGAGGGTCAGTATAAATACTTTTCTACAAACATGACAAGGACTGTCAAAACACTGACTTGCACGAGACTGTTAATATTAGATAAATTTGATGAAAAACTAGCTTTAGTATGAAATAAGCAATCTTGAAACATGTGTAGACATATCGGATGCAGATGCTGTTGATGTACAGAACTTTTTAAATATGTAACATGTTTTAAGCAGTGGTAGTACACAAGAAATTTAGTGCTAACTCTCTAGACTAAATGCACAGTTACGTAGTTTCTACTATACATTCAAAAAGCTTTTTAAATTTTTATTTAAGATACAAAAATTAAGACTACAACATGTTAAAGTTTGTAGGTTCAGATCAAATTTATTAAACTTTTTATATCAATAATTTGTTTGGAACAAGGAGTTAAAGAAGTAAAAGCAAGTATTAGATTTCTGTTTTAATTGCGATAAACGAAGAAAAGCTATTGAATAAAAATACTATAAGAATATTAATAATATTATTATATAATGCAATTGCAATTACTCACAACTTAACAATAATTTCAGTGAGATGAGTTAAATCAGTCCTTTGAGTTCATGATTTCAGGAATGTTAGGTTCCATACTTGGCACTTTTACTCTGAAATCATACTGCATATTAAGCCGATTTCTATATTTATTTTTCATGAAGCACATAGTTGAGAATGCCTATTCATATCGATAGGTAGTTGAAGAAGGTAGTATTACCTTCATTGCCTTTTTGCTGAGTACTTTGTATTCTTTATGTACAGTCAACCAAAATTCTACAATGTTATCGCCATTAAAAATACTTTTTAATGTGCCACTGCTGGTTAGGCCTACAAGTTGATCTTGTTCATCTTATGAAAGACTCTGGATCTTTTCTATATCAGGGAAACAGAACGGATTTGTAATTCAACTTACATTAGGATATGGCTCAGGAAAGTATTCCCTGAAAGTGGTTGCCAAACTTTGAAGGTGGTCATTTATGTTTCCAGCAGAAGATTCCAAAAACTCTTTTAAAGTGGGGAGCATTTATTCACCATTGTCGCCCACAACTGACAGTTTTTAATAATGGTACAAACCTTGTCTTTAACTTTGAACATATTTATATTGTTACATTGTAAACCTAGATTTGAAACCTTCAAATATTCAAACAAATCCACTAAGTAAGCTGTTGTGCAGAGCCAAGAAATGTCTTTAAAAAAAAAAAACAATCTGAACTGCAAAGGTCAAGTTTTAAAGGTAGTTAGTAATTTTAACCACTTTATTTAGAGTTACCTGCAACATATCGGGCAATCTCTTGGCTACTAAATCCTCTTGATGAATGCAATGATCAGATTCGAGCAGTGAAAGTGTTAAATAAAAATATTTTAATTTCAGTGACTTCTCACAGACCCCTAAGACATTGCCAATGGACCACCTGTTGGAAACCACTGGCCTAGAACTTCCATAATTAGTCTAACTGGGACTGTGGCCCATCCGGGTCATGGAAAATCTGGGTTAGCCGGAGACTGACGAAAAATTAAAAGAAGACATTGTACTTACAGAAAAACTCCTTTTTCTTCAAATATAGAGTATTATGTACAGTATATGAACATATATATTGTATATTTAGCAAAACTTTACTGCCATTAATTTCTTTTCAAACAAATCTGTCAGTTTTGGGTGTTTAAATTTTCTGAACTGCGTTCTTGCTGTATAATTCCATTGTCTTTTCAGCATAAGAAGCAGAAAACACTATTTTGTTTATCTGTAAGTCTTAGATGTTGTTATTGTTCTGTTAGACTTTTAATATATGTACTGTACCTATTTGATTTTTGTATTTCTTATTTTTGTTTTTTATTGTACTTCAAAATCATTACGCGTTATCCAGAGATCCGTGTTAACAGTGTCCGACTTATCAAAGTCCTACTATATGTTTGGTAAAAAGTAATTAAGACCTACCATTTGGAAAAAATAAACAAAGACTTTTTCTACTAGTGTGTTATACACTCGGTTAAGTAACACTAAAAGCATTTGAGCCTGCATGTCTACACCACTCATATGTTTGTTATGGCTATCACCACTATTTAATGATTTAGATTCCTTATCAAAATTTAATTCTCTGTAAATTTTATTAATGGTCATATGATTTTTACTTTGAGAAGTTATAAATTTGTTATTACTCACTATAAAGTCTATATTCACAATAACTAAAAATTAAGACTAAAAGAAATAAACACACACAATTGAAAGACTAAACGTGATTCAGAATCATTGACTTGGCACTGATAAGGCAGAAAACAAATTATATATATATATTTCCCTATAACACAAATAGTTCTATTATTTCTAATATCTTTCATAATTTTAGTTGCAAAATAATACCACACATAAAAAAACCTGCTTAAACAATTAAAATCACATGAAGACACCACTGACACATTTTTTTTTCATTTAAAATATAAAATTATAGCTCATACCTTTCTGCATAAGGTAAAATCAAATATTGTTGCACTAGTGATCCATTCAAGCTATAAATTTACAAATATATCTAGGACTTTATATTAGTAAAGGCAGTTTTTGATGAATAGTAATAGGTTTTTTCTTGTGAAACTTCATCATTAATTAAACAATAATTTTAGCCTTCATGCCTGTAGTTATATGACAAAACGTTATTTCTGAAATTTCATAAATATTGTTAAATTCTTGAATTTTGTAATCCATTAGGTTCGGTAAATCTTATTAATCACTTAAACAATAGTTTATGACTATCTGAACTTTAAATTTTGTAAATTTGTTGAAACTTACTGAGTCAGAACATTTCGATCGCTATGTGGCATTCTTCATCAGTATCTTCTGCTTGGAAATGTCGGGTCAAGCAGTGACGGTTTTAAAGGCAGGTTTTCGATAATATTAAAAAGTATGGCTTCACTTCAGAAATTGAAACCAACTGATCCCTAAACTTCCTCGACCTAACCATAACAATAAGCCATACACAAAAACACAGATTCAACATTTACAGGAAACTTATAATGACAGACACACTTATCTACAACACCTCAAACCAATGACCACAGAAAACATAAACAAAGAACTAGACACAGTTAAATATTTAGCATACCCAAATGGATACAACACCACAATAATAGACAAACTATGGTACAAAATACAAAGAAACGCTAAAATTAACACTACAGACAGTGAAAACAAATATATCAGATTACCATACATAAA
Source organism: Prosapia bicincta (assembly GCA_036971475.1). Taxonomy (NCBI): domain Eukaryota; kingdom Metazoa; phylum Arthropoda; class Insecta; order Hemiptera; family Cercopidae; genus Prosapia; species Prosapia bicincta. The sequence goes on from JBAIZL010000002.1 coordinate 161,951,162, forward strand.
CAAAACAACAATCAAAATAGCCCGCTAATTTCAAAAATAGGATACAAAATAGCATACAAAACTAATAAGTTACAATACAAAATACAACACGACATCAACCACAAAGATAAACTACAAGCACCAGGCGTATACAAACTGAACTGCGACGAATGTAACAAATTCTACATTGGACAAATAGGTCGCAGCTTTAAACAAAGAGTCAAGGAACACAAACAGAACACAAACTCAACATTTTACAATCACATAAAAGAAACAGGTCACAAATATACAGACATTTACCATAACCTAGAAATCCTATACATCAACAAAAAAGGACCACATCTCAACACACTAGAACAATATGAAATTTACAGACACACAAAAACACAAAGTAAAAACATATTAAACGAACAAACACAATACAAATCACACATTCTCTTTGATATTATCGAAAACCTGCCTTTAAAACCCTCACCGCTTGACCCGACATCTGCAAGCAGAAGACATTGATGAAGATCGGCACATAGCGATCGAAAACGTTCTGTCTCAGTAAGTTTTAACAAATTTACAAAATTTAAAGTTCGGATAGTCATAAACTATTGTTAAATGTTATAGCTTAAAAATTCATAACTTTAATGTTATTCATGGCTCTTGTGTGATGTGTTGTCTGTAATCAAGAGAGTTTATGTAGTTTGTATTTTTTTTGAATTCTGTATTTAATAATTGTGTTGGGGGACCATTTAAAATAAATTTCTATCTATTTTTTATGAAGCTCTTAGACTTTAAAAGTTTTTGTTGTTTTTTGGTTTTGTTTATAATATATTGAACTGGTAAATTTGTCCTGATGCTAGTAAATGTGTATAGAGCCTTAGAACAAACACAAAATAATATGCTTGCATGAATATGCAAATGGTATTTTAATAATATTCCAATAAAATGAAAAATGGATTCAAATATTTGGCAAATGCAAAACCAAAGTACTCAACCACAAAATGTTGAAAATAGAACGGTTTGAAATAGAAGAGAAAACACAATCAACTTCTTTCATCTAACAATCTCAAAACATAAAGATGCCTCAGCAAGCACTCTGTGTAGTTTCATGCTAAAACAAGTAAACTCAAACAGAACAGGACTCTGTAAAACTGCATATCATTGCTAGGTGTTCACGGTATTACATGGATGTTCCAATTGCTGTAACAATATAGTAGTTTTTACAATACAGTAATCATTGTTGAATTATAGTAACTATTCAGTTATTGTTAACAATGATTGAACAAACTTAGATTTTTATTTCCTTACATATGATACTTAAAATTCATCAAAATGAAAATAGTGATTTAAATATCACAAAAAAAAAAGAACAAGAATTGTATACACTAAATGTTGCTGTATAAAACATAGTGCTATTAGTAAATCAGACATAAGGATTTTAATTCCTATCACAGGGAATTTTTGTTTTTGAATGTTATGATGGCTATTAGAGGTTCCCAGACAGTCTATTGAACTGACAGGATGCATGATTTGTCTTTGTCGACATGACCTCACATGATCAGATGCAGTTATTTTAAGACGTTTATTTTCTGCCATGAATGAAAGGTTATTTTTATTCCCTATTACTATGTGCTTGTATAATAATTAATGTATATGTTGTAATTTTATTCATAACAATACAAGTAACAAATTTGATCATGTGACTGACAAAAGGCAGTAGTCAATCTTGTATTTATAATCACATAATCAATAGCGTCCGATACGTTGATATATGACGTGGGTTGAATAGCATTGATATATCAGACACTATGCAGTCGCACAACATTCACTGTCGAAAATCATTATAAATTTTATTTGTTTTTTTTTGATACACTGGTATTGATAACTACTTGACCTTTAGTTCTTCGTATAAATACTTGACAGAACTAGGGATTTGTGTAAAAGGCATTATTAGAGCTGACAGAATTAAACACTGTATCCTTAAAAGCACCAAACAGTTAGAAAAAAAGGAACGAACGTTATTGCCATGTGGACAAATGATTATGATGCTAACATTATATAGTTACGTTGGCATGATAATAATGTCAGCTCTGTAGCATCAAACTGTAAGAGTTTTTCTGTTAAAGAAAACGCAAGCCCGAAAAACAAGCCCACGGTCGAGGAAAAAAAATCTAAATTCCAGGTACCCCAACCAACTGTATTTCCTAAATATGATAGGGAAATGAGGGGGAGGTCAATCTATTAAATCAAGGCATTGCTACCTATTGACGTAGAACTAAACAACAAAAATGGTGATGGCTCACTTTTATTTGTTTGCTGGGTCTGTAGTAAGTACATGGTAAGTCAATCACTACCTGCAGCTCCAGCTAGTCAACAGCTTTTGCACTTCGGAATAATGTTGACCATTACTTTATTGAAATGACATGGAAAACCACCATACTAGAGACAAATAGCAAGACCTCTAGAACATATTTACTATGACAACATCAATCACTGGCCAGAATCCAATGCCACAGAACGATGTTGTGCAAACTATACAGGAAAAGCCAAATTAATATGCTTCAGTTTGTTTCAAGGGCTTGATCATATCCTTTTGGATATTGTGCTATTGTATTCTTAAATGTTAGGAAATGATGTTTCTTGTGGGCTATCAGTAACTGAAGAGTATACTGAAAGTTCAAAAAGTAATAGAGCATAATTATTCAAAAAATTGAGAAATGAGCACTTTAAACTTGTGGCGAGTTAGAAATGTGATTATAGTAAACTGTCAAAGTTATAATAAAACCCAGAAAGAAGACTTCAGACTATAGAATATACATTTGATACATTAAATTACTCAAAAAGGACATGTTAGTATAGTGTAGAAAACATCGATATGAGTAAAACATAAATGTAAATTGATAAAAAAATAAAATACAATTTTAAAGAAAGTGAGATAAAGGCGTAAGTAGGCCTTGTTAGTTTCTTTTTGCTATTTATGAATTTTGAATTTAGTTCTGATTTTGAATTTACATCTACCATCTGTTAGATAAAGACTTCAAAGAAATTCTTAATTTAGGATTTAATTGAAAAAAAAAATTTTCAGTGAAACTTGTGATAATGAATCTAGTCAAAATGAAGAAATTTCAGTAATATAGACATTTATTGAAACAAATGGTCAGCCTTATTACTTTATATATATATATATATATATATATATATATATATATATATATCTCCTTGATATTTAACGTTATCCATTGTTTTTCCGTTGCACTGACTTTATGAAGTTAATATATTACTATGTAAGTAATTTTATCCACCATTAAGTGCAATAATTTTACCTTGAGTGATGAGGCACCTTTCGGTCAATTGACCATTGTCGAATCACTGATGTTTTTCTGTTGTAGATGTTCGGTCTGTGAAGTTGGTGTTTGTTGACGTTACGCGCACTTTTTCTTGATCTGTGTGTATGATATTTCTATATAGTATGTCTTCTGTATATGTTGTTTGTAGATTCATTAAATTGTTGTGTATGTTTTTATAAATGTGGTATTTTTCTAGTGAGTTTAGTTCTATTGGGTTGTTATTTATTTCAAGTATGGTTAGGTTATTTTCGTAATTTGTTATTTCGTGTTTATGGGATATTAGGTGTGCTGCAACATTTGATACTTTAGAATTTTTGTTTTTGAATGCTCTATAATGTTCTTCAAATCTTATTTTAAATGTTCTGGTTGTTTTTCCTATGTAAAAAGCGTTACAGTTGTTGCATGTGATTTTGTAAATTCCTAATAGGTTATGTTTTTCTGAATTTGTTTTGTGGTTTGTGTTATTAAGATATTTTATTATTTTGTTGTTTGGTTTGTAAGTTGGACCATTCACAACGAACACGTCATAATATTAAACAAACTAAATACATACAACGAAAACATACAATTCACCGTTGAAACAGAAACAAATAGAACAATCAACTTCCTCGACATTACTTTAAATATAAATGATAATAAAATAGAAACTACAGTATACAGGAAACCTACTTCCAACAACACCACAATACACTACAAATCTAACCACCCCTGGACACACAAAATTAACACTTACAGTAACATGATAAATAAAGCAATAAAATACACACAGGATAACAAACAAAAATTAAATGAAGAATTAGATAACATTACAAAAATAGCAATAGAAAATGGATACAACAAACACATTATAAAAAATATATACAATAAATTCACAAAAAAACCTAACCTCAACACAACACTACAACCGGAACACGAAAATAATGAAAATAAAAAAATCTACCTAAAATATAAATACACCAATAACAAAATAGAAAAAATAACAAATATATACAACAAAGAATACTACACTCCAACTTACAAACCAAACAACAAAATAATAAAATATCTTAATAACACAAACCACAAAACAAATTCAGAAAAACATAACCTATCAGGAATTTACAAAATCACATGCAACAACTGTAACGCTTTTTACATAGGAAAAACAACCAGAACATTTAAAATAAGATTTGAAGAACATTATAGAGCATTCAAAAACAAAAATTCTAAAGTATCAAATGTTGCAGCACACCTAATATCCCATAAACACGAAATAACAAATTACGAAAATAACCTAACCATACTTGAAATAAATAACAACCCAATAGAACTAAACTCACTAGAAAAATACCACATTTATAAAAACATACACAACAATTTAATGAATCTACAAACAACATATACAGAAGACATACTATATAGAAATATCATACACACAGATCAAGAAAAAGTGCGTGTAACGTCAACAAACACCAACTTCACAGACCGAACATCTACAACAGAAAAACATCAGTGATTCGACAATGGTCAATTGACCGAAAGGTGCCTCATCACTCAAGGTAAAATTATTGCACTTAATGGTGGATAAAATTACTTACATAGTAATATATTAACTTCATATATATATATATATATATATATATATACACACACAAACTTATATATATATTGAAACTTAAAAAAAAAAAATTATATATATACACACACATAGTCGAACTTCTGTATAACGAAGTCGATTATCCAGAGAAAAAATTCGTTGTAAGGAGGTATTCGTTATTGAAAGGTTGTGTTGTCAAAAATGCTCTCACCCCATCTTACAGATCTTACCGCATTATGCATACCGCATTACGCATACCGCACTACGTCTGGTAATAAAAGGGATACAGTATAATATCGCGAGCGTAGTTAGTGTAATAGGCCAATGTTAATATAGGATAATGTTTTATAATGTCTCAATTTATTTGAAATTCAAGTTGTTAAAAATGTTTTATTGATGTTTTCAGAATGTTTCTTCATTGTTTTAGATATCCATATTCAATATTTTTCATAGGGTTTACTCTTTATAGGCTATTATGATAAGTTATCTAATGCTTATGAAAACTTACTGGTAAATAAGTACACTCACCAATTCATTTTCAGGAAGCATGACTTGAACGTAGTGGAATTTAATCGAAACAAACTCAGTAGGCCGTAATTTAGTAACTGTATTATTTATTAACCATATTACATTTATTAACTGCCTATACTGATTTTATTTGAATACACACAATCTATCAGTATTTTATTTTTATATACACAATTCAATTTCAAACAACACAAACTGTTTTATACACTACACACTAATACGGTGATCCTTTCTTTGCTTCCTTTTCCTCCAAAACAAGGGCCGGTTTTAAAAGTTAGTGTCTTATTGGGCAAACATTTAAAAAACAGACCAGTCTCATCAGCATTGAAAATGTCGGTTCATAATCATTTAAAACTTTTTCCAACACATATTTCCTTTCCAAAATTCACAAGTGGGAATATCAACACTAGCACTTTCTCCCGAAATTATATGTTTTTGTTTAGTTGAATGGTTAGATATTGTATATATGACTGCGTTTGTAGTTGTAAGTTCATGTTTATTTTAAACTAGTGTTACTTGGCTCACGTTCCAGCACCCGAAATCATATATTTTGCAATAAGAAAAGCAAATGAAACATATAAATAATTATATTAGATTTACTGCAATACAAGAGGATAGACAACGTTTTTCTTCATTTCATTAGGCATTGTAATTTTTTTGTAATATATAATTTATTTTTGAATAATTTAAATATAAAAAATTTAATAATAATAATCCTTAGAAAACAATAAATTGCTGGGCGCCAGTTAGAATTACAAAATGATTGTAACCCTAATAGTATAATTTAGATTCCTTTTTTTTATTACTTTTATTTTTTATTACTTACCATTTATAGTAATAAATAAAAACACATTCTTATAATTCGATTAATCTTTGTTTAATTTACTTTTTTTTAATTATTCTAGTTACAATATTTTTTTTAATACACTTCTTTTTTATTTTCCTAATTTAGTCAATTACCACAAGACTTTTTTCTCCCAGGTTATTTGGTGGGTATTAATTATGACAAATTAAAAATTGGTTTATGCAATTAATGTTGTAATAAATTTTATAAAAGAAACTCCTACGCCTAAAGTTATTAATTTTGAATTTACAATATAATAATAATTTATAATCTTTTCTTAAATTAATTACTTATCTGAGGTTAAATGTTTTTGTCCAAAATTCTAGCCTTTTAATTTATTTTTATAGTCAAATCTTTCACCACTATGGTTTTTTTAATGTTTTCACCAGTATTGGCTTCTATCAATTTTTAATTAGGCTAGTTTTTTTTAATACTTGAATTCTTCCTTTAATAAAATTTTGGCCAACTAAGTTTTTTGCTTCCAGTTCCAATGCAACTTTTTCTAACAATGAATTCTTCTAGTGAGATTCTAGAGAAATTTTTTTTGTTTTATTCCATTGTTGAAACATCTGTTTCTTAACCCACTGATTATTTGATTTTCATGTTCTTACCTGGATAGTTGAGTTTTTATCCTCTATGCAATAATTGTTAGGTTTTGTACATTTCTACATTTGAAAAACATCAGCTGTTTCATAATTATACTAACCACCATCTTGGTTTTAATATTTTATGATTTTTTTTTAAGGTTATGGCTCAATTGTTTACATTTTCTTTTTTTTATCCATTATTAATTCACTTCTGTTATATTCCAAATTATTGTTATTTATCGTTTTAGTGTTTTTATATAAAAACATTACAGCGTATAAATTTTAGCTATCCCAACATGTGAGCACGCAACATATAATTGTCTATGGTAAAAGCTCGAATGTTCCTAATTTAATCCAGCAATGGTCAATGATTGTACTTTTGCCTTGTTTATGGTTATTGCGAATGCAAGATACAAAGGAAATTGTATTAGTTTGAAATCAGTATGTAGATCTGATGAAATCATCGGTATTCATGGAATTAAGAACATTTCTCCTTTAAACTTGCCACCTCTTGTTTCTGCCTGGATCAAGTTGGGTGTCAATTTTATTGTTGTTAGTCTGGTTCTGTTGCACAGCTTTGGTTGATTCAAATTTCACAAGAATAATAAGGGTGATCTTACTTTTAATATCCATAAGTGTGATAGCAATTGTACATAGAATTTAGCAATTTTAAACAAGTCTAAAATAATTTTAAAAGTATTTTTTTCATATTGTTTACAATTCTCTAAAATTAATTTAAGTAATGCTAATATGGATATACATTTTAACATTGGACTTATGGAAGGCTGTACACTGAACCATCCTAAGCGTCTGAGGCGGAGCCCTGTTAATGGATCTACACCAAACTTCACACAAACCATCTTGGGAATATCTTAAAAAATCCCTCCAAATTAAATTAATTTCTGTTTAACGGGTTAGACGCCCATAAGACACATACATATACATAGATCAGTTTTTGAACCATCCTAAATCTGGGGCAGAGCCCTGTGGATAGATCTACACTAAACTTCAAACAAACCATCCTGGAAATATGTTTAACAAACCCTCCCAATTTCATTAACTTCTGCTCAGCGGTTTAGGCTTTCATAAGACATACACATACACAGATATATACATACATACATACAGAACCCTGTGAATGGATCTACACAAAACTTCACAAAACCCGTGTTATGTTAAACAATCTCTCCAAATTGTATTATCTAGCGGTTTAGGCGTCCATAAGATATATACATACATACACACATACGTAGATATGTCATTTTTTGAACCATCTTAAGTCACTGGGGCAGAGTCCTGTGGCTGGGTCTACACCAAACATCACAGGAACCATCCTGGGGATATGTTTAACAAAACCCTCCAAATTTCATCAACTTCTGTTTAGAGGTTTAGGCGTCTATAAGATACATACATGTACATGCATATATACACACAAACATTCATTATATATATATAATACAAAATACATATATGGTGTTTATACATATATATCACTTTCACTATATTTACTTAAACAAGAATCTTACTTGGTAATTATGCGAGTTAACTTTCAAAGATTGGTAGTATCTCTATCATCAAGCATCACTGACCGGGGGTTGTAGTAGACTGCGAGTTGTGTGGAATTTCCATTGTCATAAGGTGTGGTGTACCGTTATTGTCCTATTTTCTGATTCAGTCCACTGTGGGAGTCTTTTAAGTTTGTCTTGGGGTTAATTTTGTCTATTGGGTTGAATAGTTTATCGTATAATTTTTTATCATATTTTGAATAATTTTATTGCATAAATACCAAGTAAGATTTTTGTTTAAGTACATATAGTGAAAGTGATAAGTGAATACAAGAAAACAGTGTTGCAAAGCTATATATATATATATATATATATATATATATATATATATATATATATATATATATATATATATATATATCACTTTCACTTATGTACTTAAACAAGAATCTTACTTGGTATTTATGCAAGCGCTTTCAGAAGCTAGCGAGTGCTTCCATCATCTGGCATACTAAACGTATTTTGAACTGCGGGCTGCGTGGAATCCGCCGTTGACCTTGATGTACCGTTAACTTCTATTTTTGGTTGCATAATCAGTGTTGCATAATCTACAAATATATATATATATATATATATATATATATATATATATATATATATATATATATAATTTAGTTCTAGTAGAGCTTGAAGCTTATTTATAAATTTTTGGACTAGATAGGAGACTGACAGACTTACTTAGTGGCAATAGTCCAAAACTCTCTTGGAAATAAATAAATAGACACATATAAAAACATATCACACTATTAAAATATTTCGATCACATAATTATCGTTATCAATCAAAAAAAAAAAAAAAAAAAAAAAAAAAAAAAGAAAAAGAAAGGAAAAGAAAGAGAAAACTGACTTCAGTATTTTGTTTGTCTCTCTTTTGATTGATAAAGATCATTGTGTGATCAAAATATTTCAGTAGTGTGATATGTTTTTATATCTGTCTATTTATTTATTTCCAAGAGATTGCAGTTTTGGACTATTACAACTAGGTAAGTCAGTCTCCTATATAGTCCAAAAATTCCTATATATATATATATATATATATATATATATATATATATATATATATATATATATATATATATTGTAACATTTATAGAATGGGCTATATAATATTATTTAAGAATTGGAAAATAGATGAGAAATAACTCACTCAAAATTTAGAAAGAAATTCATTAAAAGATTGGTTAGGTTAAAATTGAAACTAAATTCTGGTAAAAGCCTAGGAATTGTAAACAAGGTTTTTGAACTGGAAATGTATTAGGAAATTTGTTATATCAAATAACCTAACACATAAATTAAAATAAGATAATCTAATAATAGTTATGTGTAAACAAATTTGTAAACTGTAGGAACATAGGGCCTAAATAATTACTTGAAGGAGAAAGTGAACACGTTTGTAAACAAAAGAAAATTGAAAGGTTATGTTCTTTGAATCCACTCAAAACACACACAATTCGGAAATATCACAAAAGTAAAACACAAAGACACTTCACACACTAATAATATTAATAAAATAAACACTGGAAACTTTATTAAGGATCGGAAAATTAAAACAGTAAGTTTCAACCAAAGTTAACAAGATTAAAACTGGTGAAAATAGTTCGTTGACATTAACAGCTGTAAAAACATGTGTGAAAGTCTAGTGGAAAGAAATCGAACTAAATTATAACCCATATGTGTTTTTTTTGGAGAAGAAAGGCGGCCATATTTTAAACAAATTTAGAAAAAAAGGACGCGTAGTTAGAGTTGAGTTGATTCTAGCGTGGGTGACGCTACAAGACCGGACCTGCCAGGACCAGTCTAAATTCTATTTATTTGGAAAGAGTTCGTCTAAATTATACAGTTTTGTGAGTAAACTTGGCCAGATTAAACAGGAATAAGAAAATTGAAAGAGTTAATACAGTGAAAATATAATTTGAAAGAACTAAAACGGATTTAAGTGTGTGAATTGTTTAATTGGAGAGAACGGGAATTTACGTAAGCGACCAGCAAAATTTTGATATTTATTAAGTTGAGTAATAGCGCTATAAAATAACTTTAGTGGACTTTTAACCCTACAGTGAACGGGCTGGGTCTGTGAGACCTAAGCGTTTCTATATTAGGTTATTTATAAAGTCAGTTTTATTGTAGATAGCTGGTTTCCTCTGTACCTTCCCAAAATAGTCCACAGATAGCGATAGTGTCATTGTTTTTGCCAACTTGACTCTTAGTCATCATTTGTCACGCTATAAAGTATAGTGTGGGTCAGTTGGACCCGGCCCGTTCACTTGAGTGACTTTTTTTCAACACTCACCAATTATTGTTTTAGGTTACTTTTTTGTTATTTGCTTAACGTCTGTTAGGGTATTAACGTGTTTCAAGAAGTGTATAGTGTAGTGTTTTTTTTATCATTATGAGTAGCAGAAGAGTGGAAACACCGAGTGAAATTGAGCGTATTGTATTAGAGGAATTATCTGAAAGTGAAGTAGATGACTCAGACGCAGACCCTGACTTTCAATTGCACAGTGATCATGACACAAAGAGTGATATTGAACTAGTAGACAATGATGAACTTGAGAATAATTCAGTTGTTTATGTGAGAGAACTCAGTGAGGAATGTGATGACCTACACATACCTGATGGTTCTGGTGACTCAAGTTCCTTGGTAAAGATAAAAAGACAAAATGTCAAAAAAATCTTACCAACACAAACTGTTAGAACCCGGTCTCATAATATAGTATCTCATTTACCTGGAAACCTAAGTGAAGCTAGGAATGTTCAAACCGCACTATACTCTAAGTCGTTATTTTTTAATCAGCCACTACTTGAGTTGATTGTTGAATCAACTAACATTTTCATCAATTCTGTAAAGGACAATTATACTGATGAACCCAATCTGGCACGACCGACCTCGGCTGTAGAAATGTAAGCCTATTTAGGACTTTTATACTTGGCTGGAGTTTTACATGGTGGACGGATGAATGTAAGGAAATTTTGAGCGACTGATGGATCAGGGGTTGAGATGTTTAGGGCTGGAATGGCTTTTAGACGTTTTAGGTTCCTTTCCAGATGTATACGTTTTGATGACGTAACAACAAGAAATGTATAAAAACTCTATGACAACCTTGCAACAGTCAGACAGCTTCTAGACATACTTATCTCAAATGTAGAAAATACTTTTCTACATATGAATGCACAACATTGGACGAGATGCTTGTTCCCTTCCGAGGACGATGTAAATTTCGAATGTACATTCCGAACAAGCCAGCCAAGTATGGTATTAAGGTCTTTATACTGGCTTGTTCGAAGACATATTATGTAAAAAACTTTGGAGTGTACTGTGGTACTCAACCCAACGGTCCTTACGAGATAAGTAACAAGGCCGATGATGTTATCTTCCGGTTAGTTGAGCCTATCAAAGGTAGTGGCCGTAACGTGACACTTGATAATTGGTTTACTTCTTATGACGCTACTAAGACTCTGTTGAAAGAATACAAGCTAACACTTGTGGGTGCCCCGCGGAAGAATAAGCCTCAAATACCTCCAAGCTTTCTTCCAACAAGAAACAAGGAACAATATTCCAGTCTTTTTGGATTTCAAGAAGATTTTACAATGGTATCTTATGTACCCAAGAAAACGAAAAGTGTTATATTACTCTCATCTATGCACCATGACAGTGAAATCGACCCTTCTACTGAGGAAAAGAAGAAGCCCAGCATCATAACTTATTATAATTCAACTAAAGGAGGTGTTGATGTGGCTGAAGCTATGTGTGCTGAATACAGCGTTGCAAGAGGATCGAGACGTTGGCCATTAACTTTGTTTTTTGCTTCAATGAACATTGCTGCTCTAAACGCTTTCATTGTGTTTAAATCAAATGGTCAGTCCATAACCAGGAGAGCTTTTCTCAAGGACTTAGCAAAACAGATGCTGCAGCCCTTCTTGACCATCCGGGCTCAGCAAGATAACCTACCACGAGAGATTCGGCAGTTAGCAACTAAATTTTCCGGGTATGAAGCTGAACCTAAACAGAATCCGGCTCCAGGTAAGCGTGGTAGATGTTCCTTGTGTAAAGACAACAAAACAAAGTACTTTTGTAAAGAGTGTAAAGTTTGGTTATGTCTAGGCCACGCTGAAATGTTGTGTAGCCAATGCTTGAAAAAGTAAAACTTTGGAACTCTATAAAAACTTGTTTTTTTCAATTTTAAGTAATTGTTATTGTTTTCATGTTAGAACTACTCTTAAACAGTGCGTGTAAAACAACCACAGTATTTTTGTTCAACTTTTAGCTTCTTAGTGTAACTTTGATAAAATTATTGCAATTCTTTTGAGTAAAATGTTTAAAAAAGTAAATAAATAGTTATGAATTTTTTTTAGCAATATTATTTTGTGAATTTAGTGTTGAAATACTGAAACCATTCCTAGAAGTAGTATAAAAATATGTTTGACTCAATTACAATTGTTAACAATATTTTACTGATTTTTTACGTTTTGGGTCTGTGAGACCCAGCACGTCTACTTATGTAACTTTTATTTGCCCGTTCACTCTAGGGTTAAGAAAATAGAGAAGTTTAAATTTGTATATTAGGATATCTTATAGTTAATTAATAGTTCGAAATAATCCAGTTCAAATAGTTTGGCCTTTTTGCATTTTCAAAATTTAATATTGTTTGTTCAAAATTTATTTAATTAACCTAAGAATTTCTAAAAATATAGCCCATACTATAACCCCGAGATATCAAGAGATCTTAAACTAGCCAAGGGTATAAAAACCTTGTAACTCAAATTTAAAGAATCGAATTTTAGTATATTGTGTTAAAACTTGTTAATTTGTAAAATTTTGTTTTGTGTATTGTTTAATGTTGAGATGAAATTGTAATAATAAATGTTAATGAATTGTTCTTGAGTAGTTTTTTGGTTTTGGTTAATAAATAGAAATAATATATCTTCATAAAATAGTAAAACCCAGTTGTATTGAGTCATATATAAATATTGTTACATTTGGCACACCAACGTGGGGTACGATTATTAGAAAAATAATAATAAAGAATAAATTATTCAGGAGTTTGTGTTTTTAATAAGAAATAAAATATCTTATAATAAGACAAAAAAATTTATTTAGAGGGATTTTGAATCAAAATTAATTTAGAACTTTTTATATGAAAAACATTTGAACTGGAAATAGATTTAGACAAAATTTTGTAAAATTAAAAACTGAGTTGAATAGAATCAAGGCTAGGTTTATAGTATATATAAAAATTGTTTATGTTTGTATAATAAGTTACTTACAGATAAAAAAAAAAAAAAAAGAAGAAAATATTATAGGCGAGCTGGTAGTTGTAGGGGACCAGGAAAAAGGGACAAGCTTGGAAGTGAAGGAAATAAAAATGGAAAGCACAGATATGCCAATAGGAAACATTGAGGTAGAAGAAGCTAGGGGACTACCTATGCAAACCCAACAGGAACTGGGAAATAATGAGAATGAAGATTTAAGGGAGATGATGAGAACTCTCATGGAAATGAGTGAAAAAGGGAGTGAGAAAATAAAAGAGGAGATGAAGGATATGAGAGAGGATCTAAATAGACAATTAAATATAAATAATGAAAAAATAAATAGACAATTAAATATAAATAATGAAAAAATAAATAGACAATTAGATAAGATAGATGAAATAAAAGGGGAAATGAAAGATATGAGTGAGGATATGAGGGAAATAAACAAAAAATTAGAGGAAAATAGAGACGAAATGAGAGAGATGAAGGAAGATTTCAAATTCATAACACAGGAAATAAGGGAGGAAAATAGGAAAATGATAGAGGATATGAGGCGACAGTGGAGGACAGAGAATAATGCTGTAGTAGAGGATGTGAGAAGAGACTTAGAGGAGAAAGATAGAGAATTAGAGGAGGAGATTAAGGAAAATTTTGAGGAAACAAAAGAAATAATAGCTGATGAGATAGAAATAAATAAAAAAGAGATAGAGAAAGTCGAATATATAACAAAGAAAAACACAGAAGAGTTAGGAGAGTTAAAATTAAGAAATGAAGTAGGAAAGATGGAGGTACTGCCAATAAAAAATATAACAATTCAAACCGCAACTAAAAGGAAGACTGAACAGATTAATAAAATGAAAATGGTAATAGGAGAAATGGAAGGAGTTAAATATCCGTTTCAATGCATAGTGGTACAAAGCTTGTTGAGAGAAATGATCATAGGTACGGATATGTTAATGGATGTGGAGGCACAACTCAAGTTTGGAAAATGGGAAATGGAATTTAAATATGAGAGTAACACAGAAAATAGAACTTATGAAGCAGATGGGAGATACAATGGAGATGTAAACGGTGTTAAGGCCAGGACGGGCGTGGGGACAAGAAAAGAGCATGGTGCCCACAGTCAATCGGAAAACTAAGACCATAGGAAACCCAGAAATAGAGATTAAATAGAGGAAACAAATTTATAGGCATTAATCGACACAGGCAGTAAAATGACAGGTATCAAGGAGAAGTCGAGAGAAAGGAAAATAACAAAGGATAATAAGATGGAAACAACAGGAATGACTCAGGATATAAAAGTATTAGGTGAAGGAAGCGAATGTAGGAGGGATAGATAACAAATAAACCGGAAATGACAATGGACCAGAAATGACTTAATAATTAAACAAACACTTGAAAAAAAATAAAGAAAGAAAAAATATATAAATTTAAATAAAATAGGAAGGGAGATATTAAATATAGGTAAAGGAAGCAATATGAATAAACTCTAGGTGATTATGTGTATATGAAAACGTTAGCAGGAGATACGTTGTAAGGGATGGTAACTATATCTATGATAATTTATTAGGAACTTCGTCGAATAATGAATAAAGATAAAATTATGTATATTTAAACTTCGTCGTATTGTAAGGGAGAATCTGCGTTGATAAATAATGGAACTTCGTCGTATATATTATATATTATAAAAGAAATATGAATCTATGATAATAAATATTAAAGCATCGTTGTAATAAAAATATGGTAATTGTGTATTTAAACTTCGTCGTATTGTAAGGGAGAATCTGCGTTGATAAATAAGTATTAAAACAAAATTTATATTCGTTGATATAGGGATAGTGTAATCGAAGGAACTATAGATATGATCAAATAGAGGATATGAAATTACAACCTTTAAAAATATTAGATGTTAAACTTCATACAAAATAAACTGATATGATATAAGAAAATAATTGAACTGGATGTGAGATTGGAAGGGGAGATAAAATACTAACTTAGAACTGAGAGTTAGATGAAGCTAAAAGCAAAATAAATATGAGACAAATAATAAACAAGGAATAAACAGAAATAAGGGAAAGAGAAATGTTATAACCAATTTGACCAAATCTAGACATACTATGACTCGGATAGGCTGGGATTTAAAGACATGGTCTCAGAGAATATATATTATATTAAATAAATATTGAATCAGACTTAGGATTGGAAGGATTCCAATTGTAATAAATGTAAAAAATAATAATAATTATGGAAGGAATTGTAAATACCAGAACATGATTTATTGTTACTATATGTTAGAGTTGTTAAAGAATTGTTGAATGAATGTTAGTTATAAGTATATTGTGTTGTTAAAAGATATGTTAAGTAATATGTAGCTTGAAGTGTTCAGCTCAGTATTTGATTGTTAAAGAATTAAGATAAAATTGTGTCGTAGGAATTAAGTATAAATGGACAATTTAAAGTATAAATGTTAATTTAAATTTAATTTAAAAAAAAAATATGTATATTTAAGCAAGCTTGTAAAATGTAAAAAAAATGTGTAATGTAGATATTAGGATTATTTTTTTTTGTTTAAATTAAATTAGGGGACATTGTAACATTTATAGAATGGGCTATATAATATTATTTAAGAATTGGAAAATAGATGAGAAATAACTCACTCAAAATTTAGAAAGAAATTCATTAAAAGATTGGTTAGGTTAAAATTGAAACTAAATTCTGGTAAAAGCCTAGGAATTGTAAACAAGGTTTTTGAACTGGAAATGTATTAGGAAATTTGTTATATCAAATAACCTAACACATAAATTAAAATAAGATAATCTAATAATAGTTATGTGTAAACAAATTTGTAAACTGTAGGAACATAGGGCCTAAGTAATTACTTGAAGGAGAAAGTGAACACGTTTGTAAACAAAAGAAAATTGAAAGGTTATGTTCTTTGAATCCACTCAAAACACACACAATTCGGAAATATCACAAAAGTAAAACACAAAGACACTTCACACACTAATAATATTAATAAAATAAACACTGGAAACTTTATTAAGGATCGGAAAATTAAAACAGTAAGTTTCAACCAAAGTTAACAAGATTAAAACTGGTGAAAATAGTTCGTTGACATTAACAGCTGTAAAAACATGTGTGAAAGTCTAGTGGAAAGAAATCGAACTAAATTATAACCCATATGTGTTTTTTTTGGAGAAGAAAGGCGGCCATATTTTAAACAAATTTAGAAAAAAAGGACGCGTAGTTAGAGTTGAGTTGATTCTAGCGTGGGTGACGCTACAAGACCGGACCTGCCAGGACCAGTCTAAATTCTATTTATTTGGAAAGAGTTCGTCTAAATTATACAGTTTTGTGAGTAAACTTGGCCAGATTAAACAGGAATAAGAAAATTGAAAGAGTTAATACAGTGAAAATATAATTTGAAAGAACTAAAACGGATTTAAGTGTGTGAATTGTTTAATTGGAGAGAACGGGAATTTACGTAAGCGACCAGCAAAATTTTGATATTTATTAAGTTGAGTAATAGCGCTATAAAATAACTTTAGTGGACTTTTAAGAAAATAGAGAAGTTTAAATTTGTATATTAGGATATCTTATAGTTAATTAATAGTTCGAAATAATCCAGTTCAAATAGTTTGGCCTTTTTGCATTTTCAAAATTTAATATTGTTTGTTCAAAATTTATTTAATTAACCTAAGAATTTCTAAAAATATAGCCCATACTATAACCCCGAGATATCAAGAGATCTTAAACTAGCCAAGGGTATAAAAACCTTGTAACTCAAATTTAAAGAATCGAATTTTAGTATATTGTGTTAAAACTTGTTAATTTGTAAAATTTTGTTTTGTGTATTGTTTAATGTTGAGATGAAATTGTAATAATAAATGTTAATGAATTGTTCTTGAGTAGTTTTTTGGTTTTGGTTATTAAATAGAAATAATATATTTTCATTTAATAAAATAAAAGTACATTGTATTGTGTTTTATAGATACTTTACAATATATATATATATATGGACTCTTACCAAGGTAAGTCTGTCAGTCTCCTAGTCCAAAAAATCTAAATAATCTTTACCAACCAAAACTAAACTCCCAGACCCTGATGCAGAGAAACCACACAAACTTCCTCATGGCTCCTTCCCATGTAATAAACCTAGATGCAAGACGTGTCCAATACACCCCTCAGCAAATAGTTTCAACAGCCAAACAACAAAAATGGTCTTCAAAATACAGGGTCATCATAATTGTACATCGAAAAATGTCATATACCAGCTACAATGTAAACTTTGCTCAGCACAGTACATAGGCCTGACCACGGATGGTCTGAATATCAGAATGACCACAGACATGATGTTAAAATTATGAATATGGATAGACCAACAGCTCAACATGCTGCGAGTCACAACATCACAACTTTTGATGACTGCTATACCACAAAAATAATTAAATCACTCCCCCCTGATTGCAATCCCTCAGAACTGAGAAGGTGGGAACTATCATACCAGTGGTATACCAAGTCCAGAGAATCCCCTAACCTCAACATCAGATAAATCCATTCTTTTTTTTTTTTTTTATTTATTTATTTTTTTTATTTTATTTTTTTTTCCAAATAGCCTTATCTCTTTTCCCCTGACAGACTTATATAAACTATAATCACTCATATGTTCATGGAAACAATATATATATATATATCTTTAATCTGTGCATCTGTGACATCTGATTTCTACTCTACACAATCTGTGATTACAATTATTTTATTTCATTCTCTCATATTTCTTTTTGTGTTTTCTCTTCGATTGACAAAGACCACTGTGTGGTTGAAATATATCATTGTTTAAGTGCTTTAATGTGTTTCTATTTCAAGACTACAGAGTGGACTCTTACCAAGGTAAGTCTGTCAGTCTCCTAGTCCAAAAAATCTATATATATATATATATATATATATATATATATATATATATATATATATATATATATATATATATATATATATATATATATATATATATATATATATATATATATATATATATGGAAGTTGATTGTGTTAAATTCTTTTCAAAGCATGTTTAATATACGTTACAGAAATAGTTTTATTGGTATTATTTTTATTTTTCACTTGGCAAAAAAACATTACTTACTGATATTTTTCAGTAATATTTTACAGGTGTATATTGCAGTGTATATATTTTCATTGTTTAGTGCATGGATCAGGGACAAGACTGTTCAAAACATGTCTGCTGAAAACTATCAGTAAATAGTGTTTATTTTGCTAAGTGTAACAATAAAAATAATTAAAAACACTTGTAAATTGTTACACTTCTCTATTGTACCACCTACTTTATATTGTTGAGGACGACCGTTTCTGGAGATGTGTTCCATTGTCAACTCAGACCGTAACTCAGGGAACTCAGATCGGTCTGAGTTGAGAATGGGACACATCTTAAGAAACAGCTGTTCGCAAACAATATTAAGTAAGTGCTATTATAGCCAAGTGTAACAATTTACATTTGTTTTTAGTTAAAAACTTGTAAACAAATATAAAAATAATTGTTTAAAAACCTCAAGATGTACAACACAAAAATTGCAAGTTTTATTACTGTTAAAAAAGAGAGTAGACAGGTATTAACAAATCCTTATATACACTTCTTCATATCTCTTAAGTAAGATTTAACATATTAAAAGATTAGATATAATTGAGGTATAGTGTTAAAAAACCATTAGCAAAAGAACAAGTATTGATATTGCTAATGAATAGATTAAACTTAAAGGATATGAGAAATAAGATTAAGGTTTAAATAGACAAATTACATCAACCTGTTATAGAGTATTGCAAATTGGTTTTAAAATCAGGCTAAATGATAAAGACAAATACTGGCTAGGGACGATATTTTTAAAATACTAGATTGAAACAAATAATATAAGACAGTAGAATAATTGATTATAAGAGTCTAAATAGAAGGATAAGAAGAGAAACTATGATTGGAAAATGCCAATGGATAGTCAGGGGTTGGAATCGAAATTATGACAAGAAGAGTAACAGTATTAACATCTAAAGTAAAGTAGAAAAAAATCATTTTAATAACAGAAGGACATATTGCCTGTCAGAGGATAACTGTGGCATAATTGTTTCTAGGATGAATTACAACAATTATTTGGTACCATGTGGTAACAAGAAATTTAGAACCACCAGACGGAAAAGTACATTGAGCAATATAGAGGTAAATTGAGCCTTATAGAACAATTAATTATCCAGATTTATTATACTATGAAAGGTTGAGTTGGGTGTTTCTGGTTTGAAAAGTTTTAGCCTACCAAGGTCTTATGACTTCCACTCTAAATTTTTAAAACTATTATATGGTATGCATACACCTACTTATATTAAGGTAAAACCACAAGCTGAAAACTAGTACAGTAAATCACCCTGGTTAGGTTCAATATTAATTCCAATAGTAGGCACATGTTAGTTACCGTAAATTTTAAGGTTCTTCTATTCATCTTAGGATTTATCATTGTGTTTGAAAAAGGTTAAATATAAATTGTAAATATACTCTTTTTCTAATTTTGGCTAGAATATTTTAATACATTTGATTCTCTTTAGGTAAATTTGGAACAGATTTCCCAGAATAAAATAAATGTTAAATTTTAATTAATCTTTTTAGGAGGAATTGTGGAAGATAAATCAAAATGGTTGTGCCAGAGTCTTCAATTAACAACATCATGGGTGGGCTGGAGAGCACTGGAGGTGTGCGTCTTCATAATCATAGGAGAAAATTAAAACAAAGGTTAGTTACTTGTAATAATTTCTTTTTTATATATTATGAAACTGCTTTCTAATAACATAGTTAAAATCATTAAACAAATATAATTGTCAATTTTCCTTTCTACTATTATCATTTTATTTTGTACAGCACATAATAATAATAACAGCAACATAGATTGAGGTGTTTGTTTTCTTCCATCTAAACAAACATTTTTCTCATTATAAAGAAAATGTGTTAACATAATAAATATAGTATATCTAATGCTTGCTATAGATCATTGCATACATATAATTTGCTGCATGCTCTATTTCTTGAGATCTGTCAGATATTGAAAATTTTTTTTCAAAAAACATTGATACTATTTATATTTATCAAAGCTTTTGTGAATTAATGGATTTTGTGAATCAGTTGTTGGTATCATCGGTTTCTTGTCAGTTTTGAACAAGAGCCAGGAGGTATTTTCTAAATAAATTATAAAAATTGCCAAAAACAACATATATGCAAATTTTTGAAGAAGATTTAAAATATTAAATAATATTTATAAAAAATATGATCTGAATGACATTGTGCTGTGATTTGTCCAACACTACAGAAACACATTATTTTTTAACATTTTGTAGTATTTTCATATTTATTATAATTCTGACCGCATAACTGCCACTAGCTTCAGAACTATTGTAAAAATTTAAATTTATTTCTCTCGCTCACTATTGGATGCAGAAATGATTGTACATGTTATATACCCCAAGTGAGCTCTTTACATTACAATGTCTGTGATGAACATGGTTTGGTTAAACTCCTGAACAATACCTGAGTGGTGGTCTTACCTTTATAAAATTTCTTTTAGCTGAATCCCTTTTCTGCTTGAGAATTGTCTGTTGTCCTGTTACTTTTTTGGCATAGCATACTAACTTTCTTGTATTGTATAATGGTAGCTCAACAAGATGCTTTAATTATTATTAGTAGTAGTACCATTGTTCTACCTCTCTATTATGTTGTTGAACAAAACATTCTAAAGAAGAATAACGTAATTTTAAATGCCAGAAACTATAATTAGTGGTTAAAATCTATGTTGAATATTGATATATAAACATTACATCACTGTATAAATGCATTTTATGAATTAATTATTAAGGAATTACGAGACTGCAGTATGTTATACCACAATATTATAAGCTCTATTTAAAGATCTACAAAGTATCTAGATATACTAAAAAAATAAACTTTGGCTAACATTAAAAAAAATTCAAGTAAAAGAGGTAAATTAAATAATTACACAAATATTGAGAGTGATTATTGTGCCCATGGAAAGAGCCTAGTAAAAATAGTTTTACTTCATATTTTTTGTTTTATAAAGTATTTAAATTTACGATAATATTCCTTCTTTATCTTAGTTGTATATTTTCATGTTGAAGATGAAAATAATAAAAATCTAACAATTTCTAGCATCAGTAAAAACAAATTAATCTAAAACACTCTCTGAAAATTCATTACAGTCTACTCAGACTGTCAGATGCTTCGTGTGATCTGACCATGCTGAGCTCGCAAACATGTCTCAATAAGCTGGTGACTCACTTCCACCGCATGCCTTTGTTTAGTTTATCGCCATTATCGCTTGTCACCTCTCCTATTGTATATAGTTGTGAGTGATTTTGTACTGTTCTTTGCAGTTTTCAGTTTTATTATTTGTTGTTTAGCAACAGTTTGCTTTGTATTTGTTAATACAGTATTTGTTTCAGTTGTGTGTATATGTTTTCAACATTTCAGGGTCAAAACGTAAACACGTTACTCTTTAGTTAAGTGAAAACTAACAGTGCTACAAAGGTGAATCACTCCAAAAATGGGCTAGGAACTAAATTTAGGTGTTACGACAATTATAGATTAAAGAAGAAATTGGAAAGACATTGAATCATGCAAAATGACAATAGATGGAGAAAAGGGTCTTAAGAATCTAAAAACATTAAAAAAGCCTAAACTTAAACTTCTTCATAGTGGATGTGGTTTTGCCAGAAAAGAAGGAAGGGAACTCTGCTATCTGATCCAACCATAACAGAAAAGGCAATAATTTTGCATAAAAACTAGATATTGGAACTGAGTTTACAGCTAGTGAAAGCTGGATT